>OX637590.1:5862316-6186109 GCA_951800085.1 Comarum palustre | reverse complement strand
TTGTTAATGAAAGAACACAAATTTAGATTCTGTGACATGCATCATCATCATCACCATCGTCCTATACCTTTGAAACTGTAATTTGTCTCATTGATTTGCAGAAGCTTAATTAATCTGAAGAGCAAACCCATGATTTCACCATCCCTTCACTCCTAGCTGTATTATTCTCCAGCTGCACTACCCCGGCTTTATCGATGACAACATTCGACGAAGAAGAAGCAGCGTAGTTCAGTTTGCCATTGCTGTAATTCTCATTTAGAAGATCGACAATGCCGTCGTTCTTGTTGTTGTTGTCCACCCAGTTCATTGTCGTCGTCCTCTGATTATTGTCGTGCCTAGGTTGCTGCTGCTGAAGCGTATTAGGAAGGTGTTGCTGCACATTTAGCCCATGGCTCAAACCAAACTGAACTTCAAGCACACCCAAAGAGCCTTGTGATGACTTGGAGGAGTCAAGAATATTGCCGGAACCGGGTAATGGGTATTTCTGGAAATTCGGCTGCTGCTGGTTTTGAAAGAGGGACTGGAAATTCAAAACTGACGAGGAAGAGGAAGAGTTTTGCATGCTGTTCATGTTCAGAAGATTCTGAGACTGCTGGAGATTAGAAGCACCAATATTACTACTAGAATTTGAATTACTAGAGGGCAACAAAGACGATGGAGATAAAAGTGGAGTTTTGTGAGCGAATGGTCTCAAAAGATAAGAAGGAAGAGATGAAGGGTCTATATGATTCTGACCCGGACCCGATCTAACCATAGAGGAAGCCGAAGATCCAAACAAATCCAACCTGCTTCTCGGGAAAGGCGAACTCGTAAAAGGGGGTGCAGGAATACCTGTAAATTCTTGAACCATGGCTCGGAAGTTTGTTGTGTCTGTCGTCAGAACCGTAGTGGGTGCACGCCTCGACGCTCTCGACCTCTTTTTCGGGATGGTGTTCCGAACGCCGACGTTGTTGTTGTTGATAGTTTGGTCGTTTTGAGCTGACGAGGATGGGATCTGAGTGAAAGTAGACGATCCTCCTCCGGCGCCGCCGCAGCCTCCACTGCTGAGTTGTCCTCCTCCGAGTTGACTATTGGTCAAAAAGGGTTGGCTGAGTTCGTTCTGGCCGCCTAGATCGGCCATGCCCTGGTCGGATCTCATCGTGTTCTTGGACCACACCATGTCGAGGTTGAGGAGCGGGTTCGGGTTCGTGAGCCTTGAGTCGAAGATGTTGGATAAGGTGTCGAACTCTACATGGTGTTGTATCAGTTGTTGGTGGTGGTTAGTCACGGTGGGACCCAGCAAGGTCGAGATCGACTCCACGCGTGAGTCGTACGACTCGTCGTCGCCGCCGCTCGAGGACTGCATACTCCCGCTGTTACCGGAATCCATGAATGGAGAGATCGGAGATGATGATGGTTTAGCTAGCTTTACTTAAACTACAAACCCATGACTACCAAACAAGGTATAGAGAAAACAAGAGATGAGTAGTAGTAGTATATATCCATGTCCTAAAAAGCTAGCTGTCTCTGATCGATCTGAAACGAAACGAGGACAGTGTTTGGCTCTTGCTTGCTTGTGCTTTGTCTTCAGATGATGAAACTGATGGTTGCAGAAAGAGACAGTTGATGAGGAATATATGAAAGCTCCAAAACCCAAAACACCCGATCGATCTTCCTTCCTTTTTTATTACATATGGGGTTATGGAGGGAATTAGGGTTTGGGAGGAGAAAACAGAGCAAGGGGATAAAGGGAGAGAAAAATTGACAGAAGGGGTGGTTGTTCTCTATATCTAGTTCTAGTAGAGCCTTTTTTTTTTCTTCTTCTTCTTCTTCTTCTTCTTCTTCTTCTTCTTCTTCTCCTAAAGAGAAGCTGCTTCTCTGCTTGAGGTTCCACTCAAAAAGATCAGAGTGGGACACCCATGCGTGTCTGTGTGAGAGAGAGATCGATAGAGAGTCACAGTGATGGAGATTGGAGAGGAAGGAGAGGCCAACTGGTCAAAGCAAGTGATCGATCGAGAGCTAGCTGTGGGTTTTGAGTCAGTGTGAAACGAGGAAATTTGACACGGAGGGTGGTTAAGGAAGCTTGTTTAAAATACAGTAATCATAATTAGTTAAATTTAATTATATTCCCCAGTTAAATTAGTTTACTTGTTTTGGAATAGTGAGGTGGGCAAGCAACCAAATGAGGGAGAGTAGGGTTGTTGAATGGTATTTATAAAGGTTAGAGAACCACCACCATCCTCACCCTTTGCTTTTTCCCTTCCAAGTAAAATCAGATCACAAATCATTTTAGGCCTAATTATGCTAAATATAACTTGGTACCTACTACCTTGTCTTTTTTTTCCTTATTATTTTTCCTTCTTCATAAAAAATTACCTGTAAATAAATACTTCACTACTGCACCTAGCTTTGACCAAGTCACAGCTTGACAAAAAAATATCGGAAAATC
This sequence comes from Comarum palustre, assembly GCA_951800085.1. Classification (NCBI taxonomy): domain Eukaryota; kingdom Viridiplantae; phylum Streptophyta; class Magnoliopsida; order Rosales; family Rosaceae; genus Comarum; species Comarum palustre. The sequence goes on along the minus strand of OX637590.1, from coordinate 6,183,681 downwards.
TATTGAAGAACCTCAGAGAATCTTTCACAGTCAGCTTCCTCTGCGGAAGACGAAGAAAAAACAGATCATGATATTTCTTCAGTTACTATATATACTTTAATCAGGAATATATTTCCTTTCTTCTGTTTTATTCTCACTACTTGCTCCCTGCAAAATACTTTGTATTTTTATCTTCAATGGCAAAGAAATTAACTGTTTGGAAGAAAGATGAAGATAGACAGCCTCGGTGATCTTTAATAGTGTGGATAGATCAGTTCAACAACATATAGGTTCGCTGCAACCATCAAAACTAAAAAGGAACCAAACATAATACTAAATCCTCATACCTGTTTATTATAACAATTTCAGTAATATTACAAATTAAAAACATGTTCAGTAGTATAACTAGATTTATTGTTAAATTTAGTGATTGTTACGAGAGTTAACAATTGATATAAGCATTTGGTTCTAACAATAATTGTTAAATATAATTTGATAAATATTTTTAACCAATAATGAACTGGAGTAGTCTACGGTACTATGATGTATACCATACATCCATTTACCATTAATTGAACAAAAATAAGTAGTTAAATGAGTAAAATTTACAATATTCACAACAAAATTTACAACATTCACAACAAAATTACTACATTTATTTTATACATTTACATATAATTGTACCAAGTTACTACAATGACAACAAATTGTATATAACTTGTAAATTGTCTTAAGTTGGGTAATTACCTCTAATAGAACAAATATTACCTAAATAATAACTATATTTACCAAAATGACAACAAATTTGTTGTTATATCGGTAAATGTAGTATAGGTACCGCAAACAGGTCGGTACATTAGAAAATTCCTAATAAACTAGCACTTTGATAAAAAAATGAGGTAAAACTTAGATTTCTCATTAGCAATTCTTGGCTAAGTTAATAAATTTATCAATTATGTTTATTAATTTTATGATTTAACAATATTGTAAGCATTCTGGTGCCACGTGCACTCTTCTTATTCATTCTAAAAGTTAACAAATTTTAAAAAAGAAATAAATTAATTTAGCAATACTGCTCCAGATGGTCTAATCCAACTAGGGTTAGATTTATTAACCGAATTCCAGTGACATTTAGCAGAAACAAAGATAGTCTTCCCCTACAAAACAAAACCCTAACCTTAAAACCTTAGTCCTCACGCCTCTTCTCTTCAAAGTAAGCTCTTATTGGCTCATAGCTTTTTACAGTTGATAGTTCTGGAGTATAGTTGCACATAATTATGATGTTGCTTTCCATCAGCTTATGTAAAGCACCCACGTGGCAGTGATTACAATTTCCTAATTATGTTTTATTTAAGTTTACTTGAATCTGTCTTCTCAAAAATGAACGATTACTTGTTGAACCTGTGAAATTGCTGGCTTTGTTTTCTAACTGCATATGGGGGGGCTCTCTATCTCCTCCTCCAACTACAAAGATCAAGTATGATCAACAATTTTAGGGTAGATGGGACCTCCCATCATTTTGTCGCCTTTTCATTTCATTCAAATTCGAGATGTTGCTTGGGAGTCAATGCGGGCAGCTATAATGAAGCCATGTCTTTTTTCAAACCCTCAAACTGCATTTTGTATACATATCTTCTTTATTAGTTGAGGTATTCGCAGCTGGCTTCGTATGTGGAATGCTGAAAACCAATTTAGACGTGCTCACCTCTAAGAAAAGAAAAAGGAAGTCCATGACAGCTTGACAAGAGGGTTGGTGTGAGTCAGTCTGAGTCTTTTTCATTTCTAAAATTCTGGAGATCAACATTTCACCCAAGACCGGGTCTTGTGCTTCTACATTTGCACCACGCAAAGACATGCGAAGATAACAAAAATATTGAGAAAGTATTATTCTCTTTTCCTGCCAATCTGCTGTAAATTTTATCAATGCAATAATCCAAGTTCATATCTCTCTTGCGCAAAGCAGAGAGAAATCAAGGTGGAGGCCATTGCTTCTTACAATTATGTGTAGCTACCCCAAAACCAGGAGGACCATGAAAACCATATCCTGGGTCCAAAATGTTCATTTTTAATTGTTCTTAGCCTTTTCCTTCCAAAATGTGATCTTGGGTTCAATCTGGATTTTTCTGTTGGGATCCTTTTGAACTCTTAACAATTCTGTTTTGACGTACCATATGCACCTGATGTTCTTCTCTTGGTCATCTTGATGGTATTCAAGCAATCATCCCCATTTTCTTGGGCTTGAAGCAACAGAGTTTACAAAAATGGGAGAGTCGCCGGAGAAGAAATCAGGTTGCGGCATTTTGAATGCTGTGTTTGGAAAGAGCAGTTTTTGGCCAAGAAGAACAACTTCCACCGGCTCCCTTCCCGTCAGTGGTACTCAATTTGGGAAATCACCAAGTTGTAACTCTAGAAGGCGGCGTGGTAGCTCCGATGAGGCAACATTTCATGAGGTATCATCAGCAAATGTATCAGAACCTGCAACAAAACCTGTCACAAAACCATCTCAAAACAGTAACAGGGCTCCCCCTATACAGTCGCATCAAAATCAGGGTAGAGGTACCAAGCCACCTCAGGAAGCTGGAGCCATGGTTTCAGGTTCAAGCCAAGGCCAACAAAGAGCTAAGAAATTGGCTCCGAGTCAAGGTTATGTTAATCAAGGCAAAAGGGTTCCCAAGGACGCAGTTGGGTTGTCTGGTGAGCTTGAAAGCATGATTGCTGATCATCAGAAATCAAAACGAAGCAGCACATTCGTTAGGGCCTCATCCAGTAACTTTATGCTCACGGGTAACCTGGGTAACTTGAGAACAGGAGGTGGTGGTGGTGGTGGAAATGTAGGAAAGAGTAGTGCTGCTAAGGAAGAGAAGAAAACACAAAGTACAGAGCCTACTTCAATCTGTCGCGCATTATCAACTAGGATGGACCCCGAGACGCTGAAGATTATGGGAAATGAGGACTACAAGAATGGAAATTTTGCAGAGGCTTTGTCTTTATATGATGCTGCTATTTCTATTGATCCCAACAAGGCTTCATATAGGAGCAATAAGAGTGCTGCGTTAACTGCTCTTGGTCAAATTCTTGACGCAGTTTTTGAGTGCAGGGAGGCCATTCGGATTGAACCTCAGTATCATAGAGCTCATCATCGTCTTGCAACCTTATACATTAGGTATAGACTAATTACACTGCATACGGTTCTATATTTTGTTCATTTGGGAATATGTTGCGGCAGGATGTTATTAAAAGACATGTGTTATATATGTGGTGCATACAGATTAGGGGAAGTTGAAAAAGCAACGTATCACTTCAAATATGCTGGACCAGAAGCTGATCAAGACGACTTGGCTAAAGTTAGAAATCTTCAGGCTCATCTGAACAAGTGCACAGAGGCTCGTAGGTTAAGAGATTGGAACACCTTGATCAAGGCAACTCAAAACGTTATAGAAGCTGGTGCAGATTCAGCACCACAGGTCAGCCTACTGAATTCCAAACTCTGATTGTGTTTATTTACAATTTCATGTCAACTGTTCATAATATCAGATTTGAAAAATGATATCTGTATTCAAAAATCAAAACTATGTACATGTATGCACAAACACTTCACACTATACTAACGTGAACGCTTGTTTTGTTGTTACTCTTTGAAGATATTTTCTCTGCAAGCCGAGGCCTTGCTGAAGGTCCATAGGCACCAAGATGCAGATGAGGCTTTATCCAGGGGTCCAAACTTTGAGGTGGATGCCTGCACTAAATACTTCGGTCCTATTACTAACGCGAGTATGTTAGTAACAGCGGCTCAGGTTGACTTGTCTGCCGGCAGGTAATATCGTATTTTATGCTAGTCTATATAGTCATTCAGCATTATTAAATGAAGATGAAAGGCGCCCGGTGTAGTCCAATCATTGTTCAATTTGGTATCTAATGCCTACTGCTTTGACAGAATCGACGATGCATTAGAGGCAATCCAACGAGCATCCCGTCTTGACTCAAACAACAAGGAGGCAATCATAGTAATGAGGAAGGCTAGAGCTGTTGCAGGAGCGCGATCGAAGGGTAACAATCTTTTCAAGACATCAAGATTCTCAGAGGCTTGTGTTGCATATGGAGAGGGACTTGAGCAGGACCCTTATAACTCGGTGTTGTTATGCAACCGCGCGGCTTGTCGCTCCAAACTTGGCCAGTTTGACAAAGCAATTGAGGACTGCAATGCTGCACTTAAAGTGCGTCCTTCTTACAGCAAGGCCAGACTAAGAAGAGCAGATTGCAATGCCAAGGTAAACAACTAGCACTTCGATTTTTATCTCATTTTAATGAACTTACACGTCGATTAGGACTGTTAGTTACTCATTATTCTACATATTTTCTATAAATTTGTCACTCGTTACTTTTGCTGTGATGATGTACTATGTAGTTGGAAAAATGGGATGCTTCGATACAAGACTATGAGATTTTGCATAAGGAAACACCAGATGATGAGGAGGTAAACCGTGGTTTATCTGAGGTGCGGACACAGCGCAAGAAACAGCGGGGTGAGGCATAGCCACAGAGATGCAGGCATAGAGAATAGAAGCAAGCCAATGTGCACAACTAAGTTAGGAGGCAACAGTCAGGAAACAAAACTGCCCTTCCACAAATTGTACTGATCTTGAGCTCAAGCAAGAAGCACCGCAGTTCGAGTTGGAAAGGCGAAAATGGATGTTTTTCTTCAGAGAGAGAATTGAATAGTAGCGGTTGTCATACTGTAACACATACGTGATCCAGTTTGTTTATGTATAGTTGTCGTTCTGCAATTCTTTTTGGGAAAATGTATTTGATCTGCTTATAAACACTGAATATATACTTCAAGAAAATCTCGAGTTGTTTGTCATTCAAAGGGAGAATCGTTTAAGGGGTAAGTACGTACTAGCTAGAGGCCTAGAGCTATGAGTTGGAGTGAATCGAATTCATTTTTCACGGTGGTAACTCAGATTTTCTATGTTCATCAAATTTGATCTGGCTGACACATACACATTGCTGGTCTGAACCTAGCACTCCCCAAATATGTGATTTCTTAGTTCTTACACGTGAGTTTTGCCAACAATTTACTTGAAATTCAAATCATAAAACTAGAGCTTTATTGCACATTATGGTCTCTAGAATAATGAAAGATCCCATAATTTATTTGGCAAAACAAAGCCTTAATACTTGTACATAACCGCTAGACTGATGAATAACACCATGGATTCCGAAAACAAGCACAACACTGACATTATGCTCTAACTCATCATTACCACAAATGTTATCACACACTATTAAACAGATGATACCAATCCACTAGAACCTGACCGGATCTTCTCTTCGAGGGCGTTGATGTTGGAGTTGCAGTTGTTCCTGATGGCAGTGAGCTCGTACGGCGACGTATCGGTGGCGAGCCACTGCTCGATCGTGAACAGCTGCTGGTTGCAAGGTATGTGAGTCCCCGTGGACGTCACCTCGAGGTAGTTAACGTACCAACCGTGGCCGGAGCCGTAGCCGTCGGAGGTGAGGTTGAGGGCGCAGATAGGGGCGGTGAGACAGGGTCCGCGGCCGCTGAAGATGTCGAGATTGCCCCTCTCGAAGTAGTCGTAGTCGGATCCCATCAAGCCTCCCCAGGTTTCCAAGTTCCTGATCTTGATGTCGTAGCCGTTGCTGTCGTAGAGCGTCACGGTGATGGTGGAGTCCGTTCCTCCCTTGATGATCGACCCGGTTCTAACGTAAATGGTGTGAACGCAATCGGAGTCCTGCAAATGAACACAAGATATATAACAAAGACTAAACCCTAGAAATGAAGGACGTACGTGATAAAATGATAAAAGATGTGAAGGAGATTTACGTCCGAGAAAGCTAGAGTGAGGAAGAGGGTGAGGGAGAGGAAGAGGACACTGTTGGTGTTGAACGCCATTGTTGCGATGTGTGAAGCTTCTTAGGTTTGGGGCAACATACACTTTTTAGTGAAAACATTTGGGGTATTTGACCATACACTTAGTTTACTAGGCCTATTTTAGATTAAACTCATATCTTTATATTCTTTTAAAATATATCAACCTATTAATTATTTTGATTTATTAGAATAATCTATTTATAATTAATCTTAAAAATAAAACATGTTCAAAAATGAAATTACAAGATTTGACACTGTTTAAACGCAAGCCAATTATGCGGATTTTTTTCCCGCACCCCTAAACACTAAACTGTAAACCCTAACCCCTAAACCCAAAAACCATGTACCCAAAACCTAATTTCTCCATAAACCGTAAACCCCCCGTAAACCCTAAAACCCTACTCAAAACTCAATTCCTTCATAAACACTATACCCAAAACCCAAACAGCTAAACCCTATACCCTAACCTAAAACCCTATACCTAAAACCCTATACCTAAAACTCAATTCCTCTATTTGTAACATAACTTAAAGGTAGAAAACAAAGAACAATAGAAGAACAAAAATGTCAGTGAAAAAATTGAGACAAATTTAAATTTCAGAAATAAAATTTATAAGGCAAGCTAAATTATTGCATTGAATGTAAATTTTTTTAAAAAAAATAAATGAATTTATCTTAAAAGAGGATGATTTTTTTGGGACATTCTCTAATTATCTCAAAACATTTCATATTTGTACTGTTCATTCTATATTGTCATTATGTGGACAATGATTTAAGGGATGCTTTGGTGTCTAGTACAGGTTGATCAATAATAAAATTTGTGTTCGTGGAAGAATTAATCTTATTTATCAATGACTATACTGAGGTTTCTTAGCTTGAATAGGAAATTTGCATTCTGTTACTCTGCCTCATCAAAAAGTCGGATCATCTCCTCTTTTACTTGATTACTATCTTCAATACCTCCTTCAAGTTGGAATGTATATTAATATTGATCATATTGAGCTTGCTAAGTAATGTTTGAAATTGTGTTGAACTTACCAGTTTGGTAAACAAATCCGCTAGTTGTTCTGTCATTCTTATGTGAGCAGTTTGAATAATTCCTTGCTGCATCTTTTCTCGTACTACATGAAAATCTATCTCTATATGCTTCGTACGTTCATGAAAGACTGGATTAGATGTAATATGAATGGCTGCTTGGAAAGACTGGATTAGATGCAATATGAATGGCTTCTTGGTTGTCATAAAACAACTTTGTTGGATGAAACCGCTTCTCATTCATGTCTCGCAAAACATTTCTCAACCATGTAATTTCACAAACTTTGGTAGTCATTGATTTGTACTCTGCTTCTGCACTAGATCATGAAATTGTAGTTTGTTTCTTTGCTCTTCATGAAAATGGCGCTCTCCTAAGCATTACACAATATCTTCTTATGTCCTTATATCTAGCATAGTCAGTATCACAAAAACCTGTTAGTTCGAGCTTTCCAGTTAAAGTCAATAGGATGCCTTGACCTGGTATTCTTTTAATGTACCGAAGAACTTGGTGTGTAGCATCCAAGTGCGGTTGTCGAGGTTTGTCAATGAACTGGCTCAAAATGTGAACTGCATATGTGAAGTTCGGTTTTGTGATTGTCACCTAGATCATACATCCAAGAAGTCCTTTGTGTTGTGAGTGATCTGCCAATAAACTTCATTCGATCTGATTGTGTTAGAACAAGATTATGATCAACTAGAAAATGAGAAGATTTAAATTCCAAGAAATCTGTATCTTCAATTATCTCAAGTGCATACTTTCTTTGGCACAAAGCGATGCCATGCCAATATCTAGCCACTTCAATTCTTAGGAAGTATTTGAGCTTTCCTAGATTTTTCAACTTGAATTTGCTTGAGAGAAAATTCTTTGTACTTGTGATGTCTTCTAAACTGTTTTGTGCAAGAATAAAAACGCCACATATACTAGTAGCACTCTGAACCTATGATCTTGATTTCAGACAAGAAATGAGTAATCACTCGATGATTGATGAAAATCCATAGATTTGAGAGCCAGTGACAGTTTAATAAAACATTGTCGAGATGTCTGCTTCAAACCATACAGACTTTTATGTAGCTTACATACGACATTCTCTCCCTTTTAGCCAAATCAATGTGGCAATTGCATGTAGACATATTCAGAGAGATCTTCATGAAGAAAGGCATTGTTGACATCTAATTAGTGGAGATGCATACCATGAAAAGTAGCTAGTCCAAACAGGACTCGAACTGTAGTAAGTTTAGCAACCGGTGTAAAAGTTTCTTGGTAATTAACTCCTTCAACTTGACTATAGCCTTTAGCCACAAGTCGTGCATTGTATCTTTCAACTATTCCATCAAGATTGAGCTTTATCTTGTAAACCTATTTGCAACCTATTAGACGTTTGCTGAGAGACAAAGGAACGACTAGACATCACATCTTATTTTCCTTTAAGGCTTTAAGTTCCTGTTGTTTTGGCGTCGTAACTCAGCTTAGAGAGTGTGAGGTAATTGCATTAAAGTTTTTTTGGTAGTGCATGACATGTCAGCTCGTGGGTGAGCAACAATAGTAGTATGGGTTGTGCGCTTAGCTTTCTTCTTTTAATCAAGGGACTAAGGATTAAGAGAGCATCAACTTGATCACCAAGTTCGTCAGGAGTCACCTTGCAGATGAAAAATTACTGTAGTTCTTCACCCAAAAAATCGATAGTGGTGTTATGTAGTGAGTAGAGAAACCATAGAAAATAACAGGGAAAGTAACAGAAAAGCTCCGAAAAGTGTAAGAAAGTAAATGGTATGAAGCTCTGGAGAACGTGAAGGGTAGAAAGAGAAAAGACTTCTGGGGGTCAGAATAAGTAAAGGAAGATTGCTAAGGCTTGATGCTTTAGCATTGGGGCCGACTAGGTCAGGGGTTTTTTAGTTTTTGTTGTTGTAAAAGTTGTCGGTTGTGTCTTTGTAGACTGATGATAAGAGCACAAAACGGCTATGTTCTTAATGTAATTTCGTTAACAATTTTAATTTAACATATTTTTTGTTTCCAGGTCTTAAATACGTCCATGAGCACAAAAGAGGCAAAAGATGAGAAATCATAAAGAAAAAGGAACCCATGTCTTGCAAGGAAAGAAATCCTAAAATCTGCTAGAAATCATAAGTCAACTTCGATAGAAGATTGTGATAATCTCACAACGATCCAGGAGATGTGTCATATATCAACGGAAAGCTACAAGAGTCTAATTTCCATAACGTTTTACGGACCATCAATATCTATTATCTAGAAGAAGTGATGACTGATTGAGTGGTCAAAGGTCATGTCTGCCGAAAATCTGATATTGGACCGAAACATCAACTTTAAGGCCCAAACCACAATAGTAAGCCCATGGATGAGTTTTGAGGGTCTATAACCCTAATAAAAACTTCAAAACCAGAGAGGATGAAAAATATTAGCTTCCTAGAGACATTACAACACAAGAGATCATCAAGGAGAAAGCCGCCAAGATCATCGACAATTCTATCTCCATCCACAGTTCTTTCTTTCTCTCTTGTAATCTTTTGGATTTTCATTTGTTTTGTATGACTTCTACAACTATGTGTGGCTAGGTTTCCTTTGTTAGGGGTGAAGATTTGAAGACCCGAATTATGAAATAAACCTTGTTTCACAACCTTGATTTCATAACTGCTTAGCTATGATTCATCTATTTGGTTTTGTTTTATATAGAACTTTTGCTTGTTTATGTTCATTTTTAGCCAACTTAGAATATTATGAACTTGTAATTGAGACTAGAATTAGATTGCTTAATCTCATAAACGATTAATACTGCTTAGTTCAAAGTAGTAAAACCTATAGCTAGGACAATAGGTGAAACCAAATAGAGACTTTCATGCTAGGTAGGCGTTCCACACTAGTCTTGCATACTTGTTCAATCAAACTTTCAAGGATCTTCTTAATACTTAGGATAATATGTTGATAGGATAGACGTCTTATACCTTAATCTATTATTCTAAAGGTTTTGGTAACGGTGCGTCATCTTGCTTTAAGTATTTAAGGGATGTAATAAGAATTTACGCAGTGTGTTCACGATTTATTCTTGATTGAACCTTTTCATGACTTGGTAATTAAAATCTTGGTTATGTTACATTTTTTCAGCATATTTGGTGGTGAATTTCCAAAATCCCTAACCTCATCTTTATCATATTTTTGTTAACCACAAATCAGACCAGTTTTCTTTTCTTCCGTCCATTTTTTTGGTGATTTATTTACTATAGTAAATTAACTCCAAATCCTCTCAAATTTTGTGTGCATGTTCCTCTCTGTGTCTAGTATAGGTATGTTAATTTTCATAATTTTCTGAGTCATTTAGCTTAGATAGATAGGTATGTTTTCATCTGGTGTTCGATAGGAACAATAGACATTTTTTTCTTTGTGCAAGATTAAATACCCTTAATTCGTGGCATCGAACGATCTCTGCTTCATTATACTACAATTGACAATCTTTTGCAAGGTTAAATTATGAGGCTATTTTAGCCGCAAAAACTGATCATCGAACCTTTCTTTTATAGTGGTTCACATAGTAGACAAGATACAATCTTTGTTGCATAGCTGGTTGAGTTGCACAAGGTTTTTTTACCTTAGCAACTACGTAACTGGGTAACGCAGTTCCAGTCACGTATGAAGACTTATTTTAGGGCCACATGTATTGGCTTTAATCGAGTCAAAGACTTGTTGAAATCTTCAACATGGATAATATAGGCAAATAGTGTAGTTGCCTCTTAATATAATTCTGCTAACCAGATAAGGCCAGCGAGCTGTATCCCGCGGAGCCAATCACACCCCAAGAAGAAGGACTTCGTAATTGAGTAAACAACCTCACCTAGAAGACATAAGCATCCTTAGGTGTTTAATTGTATACAAGAGAAGACTTTGTAATTAGTCAAACTTCTCAAACTTTTCATGCACGTATTGGGTTTCATGCACCTATGGACAAAAGGGTTTCACTCAGGATATTTATGGTTTTGTCCAAAGTGTAATTTTGGGTGTAAATACTCAAAGCATGGCATCACGCCATACTTTGTGCTTGGCTGCTTCGAAAAAACTATTTGGTTCTTTGAGAAGTGATAACTGTGCACTAAAGACTTGATATGAAAGAGATAAGTGACCATAAGATAAAACAATAGATAAGGAATGAGGAATACTTGTGTTCATTGAGTCTGATTGGAGAGAGCGAGAAGGCAGCGTTGCCTCAACATGGAAGTCATACAAGTAACTAGGAGTACGAGTTGGACGAGTTTTTATAGCGGAAGCATGTTGTGGTGGATGAGTATAAGTGTTTGAAGAAGGCAATGTAGACGGTGAAAGAGTTGAAGTAGGGTTTGGAGGTACATTAGACAGTTGGTCTTCACTTAAATGCTTAGAATTAGTAGTCTTGTATCAATACTAATCAGATTTCCTTTTAGTTAGCTAACAACTTATTTGTCCGACATTTGACACAACTGATATGAGTTGTCTACGTGTGGAACTTTTATTGAAAGGTGTTACACCATTGATATTTACCCCCAAGGCTAGCAAGCCTAGATACCGAGTTTTAAGATCTTTTGCGCTCAAAGTGTTTGAGACCCCTAATCGACCAAAGCCTTCAATTGCAATATATGCAGAAGGTAATGACAAAGTAATATGGAATCCACTCACGAATGAATACCCTGAAATGTCCATCTAGCTTAAATTGTTGAGTTACTAGTCACTTGGGTTTGACTACATATCGTCGATGTTTTTTAATGGTATCATGATCCATAATCCTTGGCGGATTTGATCATAATCAACTATTCTAGACCCTACAAGTTGGTTTATGTTTATATAAAGGAGTTTACTCACTTAGAATTACAAACAAGGCAAGAGTTTGATCATATTATTGCAAACTGGAAATTGTATATATATACATTAATGAGATAAACGTAATAGCCTGCGCACGTGGGATTACCCCCAGTATGGAGAGGCAATGTGGGTCATGACACATATTCTAGAGGTCGACATTGCTATCAAAGAACATTGTTATCGATGTAGATCGACAGAGCACTAGTTTGGAAAATTGCTATGAAAAATACTTTCATTAACATCAAAAAGAAAATAGAAAGTGCTAAGATGTAGCAATTTCATGAGTATTGACAATAAATGGCTATGATAAGAGTTCATGAGCCTATAAAAGACCTCCATGAGATGGTTAGCAAAATCTCGAAGCAGTTTTCAAAAGTAATGAACATTTTGAGTTTTGTTCTTTCTATGGTTCGACTCTATATACAGGGATATATAAAACCCTTAGAACATGACATGATTTATAATCCAAAAAAGTGGATCATGCCAAATTCCTTTTCTCCTAAAGGGACGAGACGTGCGGCTATGCATCCTCAAGGAGGATTGAGATGTGTTTTTACGGTTAAGTCTTTTTCTTATAGCGAATGTAACACTATCTCACCAATTGTTGTATTGTATAAGACGTGAAAGACTTATAATACACTACCAGAATAAGTATCATAGCCGACGAAAAAAAAATTAACAGGCCGACGAAATTTTTTTTCGTCGGCTAAAGTCTATTTTAGCCGACGAAAAACCCTTTCGTCGCCTAAGTGAAATTTTCGTCGGCTAAAGTGGACTTTTAGCCGACGAAAAAAACTTTCGTCGCCTAAGTGAAATTTTCGTCAGCTAAAGTGGACTTTTAGCCGACGAAATGTTGTGTCGTCGGCTAAAATAGTTTTTTTCTTCGGCTATAGTTTGTGAACTATAGCCGACGAAATTTTAAAACTTTGGCCGACGATATATATAATTTCGTCGGCTAAAATGCTTTATATTTCCAGATCTAGACAGTAGCTGATTTGAAAGAAAAAACAGGAGAAAAAGTTTTGGGGTTGGCGAAATTGTTGGGTGTTGTCGAAATCTGTCCGAAATTAGTTTGTGGCGCTATATATAGGTACGTATATGTATATATCTTGTTTTTGAGTTGATTTAAGAGTTTTATTTTCGTTATGCACATTGATTTTGAGTTTTAATTAGAGTTGATTATATTGTGTTTTGAGTGTGATTGAGTTGATCGATTTGGGTTTGATAATATATATGAAGTTGTTGTTATATATATATTAATTTGATTATATTAATTAGTAATTATTATATATATGCATGTATATATATATATATATATTAATTGTACGTTAACTGCAGATATAATATAAATTGAATGATTCGTAAATTTAATTAATTAGCGTTTATACATATATATTATGTTATTTTCTCAGGATATGGATAAGAGTTGGATTTCGTTTCCAAAATGGGACAAAAGATATGCTAAAGGAGTTGTTAGTTTTATTGAATATGTGATCAATAATGCTAAAGGAAATACAATTTTCTATTGTCCGTGCACTAAATGTCAGTGTCGCGGATATATCACGGTGAAACATCATCAAGGGGTCCGCATGATCATGGGCAATTTTCTGAGATGGGCAGTACATCCAACGATCTAACAACGGCCTTCATCAACGATATGTTTCCTTATGAGAGGGGTGTATGCTTTGAAGGACCGTATATGTCTGACCCGGTGCAGCCCTTCCCTAGAGTTGTCAACACTGCTGGTATTGACAGGTACAACAAACTACTTGCTTTCCAACAGACCCCTATGTACCCCGGTTGTCAGAAAACGGTTCTTGAAAGTGTGATGGACGTTATGAAGATTAAAGTTGAGACAAAATCGACTGTGAAGGCTGTTGATGAGTATCTACAGTACACTGCTTCGATGCTGCCCCACGGTCATCGTCTTCCTACCACTCATCATAAGGTCCGATGTATACTGAAAGATCTTGGGCTTTTCTACATCAAGATCCATGCATGCAGATATGATTGTGTTCTCTTCTGGGGTAAAGATCCAGAAGGGAATGACCTTGGTGACCTTGACACATGTCCAGTATGTCAGAGTGACAGGTATAAGTTGACTCCTGCAGGCAATAGGAAACCTATGAAGGTACTTCGGTATTTCCCGTTGAGGGATAGGCTGGAACGGTTGTACATGTCATCACACACGACCAAATCTATGAGATGGCACGCTGATAGGGAATTGCAAGGCGAAGATACCCTTATACACCCTGCTGACGGGGAGGCCTGGAAGCATATAGACAGGGAGTTTCCTCATTTTGCGTCTGAGGTCCGAAATGTGAGGCTCGGGCTCTCATCCGACTGGTTCAATCCTTTTGGCAACATGAGTCTTCAATACAGTGTATGGCCGGTGATTTTGGTACTATACAATCTTCCTCCATGGATGTGCATGAAGAAGGAATACAATATGTTGAGTTTGTTGATTCCGGGACCCGGTTATCCAGGGAAGTGTCTCGATGTGTATTTGAGACCCTTGATTGAAGAGCTTAAGTTTTTTTGGGACGTTGGTCATCCCACTTATGATAAGTTCATGCACGAGATGTTCCAGATGCATGCTATGGTTGTTGGTACCATTAGTGATTTTCCTGCTCGTGGGATGTTGTCGGGCAGCGTTGTTAGGGGATACAAGGCTTGTCCAGAGTGCCTAAGCGATGAGGGGAGCAGTAGTCATTGCAACAAGATATGTAGATTGGGTCACCGTACTCTCCTTCCGTATGATCACGAATGGCGGTTCGATGACAAGGCATTTGATGGGACTGTAGAACTTGGTGTGCCTCCTAGAAGATGGACAGGGAAAGAAATTTTAGCAGTGCTTAATGAGTATGATTTTGGGCAGCTTAGCAATCATCCCAATATAGTGGCGGCAATACCTGACAGACCCGACAGGTATAAATTTTGGACACATAAGAGCATATTCTGGGAACTCCCATACTGGAGTAAGTTGTTGATCAGGCATTACCTAGATGTGATGCACATAGAAAAGAATGTGTGTGACAGTGTGGTGGGAACCGTGCTGAACTTGGAGGGAAAGACGAAAGACGGTCCGAAGGCACGCATTGATCTTAAAAAAATGGAGATACGAAGACATTTGTGGTTGAAAGAAGGGAAGAAAAAAATGCCTCAAGCTCCGTACACCGTGAAGCCTGAACAGAAGAACGTAATTTTCAGGTGGTTGAGTTCTGTGAAGTATCCTTCAGGCTACGCAGGAAATATAGCCCGGTGTGTAAACATTCGTGACAATAAAATGTACGGGTTAAAGAGTCATGATTGTCATATTCTGCTACAACGTCTCTTCCTTATTTTCATTCGACCCTTCCTTCCCCGTCAGGTGGTGGAGCCGTTAGTAGCGTTGTCAAGATTCTTCCAGAAGTTATGCACAAGGGAAGTGACAAAATCTGATCTCCGGGAAATGCAACAGGACATTATTTATATCATGTGTAAATTTGAGAGAATATTTCCTCCAAATTTTTTTGACATCATGCCGCACCTGATGATCCATCTTCCCGAGCAATTGTTGCTTACCGGTCCAGTACACTATACTTGGATGTATCCTATGGAAAGGTATGTTTTTTACACCTAATGTTTTTATTGTACATGTTCATTGTATAATCGTAACATATGACAACAAATTTATTTATTTACAGACAACTTGGAGACTACAAAGCTTATGTGGCTAACAAATCCGCGCCTGAAGGATGTATAGCAGAAGCATATATTGCGCACGAGTGCGTCACCTACATGAAGTTGTATCTAGGAGCATTGAAGGAAACTCCACAAACCATACCGGTTGATGAACCGAAGTTTAACCTTTCCATAGTCTCAAATGATGTTGAAGTTTATGGAATTTTACCAGAGTCCTACATGTTGCAACCCCATGAGCTCGTCATAGCCCATTGGTGGGTATTGATTAACTGTCAAGAAGTTGAGTACTGGAAAGACATCCATCTACACTGTCCAGACATTCAAGGTGATCTCGACTACCACAACAAGGAGTTCGCGAACTATTTTGGCGATTGGGTATGTAATTCTTTAATTTTGTATGTTGCAAGTCTCCTTGATTGCATAATTATTCATATTTATAATACATTGAATCTTTGGTTGCAGATGAACCATATTCAATTTGATGGTCAACCAAATTGGTCTCACGAACTAAGACTTCTAGCTATGAAGCCGATAATGTCAAGAGTTTACCCGATGTGCAAGGTCAATGGCGTGCAATTTATATGTGAAATGAGAGACAACAGACGAAGAACACAGAATTCTGGGGTTATGGCGCATGGTGGCCGGAATGGAGTTGATTATTATGGTGTTCTTGATTCAGTGGTGGAACTCGTTTATGGGCAAGGCATGACCGTGCACCTGTTCAAGTGTAGATGGTTTGATACTAGAAGCTCGCAGAGCATGAAGATTGATCAGTACGGGATTTTATCGGTGAACACTGGTACAAGCTGTTACGAAGATGACCCGTTTGTTTTTGTGACATCGGTGAAACAAGTGTTTTATCTTGATGACCTTGTTAAGGGTGACGCGTGGAAAGTAGTCAATCTTGTGCACCCTCGAAACATTTACCGGGCGGCTACACTTGGAGAGGCCGAAGACGAGGAAGAAAATGTTGCGTATCAAGAACACAGTGCAATAGGTATTCCTGACTCCTCTACAATTCGCCTTAATAATTTTAAACCGGGTCGTTCGGTTCGAATTCGTGATTTAGACGCTCGCCTTATTGATGTGGATCCAAATCAAGAAACAGACGACGACTCTTGTGATGTAGAAATGCATAGATTACCGGAAATTAATTCTGACACAGAAGAAGACTCATCGGATGATTCTGATTACGAGCCTTCTTAGTTATTTGAATTTGTAATACAATTTGATGTGTTTTATATGGTACAAGCTCTACAATTCATAATGTATCTTAATGTTGGTTATATATGCAGGAAATTGTTATGGGTACGGTTAAACCAACTGTTTTTTTATCTATTTGACAGTTTTAGCCGACGAAATACAACATGTTTCGTCGGCTAAGATACTTTTAGCCGACGAAATCCATCATATTTCGTCGGCTAATTTCGTCGGCTAAAAGTATCTTAGCCGACGAATACCCTAATATTTCGTCGGCTAAACCCTAAACCCTAACCCCTAAACCCTAAAGTATAGCCGACGAATACCCTAATATTTCGTCGGCTAAAGTTAAATGAATAAAATAATAATTTATACCACTAGTTGCGTCTCCTCGATATGAAACTATTTGTAGTTGAAGGTCCGGACAGAATACGTAATTTAGGTGGCCAAATCACCGTTTGTTTGTGTTTAGGGGTTTGACCAACGGGATTGACCGTGCGGATCGAGCCCTTACGTGTGTCCGATGATGCTGAAATTTTACCCTCACACATGTTTCAACATAATGATGATATTTGACGGTCGGTTTTTCATTTCACAAGATGGATTGTCACAATAAAAATATGCCTACTAATGTTGTATAACTAATTTACTAAGTGTTAAGTAAATGTTCCGTTTTAAAAACAAACTATACGTAGATGCTTCAAAAAAAAAAGTCGTGAGATAAGATATGACCGGAACGATGAAATATGTCTACGGTTGAAATTTCACGTAATTCCGATAAGTTTCGGTGCCAATACTTGCGGTCATTGCATTTTTTCTATTTGTTCGCCATAGAGGACGCCCTATCTCCGACGGTAATTTTTCTTATAAATTTTATACGGCTAGTTGCGTCTCCTCGATATGAAACTATTTGTAGTTGAAGGTCCGGACAGAATACGTAATTTAGGTGGCCAAATCACCGTTTGTTTGTGTTTAGGGGTTTGACCAACGGGATTGACCGTGCGGATCGAGCCCTTACGTGTGTCCGATAATGCTGAAATTTTACCCTCACACATGTTTCAACATAATGATGATATCTGACGGTCGGTTTTTCGTTTCACAAGATAAAACAAATAAATTGTGCATAAACTTACTAAATAATTATAAAATATACTTTAGCCGACGAAATTACAAACATTCGTAGTAATTTCGTCGGGTAAAAGTTGGACTATAGCCGATGAAATTAATAAAAAATTTCGTCGGCTATAGTTGGACTTTAGCCGACGAAATTAGGGTTTTGTCGTCGGCTAAAGTGGGACTATAGCCGACGAATTTTTTATTTCGTCGGCTATAATTCTTCCTATAAATTCGAACCCAGCGACAGAACCCCACTTTCTCCTTCTCGGCCGGACGGTTTCTCCCTCTCCTCTCGATTTTCTTTCACCATTTTCGACGGTTTCTGGCCTCCACTCCGCCTCTCTCATCTCCCAAACCAATTAGGTATGCAATTTCATGTTTATATTGTATTATAGAACAAATTTCATTTGTTTTTTCAATATATTGCATTATATTGAATTGTGTTGAATTATATTGTGATAATGTTGAATTGTATTA
Source organism: Comarum palustre (assembly GCA_951800085.1). Classification (NCBI taxonomy): domain Eukaryota; kingdom Viridiplantae; phylum Streptophyta; class Magnoliopsida; order Rosales; family Rosaceae; genus Comarum; species Comarum palustre. The sequence goes on along the minus strand of OX637590.1, from coordinate 6,165,457 downwards.
TGTTGTGATAATGTTGAATTATATTGGGTGTATTTACTGAATTTGGGTGTATATTTGGGTGTATTTGGGTGAATTTGGGTGTACTTGGGTGTATTTAGGTGTATTTGGGTGTATTTGGGTGTATTTACTGAATTTGGGTGTATTTGGGTGAATTTGGCTGTATTTGGGTTTATTTAGGTGTATTTGGGTGTATTTACTGAATTTGGGTGTATATTTGGGTGAATTTGGGTGTATTTGGGTGTATTTGGTGATTTTTAATATATTTGGAAATTGAGTGTATTAAGTAAATTGGAAATTTTTAATATGGTTGGGTATATTAAAATATTGAATGGTATATTTAATATATTTGCGTATATTACAATATTAATTGGTATATAAAAATAAATTTTTGTTAATGTTGTTCATTTTTTATAATTTTATACAATTAACAAAATATTAATTATATTATTTAGGATGAAAGGATTATTCAGCAAATCAAAGAGTTCGAAGGGCCAAAGGGGTGAATCGTCAGAGGGAACGTCTAGCAACCCTCGAGGTTCGTTTCAGGGCCCAATGACGGCCCGACAGGCGTCTCTTCTGGAGCCGACACATTCCTCCAGGCAGCCAGATGACCCTCCCGCCTCCAGGCCGCCTAGCGCCCCTCGCTCCTCCGGCCAGCCGGACGCCCCTCGCTCCTCCAGGCAGCCTAGCGCCCCTCGCTTCTCCGGCCAGCAGGACGCCCCTCGCTCCTCCAGGCAGCCTAGCGTACCGCGCTCCTCCAGGCAGCCCAGCGCCCCTCACTCCTCGAGGCAGCTGTGGCCTCCGACTCAAGCGGAGGTGTCTGCACCACGTATGCCTGAGATACATAAGGCACCGGCACCGGACCCTAGTGCATCGGAGGGTGGGTCTTCCGGGGTACAGATGCCCCCGCCTCTTCTCTTCCTTCCGCGCTTCATACCGGCAATACCTGCAGTCGATGACTCAGGGGCGCCGATTTATCCACTACCCCCGCAGGTGACCCCATCAGCGGTGTATCTGTTCGTGCCGTTTGCTACAGAGTTAATTTCTGCGAGGGTATCATCGTTGGCGACAGAGTCGGAGTCCGTCGCATCCGCCCCAACGCCCTCAGGTAATGATTATATAAGTAATTTGTTATGTTATAATGTTATAATAAAATTAATTTACTAATCATCAATTTATGATAGGCACCGTCAGAGCCAAGCCGACAAGGAAGAAGAGAGGTCCGGTCACGGGGAAAGCTCTCGAGAAGACAGTGAGTACATCGGGAAGGATCGTCATTGATACTGACGAGGATGGGAACGTAGTATCGGGCGGCAAGACGAGGATGTACTCTGGCCGCGTGGGAGCGCTTATTAGGGATAGAGTCCCTATGTTGTGGTCAGACTGGGGCGAGGTCCCACAGGAGGTTAAGGACATGGTCCACAACGCCATGTCGGTAAGTATAACAAAATTCATATTTAACATTATTTATTACATTGTAGATTTATGAACGTCTAAACTAATAAATGTTTAAATGCAGGTGTGGTTTGACGTTCCCGAGTACCTGAGGAACACCTGGGCGGACGTTGTGCACGGGGGAAGGTACGTTGCAAAGTTAAGGACAAAAAAAAATTATGTATAATTAATAATATTTATATTTTTTTGGCGTATTACAGGTACAAGGAGTGGAAGAACGAGTTACGGACCCACTGGACTACGCATGGGAACGAACGTTCCGGCACCCCCCTTGAGTTCCAGTTCAGGGAGTACGAGTGGCGTTGGCTTCTGATATCGGAATTCAACAACCCACATAAACAGGTAATTAAAAATAATTATTTATTATATTGAATTATATTTAATACGTTTTAAAATATTTTACTAATTTGATTCCTTTGTAGGCCGTTTCCCGGGTGAACGCTCAAAACCGGCAACGCAACATGAGGAACCATCATGCCGGTTCTAGACCGTTCGCATCGTTGATGGAGGAGGCAGCCAGGGAACATCCAGAGGTCAACCGGTACGTCTATACGTATGAGAAGGCATATCCTGACGCCCAGGAAGATATTGTAAGTCGTTTTACGTTTTAAAATTTAGTAAATTATATGTATATATATATTTGAAAATGTTAATTAATTTTTTTTCCTATCAAATTAGGCGAGGGTGAGGCAGGCTAGTGACGAGGTGATGGCTGCTATAGTCAGGGAGACATGGCCTGACACGCAAGAGGAAGACATGTCTGAAGCCATATCCCGGATCGACAGTTCGGATCTCAGCGTTGGGGCCAGGATCATGGGCACAGCCTTCCCACCGCGAGGAAATAACTTCTACTGTCGGGTCTGGGAAAGAAGGGCGAGGGGGTACTGAAAACCACTCCTGAGTTTCGGAAAAAAGGAGCCTCGACCAGCAGCAGAACGACTCAGCTTGAGGCGGAAGTTCAGATGTTACGGGAACAGCAAGCCGCCCAAGCAGCATATACTGCCGAGAGAGAGGCCGCCCAAGCAGCATATACTGCCGCGAGAGAGGCCGCCCAAGCAGCATATACTGCCGCTCTACAGGAGTACAATGTAGCAGTCTATGCCGCCCAGCAGACACAGCAGCAGCAGATGTTTCAGTACATGCAAGATTTTTTAGCTGCACAGCAGCAGGGACTTCCGCTTCCGCCCATGCCCACGCCTATTGTCTTACCTCAGCCGCCGCAACCTCCCCAACCTCCCCAACAACCTCATCCTGGCGCAGATATTGATTTAGACGATATCGACTTCATTTAGTTTTTTAAGTTTATGAACAATTATTTATTTAGTTTTTTAGGTTTATGAACAAATATTAATTTACTTTTTAGGTTTATGAACAATTTATGAATTGAAAATTTAATGCAAAATGTTTATGTTACTTTAGATAGTATGTTGTTGTTGGTTATGAAATTGTTTCTGTAATTTGCAGCTTGCTTTGATGGTAATGTATAAATTTTGTTTGGGTTTCTAGTATAAAAAGTACTATAGCCGACGAAATATGGTAAATTTCGTCGGCTATGCTAGTTTATTTTTTCCAACAACCTTTAGCCGACGAAATATGGCAAATTTCGTCGGCTAAAAGTATCATAGCCGACGAAATTGTGCAAATTTCGTCGGCTATTCTCTATTTAATTTTTAAAAACTTTAGCCGACGAAATATTAATATATCGTCGGCTAAGTGTTGGATTATAGCCGACGAATTTTTAATATTATTTCGTCGGCTAAGTGTTGGATTATAGCCGACGAATTTTTTATATGATTTCGTCGGCTAAGTTTTGGATTATAGCCGACGAATTTTTTATATTATTTCGTCGGCTAAGTGTTGGAGTATAGCCGACGACGGACTTTATTTCGTCGGCTATAAGTATAGCCGACGAATTATAGCCGACGAAAATATTGAACAGGCCGACGAAAAAATTTCGTCGGCTAAAGTGCTTATCCTGGTAGTGATACCCCATATTTGATGTATAAACACTTCACTTTTGGCTATGGCAAAGGCCTACACGCCATATGCAAGCTTTGTAAGTTTTGCACATGACAAACTGTAAAAAACAACATTTTGTCCCTTTCTAGACAACAACTTCGTACAAGCTTTATGAACAGCTTTGGATAAACTTGAATGCGAGCTTTATATGGTTATAAATATCTCCGAGTATAGTTTCTAGACAATCATCTCGCGATCCATTCATACCTATTTTCTAGACAAAGTTATGACTGTTTTAGCGCTCAAATGTTATTCTTAGCGGAAATTTGTTTTGCACTAGGGATTGCAACTTATTTTGCATCCTTCAAAATAGTTCATGTGTGACTATTTACTTATATATGTACTCTCTTTCAGTAGGTATATCTCACATAGACAATGAGTGTTTCACAGTTAGTGGAACTATCCACAAGATTCTAAGGAACCAACAACTAATTTAGATCATCATTGGCCATTCATGGACACGGTTTAAATTGATTCTTGCTACCTTATGGCATCATAATCCATGCCACATATGCCCTTGATGTATTGAGAGACAATCAAACCTTGTTATGTTTTTAAGAACATACACGTCAACAATTACCATATTAAACTCATTGTGATAATGATAGAAACTTTTATGAGAGCGCATCATGGAGAACATCTTGAGTCAATATAATGGACTATATGTCTTTACGATTGGAAGATTGAATCCTATGTTGTTGCCAATGATGTTATTTGGGACACCGACTCATTCAAACTAGCATGATCACATCGAAAAAACGATATGAGGGTCTGAGTTTTAAGACGTTCTCATAGGCATTCATTCTTCAACTCAAAAATGAAAAAATTTGGGAACTAGTATCACCAAAGATTATGGTGACGACACCATGGTTGTAAATGGCGGCCACCGGGAGATCAATATTGACGTCACCCACACACGGCTCTTGTTTTGGAGGCCATTAATTTAATTCCTCAAGCAATTGAGACGTACCAGACTTCCCTTGATATGTCATTGGCTTTTTCCAATGGTCATCGGTCATTTTTATAAAGCTTGTTCTTTAGCTAAATTAGAAGCGAGACCCTCCTACGCTATGACATAAAAGAGGACATTTCATTCTTACAAAAAATTCAAGAGGGATTATGTAAACATATACAACCAACTTGCGGAAATCTTATATGATTTATGGCGTTGGTTGAAATGTAAACATTGGTCACAAGTTACACTATTGTCTACTTATGGTGCATATATATTTATTGGCTCACTACCCATTCTTAAAGAAGTTTTCATCAAATGGTTGATGATTATTCCATAAAAATGAATATTAATATTTATAACATATTTGGTCTCACAAAAAATGACTACGATGGTAGTCTTGGGATTGATATATGTCTACCAATTCTTCCGTTTAAAGGTTATTTCGCATGTATCCCTACTAATTCGTTCATGACCGACCATTATTGAATTTATTACACAACAGTTCGTGACTGTGTGTGAGGATTGACAAGGATTTGCAATCCTCGAGCTCGGCATGATTGAAACAAATCTCCAATCTTTGACCTCGGCTAGATGTTGTATTCTAAGTGCCAATTTGCACTACCACAGTTCCTAATGATGGGTCTTTTATGATGAATAAGCTTTTAGGTTGGATATGAGTCTCCACCTATAATCTTCTTATGTTGAATCCTTAACAGACGATCTCTTTAACCATTATGTTACAGATTGTCACTTTACGAGACAACATTTTTGTCGTTAGGGGGAGATTAGAACAAAAATGTTTAGCGGAACGAAGTGAATTATCGTGGTTTTCCCCACTAAATCTTATCTTGTTCCTGAAATCTCGCACAAAGTAAAGTGAGTAGAGTACTTGATAAAGTGACAAGATCACATGCTGCAATGAATGATGTCTTACCAAGAGGACATGGAGCATCCAAAAGATGTTGGTTTTGGCATATCACCATGGATGTGGATATAGTGACGCCATAATGTAGCAAGATGGTGTCACATGATATGTGGCTCCTTAAAGGTACGTTTGAGGGAGGCCCTTAAGTTCTATACTACTCGCTCAAGGAATAAGGAGAGTTTGACACAACCTGATCCATTGATCACTCAAATCCGCCTCATGGTGTCTGAATTGTGATTATCGTTGAGAGACTCCTCAATGTCAAATTCAATCCATATAGAGATCTCTACAAATATTACACTAGTGTATATGAGGACATAGAATAATGATTCTACTGTTGAACCACACTTCGTTGATAAATGAACGTAATAGATTGACTTGATTGGGAACACAAGGTCATGGATGTTTGCAAAGAGAGGTTGGAACACACACACACTAACTACTTGATTGGGAAGGGTTATAGAGAATAATGCCCTTGTGTGTTGATTCTGAATTTACATGGACTCTTGATGAGATGACAATATGTATCAAACATCCAAAGTTAAGAATGAAAAAGATCTTGAGAAAGATACAGTTTAGAGTAGGGACTCGAGGACCGTATTGATAATGATTTTCCATCAATCGACCTAGGCAATCTCATGAAAGTAAGACCTATATATACTCCCAAGATTAGTCAAAACCTTTACTCTAAAGAGATATCTGTTTCGTCTAAAGAAAAATGACAAAGAAAGACTTGACCTCTCATTTGTTGTAAAGCTAAGAGTAGCTATGCGCCCACGTAATTAACGCCATTGGAATGATATAAGGACATCCTTTCATGAAGGATTTAGGCTTAGTCTATCCTTCATAAGAAAGACACATCAAAGACGAAATTAGAATCTATCCAATTTCATAGGTCCAATTTTATGGGACCTACATGAATGGTCACTCACTGGAAAACTACGAACTTAGTATCATTGAAAGGGTCTACGTGTCTACTTTTCAGGGAAACCAACCATTTGATCATAGCTGGCATATTGAGTGAATTATGACCCTTTTCGTCAAGTAGAACAGGTCTGTTCGAGAGTTTGATTTTGTAAATAATATCCACCTTCAACAGAGTTATGTGAATAGCTCCAAATGAACCAGAATTTGTGTAATATAAGGTTAGAAATCTTTGAGTCTAGTTTCCAAAACTGTTTATGGTTCGTTCAGATCTATTTCCTACAAAGCGTTATGGCTGTTTTAGTTCTTAAAGGTAATGTTGTGCGAGAATCTGACTTTTTGCGTGAACTTATTTTGAGTTCTTAAGCAGACTTCTCCTCAATATCAAAGTATGAAAGATCAAAATTGAGGTCAATATGACATGATTTAGATAATCATTGTTCAATGCTACATTTGAAGGCATGTTAAAGATGATGGATATGCTCAGTTATAGAAACTTCCATGATTACATTAGAATCAGAAAGCACCATATGATTGAATTAAGGTTCAGAGGGAGATGCAGACATTAGGAGGAGTCTAGCACATACATGTCATTATCAAATATGAATGGTGCGGTTGTGTCGTATTAACCCGGTTATGTTTCTTTTTCCTTAGAACAAGACTTTTGTCTCACTGAGTTTTTGCTAGACAAGCTTTTTAACGAGGTAACATCGCATGCACCACTTGTCTCATGTAGAGACCATTGATCACCATGAGGTTGTTCATAAGTGTGTTCGATTAAGGATAATCATTACACATGACCAACTTGTTTAAGTCCAGACCTAAATCTACTTTTGTGAAACATGTAAAAAGCATTAGAATGCAACATTTATCAAGTATCTCCGATTGAAATATTCATCATGAGGAGCATTATATGGTTACCTTCTCAATGAAGTCATTGGTGCGTTGTACTCTTTTCTTTTTCGACTAAGGTTTAATTTTTCTCACAGAGTTTTTATTTCATGACAAGGATTTGTAGAGGCAATAACATATGCACCATTCAACGTGAAAACACATGACACAAGGAGAAGTGTTGTAGGAATATTCTATATGTGAGTGTCATGGTCTTATGCTAGTCCAAAAAGGAATCCCAGTTTCGTATAGAGATAAGATATCAATATATGTTTCCTTTTACAACCTATGTAATTTCATATATAAAAAGTTTTTTATCAATGATTAAGATGATAATTTTTTATTCTCTTTACTATTTATATGTTCTCTCTACACTTTATTCTTGAACACCTTTAAAATTATAGTTTGATATATCATTGCCCTATATCAGTATTGTGATCAGATTTTATTAAATGAATCTGTATATGGATCAAGGACTTCAAAATGTAATCAATATGGACATCATATTTTTCCTGTAATAATATTACTGACTCAACAATCTTGTTAGTTTTACAGAACAAACAGTGACAACTAAAATCGGGAAGAGAACATAGGGTTTGGAAATGTTTTTTTTCTTTTCTATGAGTCGGAAATTAAAATTGTTGCTAGCTATCTACAACACATACAAGGATCGATGTGATTGTGAAGTGCTCTGTGCAATTAATTTTGACCATGCAAAACACCCCAAATTAGGATGTGATTTGATGAAGATTTTGTGCCCAATGGAGCTGTACTTAATCTTTCACAACTCACAAAATCAACTCTTTCCAACAAGTTTTTCTTTTCTTAGTTTGTAAATTGTAACCTCCCAGCTTCCCCCTCACCCCTCAATATTTACCCATGCAACCTAACTACTTGCATGCTACCTCTTCTCATTTTTTTTCCATGCTGATTTCACAAAGTTCCTCACCCTTATTATCTCCTTCATCATCCACCCTCTCCATTTGTGAACCGCTCCCCCTTTTACAATGGAGGAGCGGCCACCTGCAACCGGTGCCGCGGATGAGACCAATGGCGACCCAGCTCCGACGTCAGAGACACAGTTAGTACCCTTTGGCCAAAACGGCCCGAACGATACATACGTGATCCATTTCCCTAAAGACCAAATCTACCGTGTGCCGCCCCCTGAAAATGCCATAATCGTCGAGAAGCACCGGCCGGTGACCAAGAAGAAAAGATCACGTTGCAAGTGCTGGTGTTTGGTGCTCCTCGTCATTTTTCTTGTGCTGTTCTTCATAGCCGGCATAACCGTGGCGATATTGTACTTCGTTGTGAGCCCTAAAAGTCCTACCTTTTCTGTAATGCAGATGAACGTGAAGAAACCAGCCAGCAATGATTCAGATTTAGTAGGATATGAGATCTTCTTGAGAGCTGTGAATCCTAATGATAAAATGAGCTTACGTTTCGATGGTGGTGAAACTTCTCTTTCAAACGGGGATAAGGGCATTGCTAAGGGCAAATTTCCATCTGATGACCTAAATGATAATCAGTCAGACGTCATAAAACTTGTTCTGAACGGAACAGTTAACGCGTCGCCTGATGACGTCCAGGATAGCATAGGAGGTACTAGTTCGAACAAGACGTCGCCGTTGTCCCTAAATCTAAAAACGAGTGAGCTTCCACTACATATAAAATATGGGATCTTTAAGAGTTGGGATAGGAAAGCGGCAGTCGGATGCAAATTCAAGGTAGACACATTTGGGTCGAGTATAAAGGTCCTTGAACAAAATTGTGATACCACATTGAAATGAAAGAGATGATAATTGAGAAAGGTGGTGATGATATATTTGTTTTTAATTTTCTCAATTGTGTTCTTGTTTGCTTCCTTAATTGTTGAAGGTGATAAGATCGATCTTTGCAATGTGATGCTTATCAATCATCATTTTAACTAGAAAAGCCTCATGTTTCAATTTCTTTTCTTAATTCTTCTGTTTTGTAATGCTTTTATGTAGAGAATGAGCTCATTTCAACTTTCAATTGATCGAAGCTTCAATCATAAGCATATCAACTGTAGTCTATAAAATAAAATTACTTCTATATATGTACGTATATAGATCAATTCAAAGTTCCTTACCATTTTCTTCCTTTTCATAGGACAGTACGTACATCTCTCCAAAAGTTGAGACAATCTCTCTTAAATATCAATATGTAATGGAATTGAAGCTAATTTATTATTCCCCTAAAAAAAGAGAAGCTAATTTATTATCAAGGGTTCAAATCCCTCTGGGTTGAGCTATATATTTATCAATCCTACATTGATCGGGAAACTGATTTTCTGACTTCTGAGCTATCCTACTATTCCATAATTTCACTATATATACTTTGTCATCCCAAGTCTCATCAGTCATTTACTAGAAAGATATCGTGTTCATTATATTGCCTAAATTTAAACAAACAAAAATAGACAAATTCAGCTGGAATTTTTGCAGTACTTCTCCAGCCAAACATCCATTTCATAGCCTCCAAAGGGAAATACTTGCGTCAATACCGGTATTGACGCGTGCATGCATACTCTCATTTATTTACATACTTCTAACAATGTAAATTATAATCTTAACCGTTCCAAAAGTTTAATTAACCAATCAAGATCATCTCTGCAAAAAATCAATTTAAAAAAAAATTGTTTGCTCAACCAAATACATCAATCAAATGGACGGCAGTTCATGAGGCTGCTAACTTTCACCAAAACTGTCCATTTGATTGAAGCATTTGGTTGAGTAAACGATCATTTTCCAAATTGATTTTTTGCATATGTGATCTTGATTGGATAATTAAACTTTTGAAAGGCTAATATTATGATTTACATTGGTAAAAATATGTAAATAAATGAGAATATGCACGCACGCGTTAATACCAGTATTGATACAAGTATTTTCCGCCTCCAAATTATCAATCTCAGCCTGTGTCCAGACAGGTGCTTGGATTACTAGTCCACTACCTTGAGCCTACAACATCAATTTGGGCCTCCACATTTGACCCTAATTTAGCTTATAATCATTTGTTAGCACCAAATCATGCACACTGTTGATTCTTAGCTAAATAATATCAACTAGACATGAAGCCACGCTTTGCTTTGAATGCCAATTTTGGTTCGAGCTTAAACAGGGACTTTATTCAAGATCATGGGAAGTATTGTATTAATTTACAATATGAAAAAAACATAAATTTTACATAGAAATCAAAGACAGTGGTAAGTTTTTGTTTTGGTCATAAAATCCAGTAACATTATAACCAAAATCAGAAATATCAAACAATATCATTGTTTATAGGTGGAATCTAATATTTCACCTTTACCGGGTTACAATTAAATGTGAAGCCACTCTGGGCCCTTTGTCTGGGCCCAATTCGCCATAAAGCTAAGTAAAGCAAGGGAAACTACTCTCACATTGGAAAGGGACAGGAATGCTGCCTTCAATGCTACTATAAATACCGGCACATGCCTCCCCATAAAGGTACGATGAAACTTCTTGACTATTCCCGAGTTTTATGCTTAGCTGACAGTGTCTAACTTAAGCATCGGAGTGGCTTCCCTCGGTAAACCCGGGGACGCCTCTTTGACGTGTTTGTTCTTTACACAGGAAAACTCGGAGTACAGGAAGTTCGCTATTTCTGGAACCGTGCAACCCTCTAAAGGGACCGCGAGTTTACCCGGAAACAATCATCATAACATGAATCTATCAAATCCAAACTACTATTTTTCAATGTATATAATCCGAGTTTCATCAAACTGAGCTGAAATCCAAGAAATGAGAATAACTCAGTGTCCATGAACAAAACAGATTATTCTTGTCAGCTGAAACATAATACATTTCAGCAATTCAGACAAAAGGACCAAGTATTTATCAAACCACTCGGTCCACTCACACAATGGCAGTGTAAATGGCTGGAAATATGGATAAATCAGATAAATATGCTCTTGAGCCAATCCAACTTGTTTAGAAAGGCCAACAATTTTAAACCTAGAGGAGTTGCATTTTGTAGAATAATGTCTGCAAGTTAGCAGATGACATGAAATCTATGACGTTCCAGAAAACATTATTATCAAACCCATAGCAGTAAGATTACTTCATCGTTTCTTAACTTATTAGGAAGCAAACATATATCCACTCTTTATCATCACCCCTGAATAAAAGAGTTCATAAGTATCAAACAAACCCAATATATTACTTCTTGAAAACTGAAGAGGACAAACTGAGTATCACTTAATCATAGAAGAATCACAGAGCTATAGTTTTGTTACAATTATAATATCCCAAAAAATGTAAAGACATTAGTTTTCTATAAAAATTAGGTTGAGCATGGTTTGAACGTATATAGATCACACAACCTAGTTTGGCAATAAACACTACTCAAACTAAGAAGTTTAAATCGGTCATATGCATAAAATACGTGAGAGTTGTAGAAGAATACCTGTTAAATCTGGCTCTAAATGACAAAGGTTTCCCAGTTAGAACCGATCTGTAACTATACACAGAAAATAGATATTCACTAAATAGCATGAAAAAAACTGTCATTCACACAACCCACAGAGAAATATAGGAACTCATTAAAGAAGATAGAATTAGTAAGTATGTTTGAGCGTAGAAATATCAATATCATACCTAGCCTCTAATATCATAATTAGTAAGTATGTTTGAGCGTAAGTATGTTTGGGCATTTGACTATTAATTTTCTCTGTTAACAGATTTGATGCAGAGGGCCAACTCTCTCTCTCTCTGTCTCCTTCTCGCCTTCTCACAGTCTCACACCCGGCCTCTCACTCATCTCCTGAAACCTCTGGAACTGAATAAAGGAAGCATAACAGTAGCTCTTTCTCGATCCATAAGGAAACTTCAAGAGAGCGTGCAAGAGCAAGAGAAATCGAGAAAGATTGATCAAAACTGAAAAATAATCCAGGCCCAACACGAAGGCCCAGAGCTGTTGATATTTTTTTTTGAGATAGAAACAAATTGTATTCATACGAACAGAAGATTACAACATATGAATAGAAGTACAAGGTATAAGCCGGGAGAGTTAAAGATGACGATCCAAAATTAAATATGAAAGCCAGGAAACAAAAACGCACTTCACTTATGTCCAAACCGAAAGAGGTGGAAAATGTCTTCACTTCTTCTCAAGCCTAGATATGATGGCCTCGTTAAAACCTTGCTTAGATAAAACCCTAGAGAACAAAACTCTAAACCGAGGAAAGAGTACCACTGCTAAAAGATGTAAAAAGTCATTATACCTGAAGGCGCCTGATAGACTAAGATGACGGTCCACTTGTAATTTTAGAAATAACCCAAAAACTGTTTGAGGTAACTGTCACCAACTGTGCACTTAATGGAAACCGACTGCAACTACAATTCAACTCCAACCAAATAAACTGATTTCTCCAGCCTCTGGCAAGGTGCTGACGCCGACACGAAGACCAAAACAAAAATGCCTACTGCCTGAAAACCAGACATTATCTCCAGTAAAAGGAGAGAACAATCCCTGACCAAACAAAAGAAAAAATCTCATCAAACATGTAAAGAAACTAAAACGGAAATAAAAAAACCAAGATAAAAGAAAGAGAGAAGTTGAAATTAATGATGAAGGATTAAGGCAGGCTGCTGGTGCTCGGAGATGAAGGATCGAGTGTTGGGCTGGGTAAGGCGCGTGTAGATGTTGGGCTTATCAAGAGAAACCAGGACATTGGAAGACCGAGAAGCACAGGATCAGAACATGACTGGACTACGATGCGCGGTGAGGTCTGGTCGAGCCTGTGGGAAGCGACACTGCAAGTCCGGTGATTGGATCGGGGGCCTATGTCTGTTCGCAAACCTGGAGGAATAACATGGGGATGTGATAGTGATGGGGTTTATGTAATTGTCAAGGTTGATTGGAACTGCACGATTATTGAATGAACAGTGATGATGTCATCTCACCGAATACATATATGTTAATTGTTGTAATATTTCCCTCCCTACTGTATTATGGAACTTACAGTAGATCTTACCAGAAATTTTTTCTTTATGTGGAACTGTCCCCTAAGGTATCTTAATCTCGTCCTCCTAGAGAAGGGTGTTAACGATGATATGTGCCTATCTTGCATTTGTATGTGTACTCCTTGAACCTGGACCTTGTTTGAGACGAAGATCTTTGTTTAACCCCTAGGTAGACGCGAATGTTGTTGGTACCAATTCCACCATTGATATAGTTGGGAAAGGTTCAATATCAAACCATGCTGCATTTTTCTCCACACTCACCCTCAACTTCCCAATATTTATCCATGTCTGGATCTGGTCCTTCAATTTAATGCATTCTGAAGTACTGTGATTCCACAAGTTATGATACTTGCAGTACTTCTTCCCTTTAATCAGCTCGGGCTTTAGCGGCTGTCCAAAGTCATGTCTCAATGTCCCCAATGTAATCAACTCATCCAGGATCTCTAGAGCTTTGTGAGCATTGTACGTATATGAGGCATACTCAAGTCTTGCATATGTCGTAGATGAGAATGCTACTGGCTCCTTTGACATCTTTAGGACATTGGACTTGACTGGATGCTTTCCAACTAGCACTACTGCTGCCACCTCCTCATTGACATCAACCCAGAGATCATCGGGACAGAAGTGTTGCGGAGGTGTATAGTAGGGATCTATATGCGAACAGATGGCCCTACTGTCCTGTGTCTATTTGGCCCACATCTCAGCCCCATTAAATCTGCCATGCTTGTAAAGATCATATCGTGGTGCTTAGTTCTCTATCTTCATTCCAGATCCTTGGTTGCAATGCGAATGGCATCTTGCTCAGTTATCGAAGTCTTACACTACAGCTGTTGGATCATGAACCTTTTCAGGAACTCTACCGGCGACTCTGCTGGTTGCTGATACATAGATGTAAGTGAGGATAAGTCAACTTCTGGTCCCACGGTTCCAAATGTAGTTCTGAACATTAATTCCATTGTCTGCCAATCAGGAACAGATCCAAGAGCCAACTTGGTGTACCAAGTTAGTGTTGATCCATATACTGATGACGTAAATACTTGCAGTTTGAACAAGTGATCGTTGCTATAAGGACCACATTCGCGTTGGAATCTTGCTATGTGAGTAGCTGCATCTTTAGAGTCTTCTTCGAAAAAAGGAGAAAACCAGATTGGCCTATACTGCTCAAGCCATGGTTGCCTCAAAACCCAATCTGGATATGGATTGGTGTAGGCCAAATTCACATTCTACTCGAGGTGTTGATTCCTCAGAGTTGTCCCAATCGTGTCTAACTGCTTGTTTGTGACTTGCTATGGTATCTCAACACGTGGTTCAGGGACCGCTCTTTGATACTGATCCCTTCTTCTACCGTTCACGCCCTGGTTAGGTCACGAACGCCCTTGTTCTTCCTTTGTATTCTCTTTGACCAGTTAAAGTTTCAACGTAGGTCCACTCTTCAAGGACAAGAATTTTCCAGGGGATGCTGAGCTTCATGGTTTGACTCTTTTGACTCTGATTCTACTAAAATGCTCCCCTCCTTATTTCTTTTGACAAAGATGCTCAGACTCTAGCTAGAACCCTTCGTCTCTTTTTTATCAATTTGTTTTTTCATGACACACTTCCTGCTCCAAGTTGTCCAATTTATCCAACTTCTCCAATTCCTGAGTTATGTTTTGGATAAAAAGGGCTAGGTTTGCTATGTCCACATCTGTTTCACCTTCTCTATTAGCATTGGTTTCATCTGTCGCATGCATTGTTTCAAAATGCAAAGCTACGTCCGCTATTGACAAGCCTTTACAATGAGCTGAGTTGTGAGGATAACAGTGTGTGTGACTCGGTTTGTTGCATGATAAGAACTCCTTTGTGTATGTGTTTCCACCCATAATCTTGACAGATGGTGTCTTGCTATGGGTGTACCAAATGTTTGCAGATAATCCTCATGATTGACATAATGAGTTGAATCACACCTTTTGGGCTTATCGAATTTCGAAAAGGACTCCTACTGATACTACACCTTATGTTTTGATGTCTGGTCATGATGCAGTGCTACCACTAAAAATAAATGAACATTCGCTGTGAGTTAGAGAACAACATCAGCTAATCAGGGAAGATTATGTCCAAGTCATGTTTCAAGAACATGAAGTTTTGGACAACGAATGGAGGCTTTAGACCATATCATGGTCGAGAAGAAAAGAGTAGCTCGTGTTTATGACAAGCGCACTCGTGGACGAAGCTTTGGAGTTGGTGACTTGGTTTAGAAGACAATTTTACCTTTCGACGAAGATGTCAGAGATCGTGGTAAATGGTCTCCAACTTAGGAAGAACCTTTTGTCATTGATCAGATTGTAGGCAAGGGAGCCTACTACTTCAGAGACATCAATGGGGAGATTCATAACAATCATATCAGTTGTCACCACCTCAAGAAATATTATCTAAGTGACTGGGAGTATGAAGATCCACCACCAGCGGAGGAAGCTGGGGGGCATGACTTGACCAGCGAATGAGGTCAGTTCTTGGGGGGCATGATGCGAATATCATAGTTTAATTTGTTTTTGCTCTTCCCAACATCTGAACCAGTCAATGATTTACGTTCGTTGCACCCAAATTAAACTGGGGGCAACATATATATATATATATATATATATATATGTATATATATATATATGTATATATATAGATATGTATATATATGTATATATATTCTAGACTAACACATGTGGACAAAAATTTTAATCTTTATTTTTTGTGAAACTTAGTATAAGGGTTTCATACAACAGTGTAATTCTTCATATATGCAGTATAAAGGAACAAATAGTGTTTCCAATCAAAATTCTTGTAAATGGATGTGTGGCCATAAAACTTAACATTGAAACTAAAGTTACAAAGAACTAGAAAGTGACTCTGATACCATTACAAGAAACTTATTTTAAGGTTTCAACTACAATAGAAGTGTTCCTAGATGATGTATATGTCATTCACACATTCTTTCCAAGAACAAGTCACCCAATCATCAAGTTGTGATCGAGAGATCGCTCTTTTGAGCTTGGACGCCAACCCCGTCTCTATTCAAAAATAATTATCTGAAAATGAGTTCTAGATAGTAAAACTTTCTTAGGATTTGCAGAGAGATCTTTTAGGTGACAAGGTGCGAACTTTCCAAGCAGCCACCAACAGACACTTGAGAGCTTGAGAGCTTTAGTTTTAGACACTTGAGAGCCAAGCAGCCACCAACAGACACTTAAGAGCTTTAGCCCAATGCTGCTTGCTAGTGATTACAAGGAAGCTTAACTTGAGGATGGATTAGCAAACCTAGGGGGTCTAGTATTTGAAGTCTTTGTCTGGTGGAAGAGGCTCGGACAGCAAGAATGACGAAGAAGGAACAAAAGCCATTTTTGGTTATGGGAAGAATCATGGGTGAAAAAACTGTGAAATGTTTCTCACTATTTATAGGGGATCAGAAGTGATCTCATGAAGAGCATTTGTTTGTGAAGCATACCTGAATTAATTATGGTCAATCATTGCGCCTTTTCACAAACATTGCGTTAATTGAGGTGCATGTGTAATCTTCTCAATGTAATTTTTGAAATTTAGGATGAGTTATGGCGGATAACTGTCAAAGTTATTTTCCAAACTCTAGTACAATTGGGCCAGTAAATAGTTCAAAATGGGCTGGGCTTTGAAATTATAATAATATTGTTAATAATTACAAGGCCCAATAAACTGAGCTTATACAAGCTTTTCTATGGTGCGAATGTTTAGAGTTAGCATGTGAATTTCGATCTGTGTCATGGCCACTTGTTTTTTTAGATTCTTCTACTGCATCTCGGGTTTGTTAGACTTGGTTATTAAGTTCTTCATAGGATGGATATTCCACTTCCAAGGCTTGGAGTTTCTCCTCTTTTTTAGCCTTTGTATCAGCTAGTTTAGCTTCAATTTCAAGTTTTTGTCTCTCCAGTTCTGCAAACTACAATTTCCTTATCTGCACCAATGGTGGCTTCATCAAAGAGAGTAGACAGGGTAGTGGACTTCTGGTCATATTTGGTTTTAAGACCCTGGAATGCCTGCATTCTTGTGTTAGTTTCGATCTCCTACTGTTCAAGCATTTTCTTCATCGAAGAAATTTATGTCAGCTAATTTTTAAGATTTTACAATTTTTCTAGAGATCTTCAGATAGGCTTTACTTGAGGGCGTGAATGGCGTCAATAATCTTGGTCTGGTTGTCATCTAGTGTAAGATTGACATTGTCCAGATTGTTCAGGAATTGCTTTGCATCAGCGACCTCTACAGAAGGACTAGGTTTAGATGCATTTGCAGTCAGATCAGCAGTAGGCATGGGGGCAAGTTGGTGGTAGAGTTTTCCATGCTTGCAATAGAAGCAGTCTCCATTCGTAGGCTTGGCGGACTGAGAAGAGGAACATCCGAAGGTGCTTATACAACGACATTGGTGAACAGACGCATCTTCATTACTTTTTGGATGCTGAGATATAAAAAGTAAGTGTTTTAGGATGTTATTACACGGAATAATGTTGATTAAATAAGAAGGAGACACATACCTCAAGAAAATCAATAATAGGTTCAGAAGAAGTCGAGGCAATATTATACTGTGATAGCCCCTGCGTGCTTGGACAGAGAACGGCGAATGACATTATAGAACTTGCCTAAGATGATGCTTCTGCAAGAATGATAAGTAAGTTGTCATTCGCGGTGGAATCTAAAATTAGGTGACGGGATAGATAAAGAGAGCTGTATATGGAGCTTCATTCCTTACTCGATGTTTGGTCCAAGTGTACTCCCTATTCTGGTTTTACCCTTCGAGTCATATACTAGAGCCTTTTTCATAAACAGTAAAGGTGTCATCCTGATTTGTTAACCATGTTGTATATTTTTATTGTTGTCGCTAAAGTTTTAAATTGTCCCCTTTTATTTTTACCACCTTCCGCGAAGTTAAAAAAACTCTGATGTTTGTTTTAAGAATTTCATGTGGTGCCACTCAAAGTATTAAAGTTTAAATTTTATTTTACTCACTAAAAAGCCTACGATTTTAGGTTAGTAAGTTGTTGGCACATCCTTCGGACGTGTTGGCTTCTTATTGGCTTAAATTCGTGGCTATTGTAGTTTACCCCCCAAGGGTGCTACATTAACAAACTTCCCAATGAAATCGGCTAAGGATCTGCATAAAGATTTTAACTTAGAAAATCTTTTTGTTAGTCAATAAAATATTACTATAGATATGATTTTGCAATCCGAACATGCTCTAAAAAATCTTATCAAAATTACTAACAAGTCATGATAATAAATGGAGAAGAATCATACCTTTTATTGATAAAAGTGAATATGGTTTTACTGCAAGTTTACTGCAGTAAACCAGTTCGAATATCAGTTTCCCTAGTCGAACTAGGAAACCTTCATTCCCAAATTTACCTTCTTCTTTTTATCTAAATATATATGTCATATACTTACACTTTGCTCAATGATCGATCGCAGTTACTAAAAAATCCAAAGCAATTTGCCAATCTATTACTGATTTGTAGCTAATAAAGTTAGGCTGCTCTTGTATATATGTTTGTTTTGTTATAAACTAGAGAATAAAGAGATAATAGAGAGACATAAAATGTGGGGAGGAGGAAAAGTCTATCATTCATTCTCATTAGACCTATTTATATAGGAGTAAGGTTTACATCATATGTACATAACTAAAGAGTAATTGCGTGGACAACCACATATATATATAATATTTACAACACTCCTCTTCGGGTGTCCATTAATGAATGATATGATGTTGGACGCGCTTATTGCTGCCTCGTTAAAAAGCTTGCCAGGTAATAAAAACACTATGGGATAAAAACAACCCTAGTCAAAGGAGAAAAAGAGTACAACGGGCATATATCCTATGTAGCATAATCTTGAATGTTCCCCCTTATGATAATCTCCTTTAAATGATTAATACAAACTCCAATATCATGTATTTGATAACATCCATATCTCGTGTATAGTAGATATGGTATGTCAGTTACATAAATGAGACGTGAGCTTTCCATAGATGAGACTCATCATAAACTATGAAACCCTGCAAAGATTAGACTAATACTAACAAAATTATAATGAACAAATCTTACCTTATATGGTATGAGACCAATTTCATCTGTTCAAATTATTGATAAAGACTTTAGTTAAACCAATATAAATGATTAGCAATTGACACATTTACCATAATATGATATTCTTGAGCAGAACAATTAAGTCTGACACACTTTAGCCATAGATATCAATTTGTACAATTGAAAATTTCATCTAGGCTCAATAGGAGTTGTAGCTAAAATCATAACTTTGTGAAAGTTAGAACATATGTTGCAACATTATGATTCGAATTAGATTTGTCAGTCTTGCTATGTATAATACTCAATGAGGCAATATATCACTTTGATTGTAGTATAATTAGTATATGAGCTTCAGACTATATGATTCCATGAGTGAGCTTAATGCTCTTGACATCCATGGAATTGCTTTAGGCATATCAATCCTTTAAGGACTTAGTGAAGCAATATGAATAGAATGACAATAAGATTTTGGATGTGCATTAGCAATTCAATGTTCGTCTTCATAATAAAATAAGAAAATTTGTCATAAGTCACTCATCAATATAACATTGTACTTATAGAAAAATTGTTGTTTAGAGAAGAATGAGAATCTCATGTCTCTATAAAGAGAGATTCTATCATATTCACTAACATAAACCCATATGTAGGGGATTGTGAAGTCTAATTATTTCATCGCATTTTCGGTAATAGATTTCATTGGAATTGGTTCTTTCTAATTTTGGCCAATAATATATATAGTTTTCTGACACAACGAAATGTGGAACAATATTGGTAGCTACTGTTGATATCACAATCAACAATTTTTGATCTCACATGAACATGTACGCATAAGCTATAATAAGTTTTATCATATCGAGTACTCATGTCTCTAAATGACAAATATTTGTCTCTTATAAGACAACATATTTGAGAATGTGAATCTTTACATAACCTCAAAAACAGTGTTATAGAGCTTGTATAATCGTCCCTTAATTAGAGTGAACTAATCACATTGGACTTGGTGGATATTATTCCACAACATAAAGTCACGTCATTACATTAGTCTATTCTCCCTCTAACGACGTGATGCCTATAGTTTAACCATACATAAATATACGTTTAAACCAATACTGAATTTGGTGGGTGGCGAGCCCAAACAAAATTTTTTAAGTCAAATCATGTAATATTGTGAACTTGTCACTTTCTCATTTAATTGAGATCAATTTCTTCAAAAGTGAAAGGAGACCTGCATGGTGGATAAATATCTCAACACAAATTTTAGAATAAACAATTCTCCCCCTCATGAATGAGGATCTATGAATATATCATGTAGAAGTGACAACTGGTAAATATGCAATAATATTTCCTTGAGATCTTACAACATTGTAGAATATGTAGATTAGTCTACATGATATAATATTTGACAAAAGAATGTCATGCTAAATTAAGTTAATTTAGCTGAATGGAACACTTAAATTAGTTCATGTATACTATAATATACTATGGTTGATGAATACAACCGAATAAGGTGGAAATTATCTTTATCAATATACACAATGATATTTCATATCAGTAACAGACTTGAGCTCAATTGGAGCTATCTATCAAGATCGGCAACCTTGATCAAGATATTGTTACCACTTTAGGTGTAAATTTCAAAAGTATCATGTCCATAGTTGGACTTTGTGCAATATTTTACCATATTTGTGACTATGAATATCCATTATTTGAATCAAACCCTTTAATATTAAAAAAAGGTCTTTAAGGAATTTCAAAATATTTATGAACATGAGATTCATAGTATTGTTTGGCTAAGAAATTAAATGCCAAATGATATGCTCGAATATTGAGTTTAGGACAGCAGTCCATACCGATTACAATGAAGAATCATATCCTTATCAAGTTTAAGATTATACTCAAAATATTAAGTCCTCACAATTAGAAACTTAGTCTAAAAAGGGAGTGAACACAGGTTCATATGTACTCATAAAAATGAGTGGCACTTTAAGCCCAAATAAAGATCAAAGATCAAGAAACAAAAGTTTCGATCAATCCTCATTGCGCATCACAATCAATAGAGGAATTTTATTTCCTCATTTAATTTTGTCATCACCAATGAATTATAATAAATATGGTAATGAGTTATCAAACACATAATGATAATGATACACTTAAAATTCTTAGGTGTCATGAAAAAAAATAAATCAATAACCATCAAATAATAGTAACAACATGATTAAAGCAATTACGGTTGATTGAACAAATCATAATGAATTTCAATTACTACAACATAATAGTAATGATAATTATGCGCAATTACTTTTAATCGGAGCCAAAATTTAGGCTCAAAATCAATCAGTGTTATGAACACCGACCGTTGTTGATCAGATATCAACAAGGATCCATTGTTCATAAAAGATTTTGTGTATTTTGAATAGATTAATGTTCAATGGCTCAGATAAATCTCATAGAGAATGCTTATTATAGCTAATTTCAACTTTATTACCTTTAAGTGAGGCTCGGTAAATTGTCACTAAATGATTGGGCATGCGTCAAATGCGCAAAAAAGCTTACCGTAGTCAAATTTGTAGCCATATAAGGATCCATATTAGAACTTGTATGTTCTACAAGAAATCATTTCCAAAACAGAGGTTTCAAAATGTTAATGAATATGAACATGGATCTCGTAGGACAAACATGAGAAAAGCATTCGTGTGATGTCTATAGTGTCATAATAAGCCTATGACTACTCGGTCAACAGACTCGAGTCTTGACTATTGGAACATGAAGTTGTGAAAGCCTTATCTATAAACAGTTATATATAAAATGAATACATATATAAATTGACGTTCATAAGAAAAGAAAAACTCATAGATCATTAGCCTTGGTCATAAGCAATCTTGTTGCCCCATATATAGCACTACCAGGACAACTACTTTAGCCGATAAAATTTTTGCGTCGGCTAAGTAAAAAATATCGTCTGCTATGAAGTTGTCAGGCAAAAGCCGTCGGCTAAAACTTTATTAAAGTCTATAGTTATTAAAATTTTATTTCGTTAGCTATAGTTATTTATTTTATTTTTTTATTTCTTGTATTTTTGATTAATTTTTATTTAACTATAACCGACGAATTTTAATAAATTTCTTCGGCTATAGTTATTTATTTCTTAGATTTTTGATTAATTTTTTTTCTTCTTTTTCGTTGTTTTTGCCAGTGGTTGAGGAGGAGAGGAGAAGGAGAGGAGGAGAAGAAGAAGGTTAAGAGAGGGAGAGGAAGAGAGGAGAAGGAGATGAGGAGGAGAAGGAGAAGGAGAGGAGGAGAAGGCTAGGAGAGGGAGAGGAGGAGAAGGCTAGGAGAGGGAGAGGAGGAGAAGGAGAAGGAGGAGGAGAAGGAGAGAGTAGAGGAGAGTAGAGGAGAAGATAGGAGGATGAGGAGTTGCCGCCCGAGGAGGAAGAGAGATGAAGTGGAGGAGAAGAAGAATGAAAGATATAGAAAAATTCAAAATTTTAGTCAAAAAATTTGAAAATTTGAGAGTACTTTAACCGATGAAATTATATATTTCGTAGGCTATAGTGTCTTATATTTTATATATTTAATTAACTTTAGCCGACGAATTTTAATATATTTCATCGGTTAAAGTGTCTTATATTTTATATATTTCATTTATTTATTTAACTTTAGTCGATCAATTTTAATAAATTTCGTCTGCTAAAACCCTAAATCTTTACCAACGAATACCCTAATATTTCGTCGGTTATGCTATAATAAATAAAATAAAAATTTTATATCATTGGTTGCGTCTCATCGATTTGAAATTATTTTCAGTTGAAGGTCCTGCCAAAATACGTAATTTAGATGGTCAAATGACTGTTTCCGTACATTTAGGGGTTTGACTTACGAGATTGGCCTTCCGGATGGAGCGCATAACGTTGTCGGATCTTGATGAATTTTTTTCCCATACACATATTTCAACATAATGATGATATCTGACGGTCGGATTTTTGTTTGTGAATTTTGATGATCTAAATCACAACATGCCTACTAATGTTGTATAACTTGTTTACTGTATTAAGTAAATGTTGCTTTTCAAAAACAAACTATACGTAGAAGGTTCAAACTAAAAAAAGTCGTGAAATAAGATATGACCGGAATGATGAAATACGTCTACGGTTAAAAAATCAGGTAATCCTGGTAAAGTCTCGGTGCCGATAGTCGCGGTCAATGCAATTTTTCATTCTTTCTCTCTAGAGGTAGCTCTGTCTCCTGTGGTTATTTTTCATAAAATTTTTATACCATTGGTTGCGTCTCATCGATTTGAAACAATTTTCAGTTGAAGGTCTAGGTAAAATACGTAATTTAGACAGTCAAATGACTATTTTCGTGCGTTAAGGTGTTTGACTTACTGGATTGACCATAAGAATCGAGCCCTTAATGTTATCGGATCAAGTTGAATTTTTTACTATAGACATATTTCGATATAATGATCATATCAGACGGTCGGATTTTTATTTCTCAAGTTTGATCATCAGAATCACAACATGTCTACTGATTATGTATAACTTGTTTATTAAGTTTTAAATAAATGTTCCGTTTCAAAAACAAACTCTACATAGAAACTTCAAACTCAAAAAAGTCGTGAAATAAGATATGACCGGAATGGTGAAATACGTCTACAATTGAAAAATCACGTAATTCTGGTAAAGTCTCGGTGCCGATAGTTGCGGTTAATGCAATTTAAGGGTTTGACTTACGAGATTGACCGTCCGGATCAAGCCCTTAAATTTATAGGATCAAGTTGAATTTTTACCATAGACATATTTGGACATAATGATCATATCAGATGGTCAGATTTTTGGTTGTGAAGTTTGATCATCAAAATCACAACATGCATAATTTTTACCATTATTTATCCCTATGGGGAGACCTATCATCAGGGGATAAATGTCACAAAATTTTTTGATGGGCAGTTGCGTCCCATCATAGTGAGAGTTTGTTATGTTGAAGGTTTGACCAAAATATCTCATATAGATGCAGACATAAGCGTTTTCATGTGTTAAATGATTAGAAAAATTGCATTTTGAAACCGTAAAGGAACTCGGATAGCCAAAAAACCCATATGTCTTGGCAAAGCGAGGAGTTTGACTCGTACGACCATTCCACTTCCCGATTGGTATCACAATAGTCAATCTGACACCGAAATATCCTTAGTGCAATTTTGTAAGTAAAAAGTACTAGCAGACGAAATACCTTAATTTTATCGGCTAAAGTTCATAGACTATAGCTGACGAAAAAATTAGTTTAGTCGATGAAAATTAAATTTCGTAGGCTAAAGTTGACTTTAGCCGACGAAAATTTAACTTAGCGACGAAATAATTTTTCATCGACTAATGTCCACTTTAGCCAACAAAAAAAATTTCGTCAGCCCGTTTTTTTATTTCGTCGGCTAAACACTTTCTCCTTATAGTATAGATATGTGGATCATTATGGAGTTTGTAGAAAAAAATGAAGAGCAAACTCGTGCTGATAACGTGTTGTAAATTATAGAAAAGAGAGATAATATAGAAAGATAGAATGTGGGGAGAAGAAAAAGTCTATCATTCATTTTTATTACACCCCTTTATATAGGAGTAAGGTTTGCATTATAAGTATATAATTAATGAGTAATTGCGTGGACAACCACATATATATAATATTTACAAGTTTGCTTTTTCTTAATTTTTACCAATAATGTAGTGCAAGGGAAACTTCGAGAAGGTAAATCACTATTCAATTCATGTATTGCTGCTAGCTGTTGCAGATTACAGTAAGCCTTGTTCGGATTCCAGAATCATGATCTTAGAACTCTTAATATATCATGAAATGTTGGTATTATATGATAAATAGGGCTGAGATCGGTACGGGACGGGTTGAGATTCAACCTATCCCGATCCCAAAGTTAAAATAATGATCTCGATCCCGATCCTGATCCCAAAATTTAGTATGGGACGGGTAAATGCTAAAATTTTGTACGGGACGGGTAAATGACCAATCCCGATCTCGATCCTGAAAACGTGTAATTTTTAGTTCTAAATGCTAAATTTCTACTGGAAATCAAGATTTTTGAATTCGGGACGAATCGAGATTCGAGACAAATTGGAACGACATTTAGTTTGACTCATCCCAAGTCGACCAGTTTACTCTGATCGATTCGAGATTCGGGACAGGTCGGGACAGCAAAATTTTAAGGTTATATCCCTTCCCGATCGGGATGGGTCGAGTTCGGTATCAAGATATCGGTACTGAATTCCCATCCTTAATGATAAGATTCGATCAAAGTGATTTATTTTAGTTTACTTTATATACAAGTTAAAAATTTTGTTTATAACTTATAGTTTGACATATCCTTAGATTGTCCTATATAACTTAAATTCTTGTGTAAAGCACACAATTTTTTTGTAAGCGTAGAAGGACTAAATTGTATCCCTATGAAAATTTATTGATAAAAATAAAAAAGATACAAACAGCTGGGCTATGTCAATGTTAGCCTTACAATACAAATAACCTCTAACACAAATGCTAATAAAAGCAAAACATACGAATTAACGAAACTGAAACTGTGGAAGACTCAAAATATCACTCTCATAATAAGACAAGATAAATGGAGGAGGAACATCCCACTAGATTTGCTCTGATAGAGATGTTCCATGATTAGCTAGAGTATCTGCCACCCTCTTCTATTCTCTTATGTAAATATGTGAGAAAATTTGAAAGTCATTTTACAGATCATGTATAGACAATTCAACCATCTAACTCGAAGTTGTCAAGGTAGAAGGAAAGATGAGTGGATATAATCAAGACTACTAAATGTATATATAAACACACCACTAAATGTATATATAAACTGAAAGAATTTGTTGTGATCGCTGGTGTGATCTAGTTCTTTGTTATTGTTTTTCATTCATCAAGACTACTGTTGTTCTTGTGCATCTAATCGGATATAAGATTCATATACGTAGTTACCTGACTATACATCCTATAATAGTCAAAGTATTGCTACAAGTCACGTATGAAGTGACTTATAAAATTAGATTCATCTCCAACGTTCTAGCCCAAGCTGACAAAATCCACTATTTTATGATACTATTGGATCGTGAAGAATCAATCAAACTATTGGAGCTATAGAGAAGAAAATGAAAGATCAGGACTGTATCGCCACGCACAGTCTTTTTTGCTTGGTAGACTTACACAAGCTTTAGACAAGAGACTGCTAAAACTGACCTACTGATGTATCGAGTTTGATCCCTCGATCATATAATTTCACCAGCAACAATACAAAAACCATTGTTGGCCATGTTGTCATGGACTATCATGCTGCATGTTCTTCTTCTCTACACTACTGTTCTTTCTGCTGGTTTTGTTCCTGTTTTTCTTTGTCACCATTACTTGAGATCACGAGAAGAGATCAGACACTACTGTTTTAACATTTTCCCAGCAATTTTCCTCCAGTCTTAGCTTTGACCTTCCCTTTGACTCATTTACAGTCTCATGTGTACGTCCTCAAGCTCTGCTCCCTAATTAAAAGAACTGCATACGCATGCATGCAATACTATACCATCGCCAATGTTCCACTGTTAAGTAAGTGCGAAATTTACCATACGCCGACGAACATCGTGTGAAATCACAGTAGTGGAATAGCATTTGGCAGAACTCGTAGGACTAATCAACTATTCGGAACCCTGAATCGTAAAGAGACTGAAGACGAGACTATACACTTCTTCTCTCATTCCCAATGAGTCGACGAATAAAGATACCGAAATGATCAAGTGTTAGAGTACTTCAATGTTGACAAAGGATGTGAGAATCAACAGTTGTTGAAAAATGACCATTCACAAGTTGTAAATTGATTCATAGTTCAGGTATATATGCATGTACAATAATGCCTGTCCACCATGATAGATAAGGAAAAATATATGACCCATGAACACATTACACACCAATTATTCATTATCCTTATATTCCCTCCCTATCCATCTCTTTCACATCTCTTTCACTACACACAAGTCATCAAGACCAAACCCTAGAGAGAGAGTCGGATCCTGACAGAGTCTCGACCAATGACCCAAAAACACATAATAAACCAGCCTGCCCCTGTAGAGCCTCATTTGTTCCCTCCCCACCACGAAAGTTACAACTAAATGCGAGCGACACTTAAACTTGGGGCATGCCTCTGGGCTCGCATGGATTCACATGATCGAACCAGAACAAGAGGAAGAAGAAGACGAAGGTAACTAAGCAGAGCTAGGGCTAGGGTTTAGTTATTCCAAACCAACCGACCAATGAGCGAGTTAACTGGTCGAGGATCCATACCTGTTTAATAAATCGGGTAATTTATTCCACTAGCCTTCAAGCTGGACAGACAGACCACCGCCTCATCGATCTCGACGGCGCGGCCTTCAATGCGGGGACCAAGTCTCTAGGGGTGAACACGTTTTAGACAAGCCCTAGCCAAGCCAATAGTCTACACGTATCCATCGTCTCAGGAGGAGGACCATTGTTAGGGCCAAAACATGAGACTACTGACACCATAAGTTCCTCCCATGCTCTCTCTCTCTAATAATTTTACTCCAAAACCATACAACACACTTTGATGAGCTCTCTATTATTTTTTGAGTGGTTGGTTGTCTGAGTGAGGTGGCATGTCCGTCTTTCTCTAGAACTTAACACCACGTTTCGATCAAACATGAAACCTAAAATCGATGGATATTGTTCTCAACTTAACCTTATTAACTAGTAATTAAGCGACTAGCTAGGGTCAACTTTACCTTATTAATGAGTAATTAAGCGACTAGGGTTATACACTAGCACGTAGTCGATCATAAAAACACCACGTTTCGATCAAACATGAAACCTAAAATCGATGGATATTGTTCTCAACTTAACCTTATTAACTAGTAATTAAGCGACTAGCTAGGGTCAACTTTACCTTATTAATGAGTAATTAAGCGACTAGGGTTATACACTAGCACGTAGTCGATCATAAAACTGGAGAGCAGATTTCACGCAGGAATATACACTTGTACCGTTAATCTGTGATCGATTGGAGATGTAAAGATAGAATATAGGGGGAACATTAATTTCCTTTAAAATTTTAATTTTGATCCAATCAGATAATAAAACGTTCATAACTTCTTCGAACTTGGGTGTTCACGTACGGCTTTTTGGTGTTTGAAACACTTGCCTTCGTTTTTTTGTTTCAATTTTGTTAACAATATTTGCATATATACATTGTAATGCCACTTTAATGGGTAAATGAGAAAGGGCTGAGATTGCATTTCAAGAGATTTTGATTAATTCTGTTTCATGGACTAATTAGAAGATTTATACAAGGGTGATTTGGAATATATGAGGAATGTTATGAATGAGTTAGTAGCTATGAGATGCATTATAGGAAAAATTACACAGAAAGACCACTGGTCTCGATAAAATGATTATTGAAGCTTTTAGATCTTAGCTAGGTCACAAATCAATGCTCCGTTGCTGTCTCCGTTCATCATACCAATTATATTTGGGTCTTATCTTCTAATATCTTTGCTTAATAGCATCAATGGTTGAGATGTATCATGTTATGTGTAATATATGTATATACATCTATATAAGAAGACACTCTATACAACTTTTAGGAATCATCTCACTCATTATACTAGCTCCATAATCGACCAATATTAGATATATAATTACTTATTCCATCTGGGGATGATTATATATATATGATATGCTCTACCTCCTACAGAGTTCTTAATTAACAGGAACGACCTGGCTGTTTAAGTAATTAAGTACAAATTATATATATATGATATGCTCTACCTACTACAGAGTTCCTAATTAACAGGAACGACCTGGCTGTTTAAGTAATTAAGTACAAATAAAGATTCCTTATTATATGCA
Organism: Comarum palustre; assembly: GCA_951800085.1. Classification (NCBI taxonomy): domain Eukaryota; kingdom Viridiplantae; phylum Streptophyta; class Magnoliopsida; order Rosales; family Rosaceae; genus Comarum; species Comarum palustre. The sequence goes on along the minus strand of OX637590.1, from coordinate 6,136,303 downwards.
TGCTCTAGTATCCTGTGGTTTGGGTTGGTGGGAGCAAGAGGGATCTATGCAGACCAAGACTTTGAAAATGCATATTATAATGGATGCAAGATGCAACTGTAGCTACAAACAAGATCTGAACTAGGTTTCGTTTTCTCTTGTCGAAAAAAAAAACTATGTTTCTTTTTCCAAAGGGAGACCTGAATGATGGAGTTGGAGAGGACTAAACAAGTATAAAAGGATGCGAGATTTTAGCTTGAAATTTGGACACATAATTGGTTCCTGCCGGGGAGGGTCTAATTTCCTCTATCAGCTTTGCACCAATAATTGAAGGCTTTGCAAAGAGAAAGTAGTAGGAGTAGAAGAGCAGCACAAGTTATTTTATTTGAGTTAAGCGCAACAATGATATGGGGGTAGTAGTGGAGTTCATCTTTCCACGTACCAAAAAAACGAGGTTGTCAAAGAGTTGCTCAAAGCCAATGTTAGTTTTCTTGTTTCTTTTTTCACATCAAAACCCCTCCTTGAAGTGGATTCCAACTCCTCATTCAACCATATACAGATTCCCCTACCCCAAAAGCGCTAGTGGTGAGTCCCCTACTTTTAAAACCTAACCATAAAGGTTATATATCCTTCTTCACTCCAAAGTAAAAGAGGAAAAACTAAAAGAAATCGCAGACCCTAAGAAATGAGCGGATCCCATTCATCTCTACGTGCATTTTTGGTGGGGTTTCTGCAAATCGGAGTACCCTATAGGTAGACTGGATGGTCTCTTCTGTTTGCCATGTTTGGCATGCTTTGCTTTGCTTTGCTTTTCTTTCCAACCCTAATGCTCTATACCTTGTACGGTCTAACATTGCCTGCCGAATGATATTTGTTTCATATATTTGTAGTGTGGGGTTTGTTGGGATATTCGTGTGTATACCTCCACCAAGGAAGTTTTGATTTGAATATACAAACAGTGTGTCTTGTTCTTTCAAGAACACATTGGCACAGCTTTCTGAGTGTAAGTAAAATCTGCTGGCATATATGATTAGTGCTTCAAGTATTATCTTAATTCACCACTATATGCTCGCCAACTTATACATAATTGATGGTTAAGGGTACTTCCCAGAAGAATCTCAAGTAAAATTAGGCTACATTCTCTGTTTCGTGTCTGAAAAAAGGATGTATTTAGATGTAATGGCATGCGAAAAAGGAAGCAGCCACTACGTTAGGCTGTTAAGCAAGTCAAGTAACACTTCTACTACTTCACAATAATTGTTGTAGTTATATTTTCCTCTGTAACATGAAATTAATAACTAGCTGTATTATACCATGGCATTCATTTGTTGGTAGATATTCGATCATAGTACTTGAAAAAGTATATTTTTTTAAGAAGTCTTGAAAAGTATGTTAGACCTTAAAGAAATTGATTTTATAGCTGAATTAATTTGACATACACAGCTCGAGAAAGAAGAATGCAGTACAAGAAGAAAGAATTTCGCTATGTTAGGAACCTCATGTATGAAATTAATTTCACCATAAAATTAGCACGACTACGATCAACAGTTAAACACCGTTCACTTACGCTTAACTTACTATAAAAATAGGAAAGCTAAATATAAACTATAACGAAATAAGATGAACGTACCTACTGCCAACTTGGCCTTGATTCCTTAGACATAAACTTCTAAGACCAATGTGCAACCACGAATACTTGTATTGATTTCAGCTTTCACCAATTATTAATCGTAGCTAGGTTCAATTAGTTGATAGGATATACAAGTTTCAACCAATGAAGCTTGGAGAGATTCAGTTTCAAACATCTAACCAACTTTTAATTCGATGCTTGCATTAGATATATAGATATTCCTGGAATCAAAATAACAGTTGTTCAATCTTCAGTGCCAGCTCTAGCTGTGTTAACTAGTTGAATAATACGAATATAAATGGATGCAGATTAAGAGATCTCCATGTTGCTTTGGGTAATAAAACCAAAAACAGTGTCTATCAGCTTGGTACAATATCTTTGGCAACCTAGTGTCCAGCTAGCTCGTTTTCTTTGCTTCTTTTCTTTGCTTCTTTTCTATACACAAATGATAATTGAACAGAATATATATATCTCTAGCTGATAAATTCAGTTGATGTTTGGGCAAAATAGTATAATTGGGCGAATGACCTTAATTTGAATGAGTTAATTGGACCGATTTTTACGATCTAATTATTTTGTATATATTTTATTGGATTAATTTCAGTTTGCACACCTGAAATTTGGGGTTAATATCATTTTACCCCCGTACTCTTAATTTTAAAAGTTTACCTCTTAAAGTTTCTGATTTTCATCAATCATACTCAATTGCTGAAATTCTGTGTAATTTGGACATTAATTATGACTTTATAACTCACTTTAGGGGCAAATATAGTCATCTAACAATAAATCGTCTTTTATAATCTTTTTTCTAAGATTACATATAAGCATTTAGCATTCAAATTGGTCAAAATTTCAGCAATTATACATGATTGACGAAAATCAGAAACTTTAAAGGATAAACTTTCAAAATTAAGAGTACGGAGGTTGAAACGAAGTTAGTTCTAAACCTCATATGGGTAAACTGAAACTAATCCTATTTTATTTTCATATAGATTATCATGGTTTGATTTGAAAATTGCTTTAGGATATATTTCGTGATCTTTTAGGAATATTTCTTCATTTATTGATCAAGAGATCCGATACGTCTCGATCCACAAGTAAGAGAAAACCCTAGTATACATTATATAAAGGGGTCGATGGTAGTGAAGAACGGATCATCTCAACATACAAACAACTTTTCACATTGCAAAACAAGCATCCCTTGGAGAAGCTCTACCAAAAATATTTCTTGAGTCTTTTTATTGTACCACTACAACAGAAAAGCTAATCCGCGAGGAACAAGTTTGTCGTTGAAAGTTGAGATTTCCTCGCCGTAGTGTGTTGGCGAGGAAAAAACTTTGGTCACCATTTCCTCGCGGTAAGGTGGTCAAGAAAAGTTTCCGCGAGGAATATTATAATTTCTCGCGAAATCCTTTTTGCGATGAATACATTCTTTTCTCGTTGTTACTCTTTAGCCTCGATTTTTTTCCTCACCTAATCTCATACCTTTTTCATCGCTAAACTATAGTTTCCTCGCCAAAGAAATTCAATTACGAGGAAATATACATTTGTCGATATAGGTTATATGGTTTATAGCGAGGAAAATTACTTTTGCCGTTATAGGTTGTCTCACTATAGCGAGGAAATATGTTTTTGTCGACATAAGCAGTATAGTCTATAACGAGGAAATATTATTTTGACGACGTAAGTATGTAGCCTATAGCGAGGAATATTACTTTTGTCGTTGTAGGTTGTACCGCTATAGCGAGGAAATATGTTTTTGACGACATAGTTATATACTCTATAACGAGGATATATACTTTTGACGATGTAAGTATGTAACCTATTATGAGGAAACATATTTTCGTCACCTTAAGTTGTATTGTCTATTTCGAGGAAATTTACTTTCATCGACCTAAATATATAGCGAGAAAACTTACAATGAGGAAATTTTTTCATCAATAGTAATGCATATTAAGAGAAAAACGCTCAAAATATAAATAATTGTCATCAATTGTCACCACAGTACATCAAAACAATTAAAATAAATAAACCAAGCAAGTTTCTACCATAAGTAACAATGCTAGTCTAAAGCAATAACAAATGCAACACGATCAAAGAAACATTTCTCCAAGTTTAAGTTTACCAAGAATACTAAGCTGATGGATGTTGCCTGGAAAAATTAGCCATAAACTCCTCAAACTTTTTGGCTTGCTCCTCCAATCTTTGGATTACCTCATTTTGCGCATCGATCTTTTGTTGTTGAGTTCCTACAAGTTGTTGGGTCTCTTGAAGCTGTTCTTGCAACTCTTTATTCTTTTCAGACATTTCACTCATCGAAGAACAAGAGAACCTTAATGGTGGTGGTCTAGGGCCAAAACCACAACCCTTAATGTAGCCTGATTTGACTTTGAGAACTTTTGCACAAATTTCCTCATCTGTCATTGTTCGAGTTCCATCAGGTTGAGTGGTATCTGCTCGCATCTTTATCATTTGATCCTATAAGTAAAAAATATTTCCAGTTCAATATCATATGCAACTTCTCAATTACAACCTAATCAATATAATCCTCTTTAGAACAGTAATATCAGTTTCACCTATATTCTTAAAAAATAATAAAAGCATGCATCATTGACACGTTACTTACCCATTTTTCCTTTGCTCCCAAGTCCCATCCTTTTTTTGTGCTTCTATACTCTGTTTCAAAACGATCAATTGCACCTTGCATCCCTCCAGTCTGTGCTGCCTATTGCATTCAAACATATTTTCTTTTTCAGCATATATATATATATATATATATATGTATGTACAAAATTAAGTTACAAATTTATAAGCAAAACTAAAAAGTGTCTTACAATTTGCTCTTGGTGTGACATAAATGATTTTGACCCAGCTTTGTGGTGATATGTCAACTTTGACCTATTAAGAACATTCTTCTCTGAGCGAATCTAAAATTATTAAGACATACAGTTAGAAAGAAGTAAATGAAAAAAGTAAAAATGTAATGCGTGGAGAAAAATAAAAAAATGTACCTTAAACTTTTCACTAGAAAAATGAGTGCAAAGAAACTCCCATTCTTCCTGAGTCTTGACAGCTTCATGTTTGTTTTCAATTGCCTCCTCAATTGTTGAAAACTGCTCAAAATGTTTCTTCAACTTATAGCGAAAATTACAATATACGGTCTGACATGTTGTGATTACATATCTCTGGACCCAAGGGAGCGACATGTCAAAGTCAAACTTATTCTGCACAGGCATAATTTCATGTCAAACTAAATATAACAAATCAAAGCAACCAATATAATGCCTTTAGCAAAACAAATCATCACTAACCTGCATTCTTTTGATCAAGTTTTCCACATCCGCTTTTTCAATCTTCTTCCATTTTTCCACATTCAGTGGGGCGTAGTTTCGAATTGTGTAACCAATTTCATTTGCAAACATCTCAGCATAAGGGCCCGTAGGTCTGCCATTTTCTTCAGTCAGAGTCACAGGTATTTTAGAATTCAATTGGGAGAACACCTTATCTGCATTCACTCCTCTTGTCTTCCCTCGCACCTTTTTGGTTGTACCTTTGACATAATTTTTATTAAGAACATAACACATACGTATATTTAATTCTCAAAATATATGTATATAATTTTTTGTATACCTAGAGGAGGCTCCTGATTAATATTTGACATCACATTATCATCTCGCTCTTCAGCTATGGTGTTTACCACTGGCTGATCATTAGCACTTTGTTGCTGAAGACGTGCACTAACTCTAATCCCTGTCATTCGAGTTTGTAGTTTAGGTATACCCTTCTAATTTGCAATTGATGAAAATGAAATTCAATTCAGCTTCTCTACACCTTCTAGAGGAAAATAATTCAATTCAGCTCAATTCAACTGAATTCAGCTCAATTCAACACCACTTACCAGTAGTAGTTCGTTCTGTGGTGACACTAGTACTACTAGAATTCAGTCCATCTGCTACAGAATTTTGGCATGCTTGATTGGAAGTTTGCAGACGAGTACGTTTTGTACCTATTAGCATACACACTTGTTAGATAAGTAAAAACTAACGGTACTTAAATATTGTAGCAGTAAAATGAAGATTGAATATTTACTCGGATTAGAACCGGATCCATTCCCTGTAGAATTCTCGCATGGCAGATCACTAGTTGCTGCATGAGAACGTTTCTTTTTTAATAATTCTGCATGTGATTGATTACTTGCTGCATTACCTATTGTTACATAAACGTTAAATTGATAATAATATTCTTATCAACCAAGTAAATGAATCTATGAATTATAAGAGAAATATGCACTACTTACCAGAAGTAGACCTCTGAACAGTAGGCGCTTTGTTACGGTACATCTTCTCACTGTTTATCATCAAACAATTAGAATGGTCAAAATGCAAAAAAATTTAACATTCATCTATTTGAATCTCAAGATGAATAAACAATACAATAAGTGATTCTATGCAATACATGCAATACACAGATTCTAATCATTATCAAATGGAGGTAGTATTACTTATACAACTAAAAACAAAACTATAACTTTCTAATAGAGGAAACAGATTCTAATCATTAATAAGATGACTGATTTATAATAGCAAGAGTTTCTGTCATATGTCAAACTAAAACATCCCACACAAATAAAAAAAATAACAGTAAAATTATGATATAAACTAATCACTATCCTCATCATCACTTGAAATGATTGGTACTTCATCACCATCTTCCGGATCATCTTCTTCTTCACTATCATCATTTATGAAATTATCTTCCCTACCATCATTCATCCATTCATCGGTCACAACCTCTGAAGCAACAATTTCTGGGTCAAGATCGTTAAGATGCAATTCTGGAGTTTCAAGGCCCTCTTCTTGAACGAACCAGTGAACATCATTAAACTCGTCTTGTTGATAAGCATCATTTGTCACAGGATCTACATCATCCTCATCTATCACTCCACTTGTATCCTCGACCTCTGGAACATCCCACACGCTTCTCAATTGCACCTTTTGTACAACTTTCCAGGGTGAACCCAACTTACAGTCATCAAGATAAAACACTTGTTGGGGTTCCATAGCAAGTATGAACGGTTCATCATCATACCACGTTGAGCTTGTATTAATACTAGTAAGATTATAATCATACCGTATCATTCTTCTCCTTTCGTCCCTACTTGATTCGTCGGTGTTGAACCATTTACACTTGAATAAGAAAACTTGATTCATATCTAAGTACGTTAACTTCACAATACTTAGCAAAACACCATAATAATCATGACTTCCACCAATAAAAACTCCAGGGACATACACTCCACTATTTTGAGTTGTCCGATGATCATCAAGATCTTTTGACTGAAATCGAACTCCATCCACAATACAACCAGTGTACGTATGAACACGTAAATCTGGTTTACATGCTAGACAATAAAGCTTCTCATCAGTTGCATCCATCAATCCGTTTTCTCTCTTTTTAATCATCTATGAATGACAATTGAAACAAGAAATTTAGCATAGTGGTCATATACAATAACTAACTACTATTTAAAATTGTGTATGAACAACTTACTTCTTTTTCAAACCAATCAGGGAACTCATTTTCTTGTCTTTCATACAACTTATGGTTACTTGTTTGCCTTAACTCATCCTCATGTTCCCTACAGGTACAAATCAGATAATTCAATCTCTAATCTGATTTTTTTTAAATTGAACTTAATACACACTAATGCAAAAAAGGCACTTACTTGAGATAAGGTTTCACCTCGTCACAGTTGTATAGTACATACCAATGAGCTTTATTCACTTCCTTCCGGTCCAGTAAAATATATTTTTTTCCGCTGAATGGATGAACTTTCTGAGAGAAAACCGATAGACCACCCACTACTTGGTCATCTTCTACATCGACATTTCGTTCTGCCCGATTGATACGGGTTTCAATCTCACGAAAATACATAGAAAAAAATGTCACTGCTTCATTGACAATATATGCTTCTGCAATAGAACCTTCAGGTCGAGCTTTATTTGTAACATACTTTTTATATGTTCCCAAATTTCTCTCAATAGGATACATCCACCGATAGGTAACTGGACCACCAAGTAAAGCTTCACGAGGTAAATGGACTGCCAAGTGAACCATTACATCAAAAAAGGCCGGTGGAAAAATTCTCTCTAATTTGCACAAAATTATAACAATCTCCTTCTCCATTCTTTCCAAGTCTGACACCTTTAAAGTTTTTGCACATATCTGTTGGAAAAAAATGGCCAGCTCAACAATTGCAGTGCACACATCCTTGTCCAAATATGAACGAATACCAACTGGGAGGAGGCGTTGAAGTAAAACATGGCAATCATGACTTTTTAAATTATGTATCTTCCCATCGACAATGTTCACATTTTTGCAAATATTGGCAGCATACCCATCAGGAAATTTGACAAATTTGAGGAACTTACAAAACAGCCTACGGTATTCCAATTTCAAAACATATCTAGCATGAGGCTTCTTCAATTTATTCCCTTGACGTGTGAGATGCAATCCTTTCCTTATCTTCCTATCTGCCAAGTCCAAACGAGCCTTGTTGGTGTCTTTTGTTTTCCCATCTATATTCAACAAAGTACCAATGACACTGTCACATATATTTTTTTCAACATGCATCACATCAATATTATGTCTCAACCTGAGCTTGGACCAGTACTCTAACTCAAAAAGAATACTCTTTCTAGTCCAGTTTAGCTCATGAGGCTCACGTTGTCGCTTTAAATCAGGATTGTCAGGATGTTTCCCAGGCCTAGCTTTATAAACACGATCTAATTGCCGCAATATGTCATCCCCAGAAAATAATCTGGGAGGAGGACGATCTTCAACTAAACCGTTAAAATCTTTACTCCTTCTCCACTCATGATCCTCAGGCAAATTTCGTCGAGCTCCCATATAACATATTTTTCCTCTCAGGCCCTCTGAAGTTACATCTTCGTTACAAACAGGACAAGCTTTGTACCCTTTTGTGCTCCACCCAGATAAATTTCCGTAAGCAGGAAAATCATTTATAGTCCACAATACACATGCCCGCAGATTAAAATTTCTCCCAACAGAGGTATCAAAAGTTTCAACTCCAACCTCCCACAATTCTTTTAATTCGTCTATTAATGGACGAAGATACACATCAATGTCTTTCCCAGGTGCTCGAGGACCAGGTATGAGTAATGACATCATTGAATACACTCCTTTCATGCATTTCCAAGGAGGCAGATTGTACGGCACTAGCATAACTGGCCACATACTATAACTAGTGCTCATGTTTCCAAATGGATTAAAACCATCTGTAGCAAGCCCCAACCTCACATTTCGACAATCTGCAGCAAAGTCAGGATACTCCTGATCAAAGTGTTTCCACTCGGCAGAATCAGCTGGATGTCGTAGGAAACCCTCTTCATTTTGTCTTCTTCTTTTATGCCATTTCATTTCAGTCGCTGTATGTCTCGACATATACAACCTCCGAAGTCTCGGCTTCAATGGAAAATAACGCAAGACTTTTTGTGGAACTTTCTTGCGTTTGCCATCACAAGACTTGTATCTCGGCTCCTTGCACACTGGACATTCATCCAGTTTCTTATTATCTTCCCCATAAAACAGTGCACAGTCATACTTGCATGCATGTATGGATTCATACCCCAAACCCAATTCCAGCAACACATTTTTGGCTTCATAGTTCGATGTTGGTATGGATGCACCTTTTGGATACGAGTCATTTAACAATTTCAGTAGATTTTTAAAACTTTTATTGCTCCAATGACCGTCTATCTTAATCTGCATTAATTTTATAATAAAGGACAATGCAGAGAACTTTGTACAACCCGGGTACAGTTCTCGTTGAGCTTCATTAAACAAATAATCATATTTGTTAACATGAGTATCGTTCTCATCATCTGTCTCCATACTTATAGCCCCTTGGACATCATTTAACATGTCCAACATCGCAGCATTGTCATCATCATCATCCTCGCTGTCACTTTCAAAATCCTCATACATTTGGTCGTCTGCGACATCAACAAAATCTTCCCCGTGCTCAGTCCATGTCGTGTAATGTTGTGCAAACCCATTTACAAGTATATGTCTGCGTATCTCGGGTAGAGAAAGACACGGCAAGGCATTTTGACATTTAACACAGGGGCAACGTGTCTTATTTTCATGATCTAGGTGTTGTTTCGCAGCATCCAAAAAAGTTTTTAAACCATTGGTGAAGTCAGGGTTGCGAAACCTATCTCTAACAAACATCCAACTTCTGTCCATCCTAAAAAAGACTAAAACATTGTCACACAATTCATCATAAATTATCTGTATGCAATTCTAGAGTAATCAGAATAATATGCCACATATCAAGTGTATAGAGTAAATTTCATCCGGTCACCATCTACGCTAACCTATGCGCACGCCGGGAATGCATCTAAGGTTGATGTGCATCACAACAATACTAGTAATCATACTATATTTAGCTATGAATGATGATCAGTAAGAACCTCTCACCTTTTCTCAACAATTCAAAAACCGTGTAAGTGTCTTCCTTTGCTGTGTTCCTCAACTGTAGCACTGTAAACAATTGCAAAATCCAATCAGTTTGCGAAGGCAAAACAACGCACCAACTAGCAATACACAACTACATCTACAGAAAGGGGCAATTATACAAGTCTCAGATTGGGTTCACCGAAACTCAATGGGGGTTCAACGAAACTGATAAAAATAGAACTCAAACCTCAATTCGGGGATCACCAAAACTCAAAACAATAATACTGACCATTAAAACTCAATTAGAGTTCACCAACTGTACAAATAATCAAACCTAAAATAAGAGATTAAGAGGGCAATTGAAATTAGCCCAAATCATTTAAAGTCTGACGATAATCAGACCTTGTTCTAGCATAAAACTTGACCTCGATTAATCAAACAGAAAAGATTTATACATATTGAGGAAGAAAATTGAAAGAATCTATGGGCGAAGAAATACAAGATTGATTCTCAGAACTTAAAAAAATTAATAGCTCAATAGATCAGCGGGATGTAAACGAGTACCTCAAAGTTTCAGAGTGCAGCACTACAGCGCCGTGTTGAGATTGAGAGAGATATTAGGGTACCTCAAAGTTTTACTTTTTAGATTGGGCGCTATTTCTTCCGCTTTTTTTTTCCGATACATGCTATTTCTCCCGCTTCCTTTAGATCGATGGTATATATGTCAGCTTTGACTCTTTCTTGTTTAAATTACATATTTCTCCATGTACACGGCATCAAAGAGTATATATCTATTAAGAGGGTTAGATTTGATATTTTACTCTGACACGTTTAAGGTACCAGCGAGATCCCCGAATTGCTGGTACCTTCGGATGACTGGTTCAAGGCATATATTAACAAATCTCCACCTTGACTTGAATCCTCTCACAGATAACAGATGTACCGGATGCATCACAGTGATACCAGATGTACAAATAACTCCTCTGCCTCAGATGTCAGGAGAAATTTCCTTTAGGTGATTCTCGATCATCAACATTTTATTCAAGGAAATCAGAGTGAAGCGAAACCGTGAGAATGAAATTTCCTCAAAATAATTCTACTCTAGGTGAGTAGCATTCCTTTCGACAGGAATCTATGCATAAAGTAGAACTCAAGAAATGATAAACTCTCGTACGAACTACGAATAATACATATAATTATAATAGATAGATAACCATAACAATTTTACATAAATACCCCTTATGCATACACTATGAAACCAACAATAGTTCAAAATGGTCTCAACACATCCATTTGCTTTGTTTCATCGTTGAGTGTTGATCAATTGGTTTGGGTTTGGGGTTTACAGCTTAGCATTTGGAATTTTGATTTAATTTGGCTTCTCACTATACTGCTTTGTATTGTTTTTGTTATTCTTTGTCTCTTCTTCCTTATTTACGCTCGATCAAAAATACTAACTTGAAGTAAGATGAATATTTATTACAAAGACAATAAACTAAAACATTACCAAACCAAAATGGTCTACGATGGTATATATCCATACCATTTAAGAAATAAACTTGACAAAACTTTATTTTATAATAAAAGGTAACTGCAGTACTAATAATGAGGAAACTATTATTTCCTCGCTAATTGGTTCTTTTAACGAGGAAACAGTTCCTCGTAAAACAAAAATTTTAGCGAGGAAACCTTTAATTTGTCGTCAATGAATTTGGCGGGTGTTGCAACGTTTTCCGCCAAATTAATAGTGAGGAAACTATAATTTCCTCGCTAATAGGTTATTTTTAACGAGGAAACGGTTCCTCGTAAAACTAAATTTTTTAGCGAGGAAGCCTTAAATTTGTCGCCATTGAAATTGGCGGGTTTTGCTCTTTTTTCCGCCAAACTAATAATGAGGAAACTATTATTTCCTAGCTAATTGATTCTTTTGACGAGGAAACGGTTCCTCACAGATTATGGATCTTCAGCGAGGAAATCATACTTTGTCGCTGTTACATTTGGCGGGTTTTCCTCTATTTTCCGCCAAAAGAACAGCGATGAAATGATTATTTCCTCGTTAAATGTGCATTTCATGATGAAAAAGTTCATCACCAAAATATCATATTTCCTCGCCAATAAAATAACTAGTTAGGAGACCAAATTATGATCATCTTTAGTGAGGAACAAAAATTTTCATCGTAGAAGGTGGTCTACTGTGAGGAAAATATATTCCTCGTAGAAGACCTACTGATATTTACCGAGGAAACAATATTTTCCTCGTAGAAAGTGATATTTGTTGAGGAAAATAATTTTCTCGCAAAAACGTTGGTCGCTAAAAGACCTGTCTGTTGTAGTGTACCAAAACCCGATCAATCAGCGATTCTCGTAGCTACCTTACAATGCTTCATCCATGAGTAAAATTTCACCCCCACTTCATCAAGACTCATCGCGAGCACCAGTTCATCAAACCCATATATTGTTGGAGTGTAATAACTCTAGCAAATTAATATCCCTGTTTGTCTAAGAGAGATCTTTGTTGAACGCCCCGTGACCCTGATTATAGCTCTGTTCGACCACACCGGCTCGAGTAATAATCATCCACTTTACATTAAGTGGAGAAAAATCCAAGCTGATCCTCGGCTAGGTCTGAGAAAGAACTTGAGTGTCGGCTTACCAGCGCCCGCACGTCAGTTGTTTGAGGAAGAAGTCAAGAAGGCGAATGAACAAGAACAAGTTGTAGCTAACCTAAAGATGTTGGCACGTTTCTAAGTTGTTTGTTTGGAGAAATTCAAATTCACCTCGAACATTTTGCACGCCCTTGGCCGGTCATATCGTGTCAGGATTGTGGGTGGAAAAGAATATTCGTGGTCGTATACACTGTGTTCGAATCTAAAGCTTTCACAGATTAATTAACCCACACAATTTGGCGAAGTTCAGAGGTTTAACTTTTAAAGAAATGATTTCGCGTTTCAGTTTACTACGTACCAAAAAAGTCCATAAAATCAACTAGCAGTAGTGAAGTAAACATGTACAAAATACAAAGAGTGTGTTGAAGGTTCTCGCTGAACGAATTGAAAATCTTGTTAATCAAACTGGGAAATTTACCCACACAGAGCTTAGAAGTCGGATAAAATCTTAGTGTAATAAGAAAACACCATGCAACAGTTTGGGCAGACTCAAAGACAACATGGTGACGGAATCAAGGCAGCTAATGGTAAAGTAGGAGAGCTTCAAAATAAAATCAACCAGGCTATTGATGATATTGATGTTAAGTTGGATAGACAACTTGAACGTCTCAGGAACATTGAAAAATTCTTGGAGATAGAAAGAAACTGCTCAAAAAGCTGCAAAAACAAAAGTTAAGATGGAGGAAGAGCCAGAACAACAGGATTCCAAAAAGGTGAAGGCTACCTCCTTATCTGGGAAAACTATGAATATCAAGACTACTAGGTCGTTTAGATTAGTTCAAACAGATAAAGGAGAACCAGCCGTATGGATACCTCTGCGACAAGGGATGAATGAAAGGAAGCAGAGGAATTATGATCCACCACGAGGTCTTGAACCCCCAATGGAAGTCCCAAACAGAGTGGCGAATGGTCATGCTTGCACTTCAGCCCAGGTGATGCAAATGATGTAGGAAACAGTGAGAACATTGCAAGGCCAGCTAGCCATTAATCTTAGTTACTGTAATCCATATCCAGATGAGGTGACATACACCATGGCTTGATCACTATAAACATATTCGGTTTACCAGTACCTTTCAGGCAGAAGGATTAGAGGATGCAACCACTCATATTTCTCGCCTCCAAAGTGAATGTGGTCCTTATGGGACCAATGATTTTTTCAAATTAAGAGTTTTCGGATCTTCTCTTGCATGGTCCGCGTTATCTTGGTATACTAAGTGGACTCATAGTTTAGTTCCTGATTGGCCAACTACGGAGATAATTTTCGAACGACTTTTGAAGCAGTCTAGCCTGAAGTTGACTTATCTTCTTTAACTTCCATGTATCAGCAACCTATGGTGTCTTCTGTGGAGTATTTTAAAAGATTTAAAATTCAACAGGATGTCATTTCTGAGCAGGATGTCATTTGCATAGCTATCAAGGGCTTAGAGCGTCGCTAGAGAGCTAAGTATCATGATGTGCACTTTGCAAGTATGGTAGTTTTTAATGAGCAAAGTGGCTAGTTATCAAAACTTTCTGGATGAGCTGGATGGAGACGTCGATGTCCCAAAAGGACCACCAACCTTTTATATTACAGGTACCTTGAAGCCCTGGTACAAGCCCAACAGGAGCAGAATGGTATCTACGGTCTACACTCACTTGGATCCATTCCATAATCCGCAACATAATTATGTCGAACCACAGGGGTACATTTATGATGGAGATGAAGAGGAAGTGGCAACAGTGAAGTTAGCTAGAAAACAAGTTATGAAATCTAGGGCTTTGCATATGGTGAAAGAGCCGGTAAAGATAACAACTAGGTTATTCGCCAAGCTGGGATATGAATTTTATACATATAATGCTCATAAGGCCCCAGAAATTCTAGATGAGTTGTTTGCTCAAAGGAAGGTGCGACATGATTTTGGCATATGTCCCAAGCAGAAGCAGATCAGGGATAAGAAGTATTGCAAATATCATAATCTTTGGAATCACAACACTTCTGAATGCATTAGGTTGAAGGTTCATCTCTAGACATGGATCAATAATGGCAAGTTGGATGTTGATGTTATAGCAGCATGGGTGGATAGTGATCCATTCCTAATAGTGGCCATGGTTGTTTCAAGCTACTAGTGCCCCCGGCATGGAAGAATGTCAAACCGCGTTTTGCAGAATACATGTATGATGCTCATCTGGCATATATTATCCTCAACACAATAATTGAGACAGAAATAATGGATATTCCATGGGGCTCGATACTGGTTGCAGATGTTATTGCAGTAAAATCTTATTATAAGTTCCATAATATTTAAACTAATCACACTGCAACTTGTGTATAACTCAAGGACTAGATCCAACAATTGATTAATGAAGGCCATCTGACTTTTGGGGATGAGCCGAAAGTAGAGATATTGACAAATGATGTTACACTCAACTTGAAAGGATCTTGAAAGTTGATTTTAGATCTGAAAAAAAAAAGCAAAGTGCGAAAATTCCCCACTTATAGTGATCGAAGAAAGTAGAACATGCTTTGAAGGCATCTCCAGTGGTGCTATGTAAGGTGGAATGTGGTTTAAAAATGAGCTATGAAGATTTGAAAAGACCATTAAGTCATCAGAGGCTACAATATTGCATTCGCCACAGAATATTATTCACCTGCTAGTCCAAAAAATGTTAAAACAAAAGGGCAGATAAACCAGATCATTTTGAGGTCTAAGGCAGTGCAAAGATTTCAGGCTTCTACTAGTACAGAGGTTGGATCTTGTGTATCAACTCAGCTAGATGTCTTAACAAAACCATACATTCCTCCTGTTTCAAAGGCAGTTATTAAAGAAGATAGGTACTATCTGCGTGAGAGAGATAGAATAGTAGAAGCAACTATTACCCAGATGAGAAATGTGTAGAAAATGTATGTTAAGGCTAAGAGAACACTGAAAGCCTTGGAGAGGGGTGTTGTCCAACCTAGGCAGATTCAGCGAACACCAAAACAGTGCAGCGAGTAGTAGAAAATTTAAAGGCAATGCCTTAAGTGCACGTCCACCATGGCTATGACCGTAGGGCACCCCATCATCAAAAATAAAGCATCAATAATAGGCTTTCAGGATAACCAATTGACAAGATAACCAATTCGACATTTCACAGACTGTTACATGCAAAGGAAACCACATCTGATGATGATAAGGGAAAGAGAGCTAAAATTGATAATGCATCTGACAGAGAGGTGCGCAAGTCAAGATTTGAATAGAGACCAAAAGTGGTCTCTCAAAATGAAAAAGAAGTGGTATGTTCTGTGGTCACCAGTGAGCCTACATTTGAGGCTATTTTTAAAAAGAAATCTATTCCTAAGGTTCTTGTCATTGAGAATGGAGTTGCACATGGTGCAATAGTTACATCAAGCCTGGAGCAACATAATGAAGATGATTTTGATTTGGACTTCAATGATAATGAAAATATTGAAGAGCTCGACGTAAAAGAGACAAAAGCTTTCCTCGAATGTAATATGCTCAATTTAGCATGGGGCAGATTTTGATCTCTCGATCAATAAAGGATAAGAGATGGAGTGCAACATATCTTATACCCTTTCTATGGGGTACGCTTTTTCAAGACCTATGTCATCTCATATTTTTCTGAACTCAGATAACACCGAAGAAAAAGTAGTTGTCATAACAGATGACATAGAGCAGCTAACTTCTGAGTTGTAGAGGGTCTAAGTCAGTGAGCCAAAGCAAGTAGGTGAAAAATCTGATTTGAAGAGGCTTTTGTGATGTTTAGCAAGCCAACCATGACCATATCTCAGCACCTCAAACCTTTATATGTCACCATTGAGACGAAGGAGATGAAACTAAACAGAATTCTGGTAGACAATGGTGCAGCTGTCAGCATCATTACAATGCGAATAAAGGAAGCACTGAAAATTCCTAAAGAAAAGATCATTAGCAGGAATTTAAAAGTGAAGAGCTTTGATGGCAGTGTGACCAAAACTTCTAGAGTTTTGATTATCAAAATGAAGATAGGGTCATCTGAGTTATTCAGTCCTTTTTTCTTATCGACTATACTGCTCCTTATAGCCTCATACTAGACAATGATTGGATTCATCGAGCGTATTGTGTCACATCTTACATGCACAAGGAGATTTTAATGTGGAATCTAGTCACAGATCAGGCAGAGTCGGTTAAAGCTGATGAACGACCATACTCAATGGTTGCTTGCATGTTGGATGCTAATTACTGCTATGGGCACATGCACCTCTTGGTATAGTTGGGGTTGATAATAAATGTCATTCATATGGGGTAAGCTTTTTAGAACTCTCACGATGGGGTCCGATTAAAGTTAGAGCAGATAAGAACACATCTGGCTTCATCATGAAACTCTCACATGGTGATCAATGATAACACACCACACCACATGGGTAGTAGAACTTATGCGTTCCTCCATCAAAGATTATCAATTTTCAGGGAGGAATAGGAAGCCTGTAATGATGTGGATGTGGTAGAATGTATTGAAGATGACATAGAAGATGGTGAATATGAGGAGGAGGAGATGGAGTAGGTTACCTTGGATTCTCAATAAGAGCCAATGGAGATTTGCATTAGTCAGTTTTTAGAACCTCAGCAAAAAGAACAACGAATTGAGTTGTTATTGGAATTCAAATATTGTTTTACTGTGAAATATGAAGATATGTCTAGTTTACCTGAATTGGTTTGTCATAAGTTTCCCATAATGGAAGGATATCAACCACTGTAACACGAACAACGGCGAATGAATGTTGATACTACAGAAGCTGTCAAAGAAGAGGTACAAAGCATGCTCAAGGAAGGGATCATTAGACCAGCTAAGTATACACAATGACTGTCTAACATTGTTCCAGTTAGGAAGAAGAATAGGAAGATACAAGTATGTCTAGACTACCAGAATCTTAATACAACAACACCAAAGGATGTGTACCCAATGTCAATGACAGATATGTTACTTGATGTTGTAGCAAGACATGAGATGTTGTCATTATGGATGGGACAACAGGTTATCACCAGATACCTGTAGATGAGGATGATAGACATAAAACAGTTTTTCGTTGTCCTGGCTTTACATGATCTTTTGAATATACTGACATGCATTTTGGACTTAAGAATGCATGGGCCACATACCAGTGTGCAATGAACCTGATCTCCCATGATATTTTGTGCACTGAGATAGAGGTTTATATCGATGATGTCGTGGTCAAGTCAAAGAAGGAGGATCATACTAAAGATCGGTGAATGAAGTTTACCATGATGAAGAACCATAGACTCAGAATGAACCCAACAATGTTTGTTTTTAAGGTTCGAGCAGGAGATTTTTTAGGATTTATGGTGTACTAGCGTGGCATAGAGGTCCCGAGAGATATAGCCAAAGCTGTCATTGATGCTCCAGCTCCAATGAACAAGGAGTTGCAAAGTATGTTTGGCAAGATAAATTTTCTACGAACATTCATTTCAAATTCTATAAGGAAGATTACTCATTTTTCATCTCTTCTTATGTTACACGCTACGCACAAGTTTATATGGGAACCCTTACACCAAGAAGTCTTTGACATGATCAAATAATACTTAGCAAGTCCTCCAGCGCTACGACCACAACGTCTAGGGATTCCCTTAAAGCTTTACATATTAGCTTCTTCTTACTCCATAGCAAGGCTGCTAGCCCAAGATGAAACAAAGAAAGATGGTAAGGTCATCGAGCATGCGGTGTATTACCTGCTTGGCAGGGTGTTGTTGGATCCGAGACTCTCTATTCGCCAATTGAGAAGTTGTGCTTGGTTTTATACTTCACCGGTTGTAAGCTGAGACATTATATGTTGTCATTCAATACACTAGTGGTAGCATAAACTAGGGGTGGGAATCAGTGTGAATGATGTGGTTTATAGCTAATACCAGACACCAAACCAATCTTTTTTCGGTTTGGTTTTTAAACTTTTAAAAGAAAAACCGATTGTGCTTGATTTTTTCGGTTTCGGTTATATCCCTGGCTTTTCTCGGTTTTTTTTTATTTCGATTAACTTGCAAGAAAACTGAAAATAAATAACAAAAAACAAGTCTAGTAGAAAGTCTTACGTTACATTACAGTTTCTGAGAGAACCATCAAAATATAACAAGTCTTGAAAATGGGGATTTTTCGTCCGCTACTCTACCAGCTGAGCTATCCCGATCATTGGTTAAGTAAAAGGGAATAAAACATCAAAAAATAAAACATATTGCAGAACCATCGCAATAAACCATCAGCAACAACAAAATATGACACCAGGTCACCAGTAGTACAACAACAGCAAACTGAAACAGAACCATCAAACAACAAAACAAATCAACAACATACCAGCAACAAATAAAACCAAAACCAAACTTAGATTAGGTTTTGATGTCTACTTATATAGTTATATATGATTGACAAAACTTGTATATATAATTGAAAAAAGGTCGACCGTCAGCATATAGAATTCTAAAATAATTTTTATATATAATTTTATATTTTATATATATATATATATATAATATCAGTTTTTTGATTCGGTTCGGTATCCAATCATCAGAAACCAAAACCAAACCAAACACTTCGGTTTTTCAGTTTTTTTGGTGCTTTTTTCTCGGTTTTTTTCGGTTACAGTTCAATTTCAATGCGGTTACTTTTCAGTTTTCGGTTTTGAAGTCCCAGCCGTAGCACAAACAGACCCGGTGAAGTACATGTTGATTAGACTTTTCCTTAGAGGTAGAGTTAGTAAATGGATGTTGAGTTTGTCTGAGTTCACTACAATATACTCCACTTAAGGCACCGACTTGGCAGGTAGTGTCAGATTTCTTACTACATCACCCTACCATGGAGCCAGATGAATACGAAGATTCAGCAGTTGGGCAGGCCTACACATAACCATGGACTTTATACTTTGATGGTAGCAGTACTGATTCCTTATTGGGGGCTCGTATCTCGCTGGTCAATCCCTCTAGAGACAAGTTCTCATATTCTTTTCATTTAGAGTGGAAGTGTACAAACAACCAGTGTCAAGACTCACTCCGAGTTAATCTCATTAACCCTAAGTAAATCATACAGGGTCCACCTTAAGAGAAATTTTTACCGAAACCACCCTGAAATGGACAACCATTCCTACAAATCAACTAAGCACTTCCACAAATAATATAATTCAAATAAACTATAATGAGGTAATCAGAGCAATCAAAACAGATAAATACCTAAATAAAACTAGTGTCAGCGGATTTAATTGACTATGTCTCGTCTCCTATACACACGACCACCTCGGTGATATCCTGTAAATCTGGGCATTTAAAAACGAAGGGTATAGAGGAAAGCATTTAAAAAGTACGTTAGAGTGAGTGGACAAAATAACTGATTTACTTATACGAAAACGTAACATATACTTTCCCAGTGTCTTGTGTATTGAAAACCTCAAATGTATGCATCGTAACAATTTTCGAAAAATCATTTAGGAAACAAAATATATTTTGCCAATCTCATTGGCTTACAAATCAATATTAAAAATAAGGAAAGATGTTTCACCATGACAAAGAGCCTCCCAAGCTAAAGACGGAACCTTTAAGGCTACTACATGATATGACAATCCTTCATGGTGAAGAGATTTCACTATGACAATGAATCTCTCAAGCTAGGGTCGAAACCTTTAAGGCTACTATTGTCCCGCTCTACTTCCTTAAGTGGGGGGTATATATATATGTATATGACGAACATTACTGGTGAAGAAAACAAAAAAAGAAATTTAAAAAGTCATAAAAGACATATATATATATATATATATATATATATATATATATATATATGACGAACATTAATGGTGAAGAAAACAAAAAAAGAAATTTAAAAAGTCATAAAAGACTCTTCCCCATAAATAAAATATGTATCTCATGTATAAGATACAGTTTCTTGACCGTTCTCAAAACAATAGTCATAAACAAATCATTTTCAAATATGATTAATATAACACAAATTTCAGTCGACATAACAAAGGAGCTGACGGGAGGGGAGCAACCCACATTCCCGCCACCAACTTAATAAATGGATAAGGTTATGTTGCTTATAAATTTTTATAAATATTGGAGAATGCATGGCTTAAAAATGAAAAGTCCAGTCACAATTTTAGGTCTAAGCCTGATGAAACCTGAATTCCGTTCAAGCGAGGTCTCCACAAAACAAGTCTCTTCGCGTCTTGTTCCATAATTAATATTAATTTTCCGGACGCTAGAATAATAATTAAATAACATAAGCGTAAACATTTATAAGCGTACAACTCGCTCATCCTCTCCCCACTTCTCAAATTGTCAACTTTAATCTTGCCCTTTCCTTTATAGGCTAGGAGTCCATACAAACATCTATTAACTCTTAATCGTCAAATATTCGATAACCAATAATTAATTTCATCTCCGCCCAAATCCTTTTCTTGAGAAAATCCAAAATCTAACCAAAAGTTCTCCAAAAATTACCAAATTCATACCATTGGAGTCATTTCTTTCATAGGATTTAATTACATAAAAAAATATTCCAAAAAAGTGGTAGCGCCGCCGCAACCTCCGTCGCCGGTGGTGGCCGGCCGACAGAACTTCCGACCAAAACTCCGGCCACCTCCAATCACCACCAAATTTTAATAGTAGCTTTGCCTTATCATTTTAAACAAATTTCTCATTCAACTCGAACGCCAATTCGTACTCTAACTAGGTCAATCGAAACAAAATACAAAAATTCCTAATTTCAAACCTTAAAAACTTCAAATCTTCGATTCTCTCTCCACACTTCAAATCGATCTATCAAATTCTAGGGGTGAGTAGTGCTCCTCAAACTCATCGTATCCATATATAGAACTAACTGGATGATGGCCTGAGGAGTGAGAAATCCGATCAAAACTCTCTACTGTATACTCGGTATTCAAACCGAAAATTTGGAAAAAATATGGTAAGACAGGTCGGAAAACTTATATAGGAATGAAGTAGAGACGCAGACACTGATTTTGGGACCGGTACGGAGGCATGACAGCGGCGCACAACGTAGAAGAAGGTCTAGAAGCGATTCGGGTCGGGAAAGAGGAGAGAGAAAAATCTGGGTAAAAATCTGATTTTCTACTTTCAGTAAGTTTTTTTTACTTTCTTGAAACAGTAACTTCCCTTTTTAGACCATAACTTCTTCATACGAACTCTTATTTGAGCGTGCTATATGTCCACAAACTCGTATCGACGTCCTTTATGACTTTTATATAGATTTTTTTCTCAAATTTTGATTCTAGAAAAAGACAACTCTACGGTTTTTATACGGTAAAACAGTTACTTAAAATGGTAAATGATAAAAGTAACCAACTGTAAAATAATTTTAGATTGGGATGTGAAAACCAGACAGAGTATGAGGCACTATTTATAGGCTTAATAATGTTACTAGAGGTGAGGAACCAAGAAGTAGAAGTAATGAGTGATTCACTTCTGGTGATTAATCAGTGAAGAGGTGTGTATAAGTGTATTCGAGGAATTCGCAGATGTAACACTTCATTACATACCTAGAGAGAAGAATTTTTCAGCGAACGAGCTAGCATAGATTAGTACCAGTATCAGCTTGGCCGAAAGCATTCGCGAACAAAATCTTAAGGTACCTTACCGTCTTTTATGGATCACCAGAAGATTAATGAAGACTGGTTGGTCGCTATAGTGGACCCTATAGATGTTGATTGTAGACAACCCATAGTGCAGTACTTGACAAACCCATCTGCTCTAATGAACATGGAAATTAGATATTTTGCACTTAATTATGTCCTTAAAGAGGGAGAGCTTTTGCGAAGGGGTGAAGAAGGTGTTGACTTAAGGTGCATCTATGGCAAAGAGGCTAATAGAATAATGCGAGAGGTGCATCTCGTGGTTTGTGGCTCTCACCAGGATGGACCCAAAATGAGGTGGCTCATTTATCGTTATAATTTTTTTGAGCATCTATTCTTAAAGATTGCATCAATTTTAATAAGGGTTGTTTTAAGTGTCAAGCGCATGGATCAGTTCAGCATGCTCCTAACATTCATATGTAACCTATTATTAAGCCATGGCTTGGCAAAGGTTAGGCATTAGAATTTGTGGGGGTCATTTACCCCCAATTACTCCCAGCAACACAAGTATATCTTGGTAGGAACAGACTTTTTTACTAAATGGGTGGAAGCAGTTCCTATGAAAGATGTTTCTGCTACAATGGTGTGCCAGTTTGTTTTTCAGAATATCATTTGCCGATATGGCATACTAGAGTGCTTGGTGGTGGACCAGAGAGTAGCTTTTATGGCTAAAGAAACTAAGGAGTTTCTTGCTGACTATGGAATTAATTTCTTACATTCTACTCCTTATTATGCTCAGTCTAATGGATAGACAGAAGATTTTGAGTATTTTGCTGACGATGTTGGCTGGTAACCCCAGAGATTGGCATAATGAATTAGATCATACCTTATGGGCCTACATGACTTCACAAAGAACTCCCACTGGTACTACCCTATATGCTTTAATGTTTGGAAATGATGTAGTTTTTCCTATAGGGATTAATGGTCATTCATTTAGCGTTCGTGAATAACATCAGTTGATAGAGGAAGATTACGTCCAGGCCATGTACCAAGAACATGAATATTTGGATTTGAAAAGTATGGAGACCTTGGATAATTTGATCATGAAGAAGAAGAGAGTCGCCAGAGCATATGATAAGTGCATAAGAGGACGCAGCTTTGGAGTTGGAGATTTAGTGTGGAAAACTATTTTGCCTTTTGACGAACACGTTCACGGACGTGGAAAGTGGTCTCTAACTTGGGACGAGTCATTCGTTATTGATCAGACTGTTGGAAAAGGTGCTGACTATCTTAGATATTTAGATAGGGAAATCCATGCCAACCCCATCAATGACCGTCATTTGAAGAAATATATTCCAAGTGTTTGAGAGTATGAAGACCCCTCACCGATTGTTCAGCTTGGGGGCATTAGTATTTCTCTAAGTTTATACTTGAGGGGCATGGTACATGATGATAGTTTGCTTGATTTTACTTTATTCATTATCAAATTCCATTCGCGGCAACTAAACAAACTGGAAGGCAACACTATACCATTCAGTGGGTGTTAGTACCTTAGAATTTTTTTATTTTTGTCAACTTCTTAAAACTTGTGGAGTTTCATATGATTTGTAACTATTTGAATTTCAGTTTTACTTACACATTGAACCAACACTTGTGGTCAAAAATTGAGATTCCCAATTTTGTTATAGTTTAAGAGAAACAATAAAGTTTTTTTTAGTCATAAAGTAAAATTTCATTCATATATGACTTTGTGGCCAAGATCTTTATAAAAAAATGTCAGAAAGTGGCTCTGATACCATAACCTATTCTATGAAATAACTTGCTTCTCTTCCGTAACAAGTATAAGATTGAAGTACTCCATTTGTCGACGAGTCATACATCCCATCTGTTAGCTAGGGCAATGACTAAATAGTGAAGACATGCCAGAACAAAGAATTGACCCTAACCCCTATGGCTTGCTTGACAAACCTAGGAGATGAGTATGATAAGCTATCCCTATCATCCTTATATTCACTACCTAGACGAGAAATGCTGGTTAGACCAGACCCCTCCAGAGAGTTCTTATGAGAAGAAGGAACATGAGGATGTGTTGATAAACTTATCCAAAAATTGAGGACATATTGATAAACTTAGGATTTTTTTTCAATATGGAGTAGTTTATGAGGGAAAGAATTTTAAGGAAAACAAGCAGGATATTGCAAAAGGAGGCATTGAGGAGGATGTTGTGGTGAAACTGAATAGAATTTCATGCTTTATAGTGGATGATAGGAAGATCCAACAGTTGGAAGAAGCTTGGAGAAAGCGAAACAGTCAAATAGCAGTTATGTTTCACGTCGTTTGAGGATCACAATATTGGTGAAAATCAGGCGTTGAGATTTTCTAAGTATTTGCATTAAAGAAGAAGTCAAAGAAAGCAGTTTACAGGTAGATAATAAATGAAGTTTGGGCCTGGGTCAGTGACAAAACAGTGCAAAGCCTAATAAATCATTCTACAACAGTTTTCCTACAAATCTAATATCAATCTCCTTTCAATGTCAGCTTTAGATATCAGGGCCCAACCATTTACCTTCTTTTCAGAATCTTTTTCTCTTTGAAATTGGTCCTTTAAGGTGTTCACTTCTGAGACACGTGCTTTGACAACTGACAGTTTGTTTGCAATTCTTGGTGAGCGCCTTGTAGTTCGGCCGTAATTGCTGCTTTTTGCCTTTCTAAATCGGCTATATGTTGATCAACAGTAGTTGTGGCACCTTCAAAAGGCAGTTTGGAGTTTTTGAGAAGCTTTAGTGAAAGATAGCAGTAGTTTGCGCTTTTGTTCGCTACATTATTTAGTTGTGTCTTTATTAGATTACTAGTGCTCAATTTTTGAAGGAAGATGGTGAATACTGCGTTCAAGAAGTTCTAGTTTCTTTTCATCCACATGTCCTCTTAGAGTTGTGATGGCCTAATGAATTTTATTTTTATTTTCTTCCAAGGTGACATCAACAACATCAAGGTTTGCTAGAAATTCTTTGGTTACAGTCACTACAGGGCTTGTAATAGTAGACTCCAAGGTTCTAAAAAACGCTAGACGCTACCAAGGTGGACAACCAGCGCCTAGCCTAGGCGGTTTTTATTTTATCTATTATTATTTATTTAATAAATAATATTTATAAAAAAACACTTCTATGTTCTAAAATAGTAATAATATTTCAAAATTGACATAATAAAACAACAATGTTCTAGAAATAATAAAAATACAATAGTGTGTCTTTTGTTTAAACTTGATAGTAGAATATTGTGTTTTTTGTGTCTGATTTTACAAGTGTGCCCTTTCTAGACTTTTGAGTTCTCCCTTCTGAAGTATGTTCTGAAGACCACATAAAGTAGTTCGCCAACACTTCAAGATATTTGCAGTTGATAATAAGGGCGCTGAAATCCACAATAGTTGCATCAAGCTTGAACAGATATTCAAAATACCTGGCATATCCTTTGGGTCTTGGAGACGATGTGCCGACGAATGCCCTCCCTAGCACATGATGTTCTGGAAAATCTATAACTTGCTCATCTCAAAATTGAACAAAGTAGATATGCAGGCAAAGTCTAGGATCCAAAGTGGGCCTGATACATCAGCACAATTGAGTTGGTGAAGTGACAAGTTGTATAGTGCACGATATAATAGCCCTAATACCATTTGGGCTAGACCCAATCGGTGACCATTGAAGAGAAGGGTTGCAGTGCGAACCTAGGTTTGGATTAGCTTCTGAGTTGATGTGAAAACAACAAATTGTGAACCCATAGGTCCAGAAAGACAATTCCACTTTGTTCATCTCATCGAGAATAGAAGTACTCAACCTATCCTTTGTAGGACAGATTTGTAGGGAATCCGTTCAGTCGACAGCATGGATGACATCTGCTTACTCATAGTCATGCTCTCGATAGGCCTCTTTAGTGACTGGGAAGCCGGTGAGGGTGTAGATGTTCAGTGGAGTGATGGTCATTTGACCAAATCTAAAATCAAATGTATTGCTAAAAGAATTTCATAAGCATGCAGCAGCCATCATTGGAGGTCCTGTTAGCATCTCGACTGCCTAATTTGAAGCTCAAATCAATATCATCTACAATTCTTGCTAGTTTTCATCATTCTAGATCAATAGCTCTGCGATTCTCATACCACTGCATCATGGCCTCATTGGGAGATGGCCATGCTCCAATTCTGGCCGGGTAATTATTCTGTTTTTGCCAAGAAGAGATATCAACGATTGTGTTCTGGAAGGCGAATATTAGGGTCTGTGATTCATGGTAGTAGTAATGAACATCTTGAAATCTCTTTATCAATGGACTTAGACTGGCGGAGGTGTTGATGTCCAATTCTAAGTTAGTCTGGTTTGAGTAAGTGATTGCTTTCAAACCATCAGAAATCTGTTTGCCTATAAGGGCCATTTCAACGATTGGGATTTCAACCATGGTGGAGTTGTTTTCTATAAATGAGATTGGCGTTTGGGTATTTATAGAAACTGAAAGGGTTTCTGAAAACGAAGTGTTGTTTGCTGAAGGTATACGACGACAAATGGGGAACGATGTAGCGTTTTGGTATTTTAAGAAACCAGGTCAGGTTTCTACCCTTACCAATTTCACAACTAGGTTTGGGTTCAATTTCATGGTATATGGGGCATTGTTTAGGCCAAAATAGTATAATTTTTCCAATGACCTTTGAATTTGACCGATTCTTGCGGCCTTAATATTTTGTATATATTATATTTTCATATAGGTCATGTGTGGCTTGATTCGAAAATTGCTTTAGGATATATTCCATGATATTTTTAGAAGATTTTTTCATTTGTTGATCAAGAGATCCAATACGCCTCGATCCACAAGTAAGAGAAAACCCTAGTATGCATTATATAAAGGGGTCGACGGCGAGTGAAAAACGAATCAACTCAACATACAAACAACATTTTCCCTTGAAAAACAAGTCTCCCTTGTAGCACCTCTATCAAAAATATTCCTTGGGTCTTTTTATTCCAGCAAAGCCCGACCAGTCGGCGATTCCCGCAACTACCTCACCAAGCTTCATCTGTGAGTAAAAGTCCACCCCCACTTCATCACGACTCATCGCAAGCACCAACCCTTCAAACCCATATATTGTTGGAGCGAGTGTAACAACTCTAGAAAATATCCCTATTTTTCAAAGAGAGATCTTTGGTGAACGCCCCGTGATCCTGATTATAACTCTGCTCGATCACACTAGCTTGAACATTAAGTGGAGAAAAATCCTAGATGATCCTCGGCTAGGTCTGAGAAAGAACTTGAGTGTTGACTTATCAGCATCTGCACGTCAGTTGTTTGAGGAAGAAGTCAAGAAGGTGAACGAGCAAGAACAAGTTGCACCTAACCCAAAGTCGCTGGCACACTGCTAAGCTGATTGTTTGGAGAAATCTAAATTCACCCTGAACAGTTGACTCAACAATGACATTGGCCTAGATTACTTAAGCTCTCATCCGTGTGGAGCTCTTTGGCACCTAACCCTTTCGGTGCAGAGAATCTCTAGGCTAGGGTTTGTGGCAACAGCGGCTTCCCTTCAGTTAGAGTTGGAGAGCCTGATCGTAGAGGCGGCATCAGATCGTAGCAGCGGCGGGGCTAATCTCCATCGGCTTCAGCGACGAGGTGGGAGGCCTAGATCGCAGGTTTTAAGTTAAGTTTTGTCAACGATTGAGAATCGTTGGCGGGTGGCTGGCAGTGGCTCAAATTGATCAGATCGGGGTCAGTTCGATCAGATCGGTTTAGCTCTTGGTTGCGCAAGTCTCCGTAGGTGACCGACGACACTAGATCAGGATAAGGGGGCTTGAAGGAGAGTCGAGTTGGACCTATGTTTTCTTCGGTTCGTCTTGGTTGACTGGTTGGGTGGAGAAGCAGCGAGGGCGGAGGCAGATGATCGAATTTGGTTTTGTATTCTGCAGGGCCAGATCTGTCTATGTTGAAAATGACGGTTTGGTGTTGTTGAACCTTTGAGAGCGGCGGAGGGAGCGACCGAGTACTTCTAAGGTTTTCTATGGCAGAGGATCGGTGGAGACCTCCGGATTGAGCATTCGACGGTGGATCTGGTGGCTGGTGTCTCGGAGAGGAGGAAGGGACGTTTGGGCTGCAAGGCTGCACTTTTGGGGCCGCTTATTGGGCCTAGGGGCTGGTTTTGTGGTTCTGGCTTCTCTCATCCTCTTTTAGGCTACCATGTGTTGGGTCCGTGAGATGCTATAATTTCTAGTCCGTGTTAGTAGTCCGAGTTAACTCATTGTGCTGGTTTACAGAGTGGAAATGTATACCATTGGGTCTTAGTCGTCATACTTGTCAGGACGATGACTTTGCTTAGTGATTGCATAGATTTAGAAATTATTTTATTTATTTTCTAGTTGGTTAATGTCCACCTTTTTGGACTGTAGTTTTTGAAATTGGTTTTTTTCAATTCCTAGTTTGTTAGTTGCATTATATGGTCTTCGGGCTATGTATGCTTGACCATTATGGTCGTTTTTAATCTTTGATTGATCAATGGAATTTTCCTACTTCAAAAAAAACAATGACATTGGCCTGCAGTTAAAGGCAAAGAAGATCTTTGATCATAATCAATCCCACCCTCGATCATACTACCTGAATCTAACAGTCCAATCATATTTGAAATGTTATCTTATCCTAAAAAACGGATACTTCTTAAGGTAATTTAGGATAAAGTTTGGTGTGATCCATACCAATGATACCATGATATTGATTCAATGTTATTATACTTCATTAGCTTGCATAATTTGATGGCGAAGATTTTGCTGAAAAAGTTCATAAGTTTTACCAATGCGTGAAACGTAAACATATGAGGTATTTTTGACTAGGACACAGAATTCTGGAATGATCGATAACATATAAAACTGCTTGGTTATTTATATTCGTGTCTTTAAAAGAAACGGTTAATTACCAACTCGATTCGTCATCTTCTTCCTGAGTTAGATAGATGGAGGTGCATTTGGTCTTATAAATTAATAGAAGGATATTTGGCCGGAATGAATGGAGGAAAGAATAAGGAGTGCGGACCACTGGCCCTCGTTCTTCTTGAAGAATTGGTCCCCTTTGTTTGTGATTGCAATCGAACTCATCAAGTATGCAACTCAATCATTAAATCTTATAAACTGATCTCCTGCCAAAGTTGGTGAAGTTATGTCAAAACTATTTGAAAGAAATATCAAATATCAATTCAGAAATGCTCGTTTCTTAGAAGAATATTAAGGAAGTGCAGTAGAAAACTATTCACTGCTAATGATAGATGATAAATATGAGCAGAATTGTCGCCGCCTAGGCGCTAGAAGACACTGCACCGTTCGGATTATGGCATAGTCCTAAGAGTTAGGCGGGCAGTATTCAGGAATGCTATCTGCGATGATGACCACTTTCTTGGAGGAATGAGACTGAAGAATGGTGAAAATGATCTCTTATCTCACAGCAAAATAATACACTACTAGTGTTTTAAGTAATTTGCTAAGCATATGCTTAAACCAATCGAAGCAAAATATTAATCGAGAAGTCATAAACAAATGAAAGATGTATAATAATCACTGCGCTTGTTCGTTTAGGTCATAATAATTACTGTGCATTAATAAACATGCAAAGTACATAGACGATCCTTGTACAGGGACTAAATACAAAATGTACAAGGCATTTCGGCCAAGAAAAAGGTACAATTTTTCTCCTTTTTTCTTGCCCTTTCATACACCTACATACTTAACCTTGACCACCAGAAAATTACATTATCTAATCATTAACTTCCCAGCTTAACTCCACCCCTTTGTAAAAACACTTGGAAGGTCCTGGGAATATATTGCTCTCTTCCATCTTCTACCCTCTCCTTACAACATAGCTTGGCCCCGTGCTGCTTGTCTTTTCCACCCAACCAAGCGCTGGAGAAAGTCCATGACCTTCAGAAAAAGGTCACAAAATAATTTTAATTACAAAGAAAACACCAAGGAAATAAAGATGAAGACAAGTTACAAGTACAACAAGAGCATCTAACACAGTTTTGGTCCCTCACCTCAGCTGGTTCCTGTAAAGAATAAGTTGCGCTGGTCTCCTTTGGAATTTTGGAGACCAGAATGCCAAACCCTTGTCCTCTTTCTCTTAATACCTAATCAAAAGTTAAAGCCCCATAATTAGTCTGTAATCACCACCACCACTTTGCTAACACGAAAACGATCTGTTAGGTATTAACACACTAATATATACCTTAAACGCATCTTCATCGGTTCGGTCATCTCCGATGTACACAGGGAAAACATCGTTTGAGTTGGCGTATCCTATAAAATAAAGAGATTTGCTGCAACAGTTAGTGACTAATGAAAGCAACCCATCATAATTATAAGGATTAATCAACTTAAGTATTATATTACAACAAGGTCTCTTAGATGATTAAAGAAAAAGTATAACTTACCAAGTGACTCCAGCAAAAATTCAAGAGCCTTGCCTTTGTCCCATTTGATGGTAGGACGGATTTCCAAGACCTGCAGCATTAGACAAGGAGGATTGAAAGTGAGACTTCTATATCCCACTCAGACCACACAATATGTTTTGACCTCTGTATCCCATTTGTTTAAGAAATGAAGCTTCAAGATTGACCATGTGTAGCATAGTAAACAGATGCCATATCCAACACGTACCTTTCTTCCTTGGGAGAGTTTAAGTTGTGGGTACTCCTTCAGAACTGATCTAACTTGCAAGGCCAGTTCACTCCATTTCTGCCATGTCAAAGGTTCGTTCAGTAAGATTATTACAGAATGCGTAAGAAACCAAAACAACAAGGTTGGTATGTGTACCTTTTCATCAACACAGCGAAAATGCACAGAGAGACAGAACTTGTTGTTCTCAACTTTTGCTCCAGGAGTTGATTTGGTCTTGTTAATCAGTAGCTTATAAACTTCATCAATCATTGGAAGAAACTCGCTAGCTGGCTGGCAAAGAACGCCTTGGCCACCCTGAAATGTTAGGAACCGAAAGTACCATTAGGAAAAGAAAAAGAAAACAAGCTAAATGATTTGAAGTGAAACTCTAGAAAGAAGACTCACTTTCTTGTATTTGGAACCTTTGGCTGGACCTTTAATGTCCATACCATGGCTACCAGCATAGTAAAGCTCTGCTAATCGTACAAAATTGTAGACCTACAACCCAATTTACACAACAATACACCATTACTGGAAGCACAAAAATAACAAAGATAATGTAAAAGAAGTGACTGCAAACAACTTGAAAATAAAATAAATGTACCTTATCCCTACATCTGCCGCTTACTATTGCAGTGGGGAAACACCTAGCAAGTCGTTTCACTGTCTTCCTCATCTGTATATAGTAGAAGGTTAGACACAAAGATTTGAAGAACGTTAAGAAGTTGTAGCTCAGAAATGGAATGCTTACAGAATCAGACATAAAAGCTCGATCCGGGTCTTCGACTATTGGCGAGAGAGTGCCGTCATAATCGAGAAACATAACTATTTGCTTTCCTTGAGAAGCTTCGATTATTTGCTCGAACATATCTAACGCAGATGGCTGCTGAAGCTGTATAACACCAACATCAAAAACCCAAGAATGAGACCACCATTGTCAAATACTCTGTTCTTCATTTACATATAAAAAGTTACAAGCATGATACTCACCATCAAAGAACTCTGGTCTTTCATCAAACAAGTAGAGGACTGAATATGAGTAGGAGATGAGGCCTTCATCGAGTCCACCCAAGAAGTGATTCTTTCACCTCCATTAATAATATCAAGGTTCTTCAAGTTCATCAACTTCTTCCTGGAAATGGAGATATACCCTCCGGGAGCCATCGGCGGCTTTTCCGCCGCCGCAGCGAACACCGAAGCGTTGGAGACAGCAACCGATACCGCCATGTTCATGATTTGGGAGTCAGCGTCGGACACTACCACATTTTGCTTAGTCATCTCTGCAAAAATAAACCGAAAAATCACATTTGTCAATTCAGAGCATCAATCGAAGGTCTCCACTCCCTTCACATGATCAAAAATTGAAGCAAACCCATTTAAGGTATCGAAGCAATACCTTAAAATATTTCAGAAGCGGTAACAGATTAAGACGTATGGGTGAGAGGATGGGATACAAGACTCTGAACCAGAGCAAAGCAAGAGGCAGAGGACTCTGTATTCAACTCAGAACGGTATTTTTATAAAGACTGCAGTTCTTGAAACCAAGATAGGCCAACCGAGATTTGGAAAAACCAAACAAAACACAGCCACAGAGCTCTAGAGAGCAGAGAGAAACGAATAGAGTTTGCTTCGTGTCTGTGTGTGAGAAGAGTGTGTATGAAAATGTGAGAGAGACAGAGCGCTCGATGGTCCATTTATAGTCAGCAAACCAGATGCTTCCAAACCGAGACCCAAACCCAATGGGCCCCACTCCTCCTCCCCGAACCGGGGCCCACTTTGGATCCCTCGTCGGCCCCAAGGTGAGCTACCACTACCACCATCAGCCCACTACCCTCCCTCACCTCTCCACGTGGGCCCCTCACCGTTCTCCGTGTAGAGCACCACAGAGGCACGTATAAGAGCGTACATTCTTTCTTTTCTTTTGCTTCCTCTTTGGCGCCGTCACCGTAACAGGCGAAGGAGTTACCGTCAAGAATTTGACACCACGTGGCCGACATTCCTTGGCCCTTGAGCAGCTCCGAGGTGGGTTTCTGCCACGTGTTCTATCGCGGTATGTAGAGAGAGTTAGTCCCATTGGATTTTTTTTGGTGATGTAGTCCCATTGGATTTGGTAGAGGCGGTATTTCCTTACGGTTCAAAGGGATCTGGAAACCAGTTTAAGTAAAACGGAAAAAATGGATTCAACTAAAAACTCTAAGTAAATGGAAAAAAGAAAAAAGTGACTACAAATTCAAGTCATAACACATTATTGTTAGAAACTTGTAACGGATGTTTCCGATCTATAACTTAAACACATGAGAAGATAATGCTAAACCATCTTTGATTATTCAAAGAGATTGAAATCTGCCCTCTCATCAAAAACCCAAGGCTTCCTAGACCAAAAACACTCGTCTGTGGAGCCGTTCTTCATCGTTTTTTCTTCTCTGACACAAACCTCAACATCTTAAACCCTAATCTCATGTCTATTGACGCTATTACTGTATCGTTTGAAAAATCTCT
Source organism: Comarum palustre (assembly GCA_951800085.1). Lineage (NCBI taxonomy): Eukaryota > Viridiplantae > Streptophyta > Magnoliopsida > Rosales > Rosaceae > Comarum > Comarum palustre. Next base: position 6,102,841 of record OX637590.1, on the reverse strand, counting down.
CACCCTCATGAGCAATGATGTGCTTGATGTTTCAAAGATGGAGTGTGGAGCAGTGCGCCGTCATGCCCCACACTTACTTGCCTGGTCGTTGGCCTCTTCATATCTCCATGATCTCATTAGAGACATGAGCCGTATGTGGGTGTTGAAGCAGGGATACTGTTGGTGTAAGGTTGTTGACAATCCTTACATAGAACAAAATACAACCTATGAAGCCTAAAGCGATTGAAAAATTAACTCTCCACAATTAAAGAACAAGCTGAAAATGTAGAAGAACCAATATAATCTCATAGAACTCAGGTAAAATCATGCATATGCATTTCTTGGTTTTTCACTGAGTTTCCAGCCTTTTGTTCTTTTGTTATTTTGTCTTAGGTTTAGAGTTATTTACCCTTGCTACATTGAGACTTATGTATGAGTGAGATTCTCATTTAAATTTTAAATTGACAACTAGAATAGATATCTTGACTTGGTGCTCAAATTAGTGTAGGGTTGAGGTCTTTTGTAATGTCAACCTGTGACCTATGATTTACAACTTCAAGGCTACAACTGTGCTTGTGGGCCTATATACAGTAGTTGCTTTGTTTGATATAAGAGAAAGTGATTTGCTTAACCAATGTGGTCCTATACTTTTTGGAAAAGTTTGCAAAGCTTTGTCTCTTGCTTTTAAATAAAACATTATTTGGGAAGCTTTTGGTTGTCTTCTTCTTGGCTATGGACTGCTGCATATGTCTTGTCCCTTTCATGGTTTGGTCAAGAAGAAAAGTCCAAAACTCTTTTCTTGCTTTGGCCTCCTGTTTGCCCTCTTGTGACATCTATTTATTTGTGTCTCTTATTTGTTAGAGCACTCATCTAGCCTATATATAAATAGCAAAGCTGCCCTTAATTAATGGTTGTCAAGATGTACTTTTTACATTTGCTTTGTTGGGTTTCTCCCTTTTTATTGGGTTTTGGTCTTTTTTGTAGTGTTCGTTAGTCTCTAAGTAGTCATCTTGTGATTATAAACCTTACAGCCGAGCAAAACCATTCTTCATAAACTCGTAGCATTCTGCATACTATGAGTTCAGTTGATAGTACAGCAACCCCAGAAGTATTCAAAGCAGAAACAGTTGAGGTCCGAGGATAAATAAGATCAGATGTATCCCGCTGAAGTTCAAGGGTTTTGATAAATCATTTTAGGATAAAGGTAGCTGAGTTTCTTAGAGTAAAACTTCTGAGAGAAGTTTTCAAGAAGAATCAGTTAAGAGGTACATGAGTTTTGAGTTGAAAATTCGTATATTTTCCAGTTGTAGGCTTAGGGACAAGAGAGATAATAGATCTAGACTCGTTCAGGACTAGGGATGATATAGTGGTTGTATCCCTAGAACTATTATTCGTGTATTAGTTGTTGCAACATAGTGGAAAAGTTTCTCCCTCAAAAGTTAGAGGCGCACAGTATTTCTTCAAAAGTTCAGGGTTTCTGCGAGTAAAAAACCATCGTGATATTTGTTTTTATTTTACAACAACTTTTCTTTATCAATATCGTGAATCTGTAATTCAGGATAGCTGCAACCCTTATTATCCCTGAGAACTGGCTTATACGAAAAAAAAGTTGTTAAGGGCCAATTCACCCCCTCTAGGACCTTCAAGTGTATCAGAGTGGCCACAAGGTTTTGCTGGTGAGATTCTCTGTGAGCCGAGAATGGTGATAGATTTCCTACGTCCATTAATGTTCCTTCTTATAACGCACAGAAGATCGGTTTTTGATCCCTTTTGATGTTATGATTAGACCCCTATAATTCTCCAAGTCTATGACAGAGTCTCTCCCAACTCTCAGGTACCTATGATTGAGCTCTTATTCTGGGTTCGTATGACTGTTTTTCCTCCAGATTAAGAACTCTGACATATTAATATGAATGTTGCTTCTATGGCTGGTGATTATGTTGATTTTGATAAGCCTTTGTTTGAAGAGAAAGGGAAGATTAAGGTTTGTGTTACCCGGGATATTGCTAGACCATTTGTCTTTAAAAAGATGATAAAGTTTGATATAGGGCTAGAATATGAAGTGCATTTTTACTATGAAAATTTGGTTCGGATGTGTAAGACATGTTTTCTGATCTTTCATGTCAATGGCGTTTGTCCGTAGGCTCTAAAATTGATGCCAAGATTGGCTAGTTCCACACTACTGGCTAATTCGACTGCTCCTGGACCAAGTGAGGTAACAACCTTTCTAGGGTTTGGCCGAAATCTGGTACACAACAAGTTTACCTTTCTACATGATCAAGCTGACACACCTTATATTCGTCGTCTTCTATTTCCTCCCATAAAGGAGGTACACAAACCTATTGTTATTAAGGAGAGATTTCTGAAAGTAGTTGAGACTAGTGAAAATAGCAATGCATATAGTTTAGCACTTGTTCCTTTTGATGTAAGTAGTGGAACCAGTGTTGTTGGGGACACTGATGCAATAGAAGCTGCAGCACCTAAGCTCAAACGCCAGGGGGACATGCTGAAATCCTCACCAACAAAGCTACACATCCCACCCTTGCTGCAACGTCCATCTTGCATTGAGGATCCCCAGAAGAAGCTTAGATGCCAGAATTCACCTCCAAATTTTCAATTAGCTCACTCGAACTCAAAGAAGCTCTAGGAGGTGTGCTTGTGCTTATTGACGTTGCGGTGGCAGGCAAAAGAAAGAGGGGACGTCCTTTCGGTTCTAAAAGCAAGAAGCCCTCCAAAAACGATGTTGCCACCGCAGCTGCAGCAGCAGTGGCCAAACTTGTTGGAAGGGAGTCTCCACTTCCCGAGCCAGCTGGAGAGTACGTTTATGTTGTTTCATCTCCTAGCCCTAGAGGGCAAGGAGAAAATTTAAATTTTGTCTTTTAAATTTTGCCTATAACTTTACTTCTCATGCTTAGTTAAGTTATAGGCTTTTTGTAAAGAATTTTAACATCTTAATGATTAGGCATATTCTATGTATCACTGTGATTTTGTATCACAAACTTTTTATCTACCCCTGGTCGGTAGAGAGAGAGTATGCAATGGTCTTTTCTGGCTTGAATTCTGAATATATCATCGATATTTTAAAAAAAAATGCTAAACCATCTTTGGATGTAAATGCAATGTATATAAGGTGAAATTAAATTAATGTATAGAATTGTTAATTATTGAACATAATTGTTATGTGAACCTAGTTGCTATATCAAAAAAGCGATTGAGCATATAGTTTTAACAATTAACCAGGTTAACACTATTTTTTATCCATACTATGGTATATTGTCTATCTATACGAAACATGTAAGAAAATAGGCAAATTCCGATTTTATGCAAAGAAATACAGAGGAATCAAAACAAAATCAAAATAATATGGATAAAATTCTATTGTTGCAGCAAACATCTAATCATTTTAAAGGAACTAGAATTACGTCACTGTAAGATGTACATATATGTAGTCAAAGATCGATCATGGATAGAGGAAATAAACAACATGTACTCTTGTAACCCTTCCTACTATATCAATCAATACATACAATCACAATGTAGTTTCTTGCTCTGTGTTTTCTTCACGTACTTATCTGTTATTTCTTTTCAATAAACCTTGATAGAGCTTTCATAAACTAGTTAGCTCTTTCTCAGTGAAGTTATAACCCATAACTTGTTTTAACTGCAAATCTACCGAACCTACTCGATCGTCTTTTGCCAAATTTAACTACACTGCGACCGTTCATTAAGATCTTCACGTGACATAATCATTCATATTGATTGATTATAAACTCCAACTGAATAGAAATTCTGACGGATCTGTAAGTAAACAAAAAAAGCTATGTCGTTCTCTAGAAAACCCTAGAGGTCGGCAGCGGATTTCTTAGTCTGTCCGGCTGCGTTCAGGTGTGTGGACAAAGATGCTAGGTCGTTGGGGTTTGGGATCGTGGAGGGCTGGGAAGCTCGTAGGAACGAAGCGGCGTTTGGTTGCATTCTGAAGATGGCCGGCCGACCTCGATGGCTTCTCTGTTCAGATCGAAGGCACACTGCTCTGGCTCCATTGTGAAACATGGAGTTTTGATCTGAATCCGGATCTCGATAAGTCGTGTTGTTAGATGGAGAGCGGTCGTCGATGGTTGATCAGTGCTGGTGATGACGACGCGGTGGCCACAGGACGGGGGTGGTGGCAGTGACGGAGCCAGGATTTAGATCTTAGAGGGGTCCGAACATGAAAGATAAAACGAGAGAATATAGTGATTAAAACTTTACCACTGACTATAAATAATGTAATTTTTAACAAGTATTACATACCTTTAACATGTTTTATTGATTTTCTATAAGATAAAACAATTAAATACACTGATTGACTAGATATCAATTATAATATTTATAAAATATTATAATCCAAACAACATTTATGTATTTCTTTTTATAAGTTAGGTGCAGTTATTATTCATTAAGTACTATTAGTTCTGATTTCATATGATTAATTGTTATTTCTATTGATTGTGGGGTTCAAACGATTCAATTAACACAAGATTTGATCATTTGCACTAATATATGTAATAATTATAGGTAGATTGACAAATGCTGACAGGGTCCGGACCCCTTATAGCCCAAGTATAGCTCCGCCCTTGGGTGGTAGGGAGGCAAGCTGGGGAGGTCGGTAGAGATGATGTTCACCGCCAGGAAGACTGACTGCCTGAAGGTCTCTTTCTTTTGGGCCTAAAAGCTTTTGATGGGCCCAATATGGGCTGGTAATAAGGACTGGACTCACTCTGTGGATCCTGTCCAATTTAGTCTTTCATTTACTTTTTTACTTTATGTTATTCAGTCGGGCTTTGTGACTGTGTGTACACTCGAATTGTCTTGTCTGCTCTAAGTATGCGGTGAGTTCTTTGCTTTGTCAAATGATCGCTGCCGCCTAGTGACAGGGTGAAGCTGAGTGTCGTCGGATTAAACTTCCGACGGCAACATAGTTGGGAAGCTGATTTAGAATTGGATATTAGAATGTGTAAGCGTGTTACATATCAACTGTTCTTTGCAGGATGTCACCGCCATATCAAAACAAATGAAGTCGTCATTAGAGTAGTACCCTTTGCTAATTGATGCTTGATTGAGTACATGAGTATTATAGAGGTTTATGATATTATTTCAGATCTTTGTAATCATGGGTTTAGGCTTTATGTTTCATTCTTGTATTCAATTGTTTCATTAATCGAGATTTGAGAGCAGCCGCATCAGCCTTTTATCAAAAAAAATCTGATTAGGTTAATTGTTTCTGATTTAACATGTTTGGATAGTTTATATGATAAAATGAGTCCAAGAAATACTTGTTTAGCTTATTCTCAGCCTTCTCTAGTTGCTGTTAGTAAAACAAATTAATCAAACTTGTAACAAATAGATACAGACGAACAGGGTTTTCGACAGAGTGAAAGAGACACATATGAATGGTTAAAGATCGAGAAGATTTTGCAAAATGAAAAAATCAAGGACTATACGTAGTCACTAGAAGTGGTATCTTCCCAATATTTTTCCTTGTCTTCAATTTGGTTCTTCATAAATAGACATAGAATAGCCGTCCACGAACTTGATTCATGAACCTACCTGCTCTCAAGTCCTAACCGAATTCTCGCTATATATCTCTGTTCAAAGATTTCCTATGGGAATCCTGGGATGCTTAACCTCTTTAGAACAATATATTATTCTCACTTTTCAGATCTAATCCCATTGTTTTGTTCATGGGAGAGTGTGCGTGTGCACCCAATAATGCAGCCAGTTGGTGTAGGAAACTCTTAAAATGAACCAAATAAATTGACTTGCATACCAAGAATGAACGATTCTACAAGGGAAAACTGATTTTAAGACCTTTAAAATACAAAATTGAATCTCTCATGCATTTTTATATCTACTTATTTTATGATCATTTGCAGTAGAAAAGGAAAAATGTATCAAAGAAAGAGATTCTGAGGTCAAATATATGATAGTCGTTCACTAGGGCTTTCTGACATGCTTGGAGATTGATTTGCTAATTAAGTCCGTATTTGGTGGGTATCTATCTAGTATTACAGTTAAACCTCTATAATTTAGTGAGTGATGCTAGATACACCAAATTTTTATACAAAATTAGAATACAAAATGACGTAGCATGTGTGATGTCCATTTTAAGTGTCATGTCATTATTCATAAACTAGTAATTGCCAATATACAAAATAAATTTATTATTCTAATACAAGTCATTTAACAAAAATAGAATTGAAACCTAAATGCCCTAAAACTCATGTTGAGAAGAATTGTTGATTGCCCCTCTTAGATCAACCATCAGTTTCCTTTTTCTTTTGGTTGTATTGAACATGCATGATTATCCTAAAGCCGACATATTATATCTAGATGCTTGGTTAACCCTAAAGCCTTGTATCATTACAAATTTACATTGATTTGTAATCGTTCATGCTAGAATTTCACTTCTCCAAAAACTAGCTTTGACTGGCGTGCCAACACTGATGAGTCCAGTGTAACTTGATATCTGTGTTGAAAACCTCGCGCTGCTCTCTCTTTCTTCTTCTCAAGCATTGTGCTTTAGATGCCGATCTATCTGCATGTTGTTTCCGACCAGGATTTCTTGCCAACTACGTAGGTGGCGAGTAGCTTTACCGACGGATCGAAAGGTTTGTTGACCGATCAACTCCTTGATGGAATAGGATTTCGTTGATGGATCAACAAGATACCAACGGATTGGTCATTTCAAAAGACGTCGGAGTGTCTTTTTGGTGGTAGGTGCACTCCGGAGAGACATAAGTAGATTTGCAGTTATGTTTGCAAAGTGTTGTATTTGATTGATTTGCTGATGCCCTTCATGTCCACCTCTCAACCCTTACATAAGCTAGGATTCAGTGTTTTTCCTTCATATCCAAGGCAAACAAATTTTAGGGTATTTTTACAATACACCTAATTTACTACGCTCGTTTTAGATTAAACTCACATATTTACAGTCTTTTGAAATACACACACTTATTAATTAGGTTGATTTATTAGAAAATATATGTATATTTAATTTTAAAAATAGAACATGTTCAAGAATGAAATTGCAAGATTTTCCATTGTTCAAACGCAAGCCAATTATGCGGGTTTTTTTGCCTGCATCCCCATGTCCTAAACTCTAAACCATAAACCCTAACCCCTAAACCCAAAACCAAATTTCTCCATCTGGAGATCACACTTCTATGATATGCGGTAATCAGCCCACAAAGGGAAGCATGACATAATAACGCTCTCTCTTTGTGCAGGCTACAGAAAGAGACACGCCAAACTCTGTATGGAAGATGCTGGAATCTGAGAACAAGTGGTATACTAACACCTACGCCGCCACCGAGGTCAGTGAATTTGGTGGTGTCATCTACTCTTCTCCTTATAGGATAAATTTTTTTTTTTCAGCCAATTGAGGGTGAGTCTTGCTTTCATTGTCATTGCATGTCTTGAATTTTATTTAGATATTTGCGTGTCATTGGCTGACTATTTGTTCCATGTTTATTTGGCAAGGCATAGGCGATTTTCGCTACTTTCTGTTAAGAAGCAGGGCCTTCAGAGAGTGAAGGTTTTGTGGTTGAAAAGGAGAACCACTAATATCATCGCCTCTTGGCCATGTCTCATCGACCGTAAGTTTTTGCGACCTCCAGGTTCATTTCTCACCTTGTTTACGTGGTGTAGTCACTTTATACTGCTTGTTTGTCATCTGACCCCATATTTTCCTTATAGTTTGTGGCGCTCAGTTTGGTAGCACAACTAAGCCAGTGTTACTTAAACTATTTCAACAATTTCTTGCCGCTAGGAAGGTGTCGCAAGCTGAGAAAATGTCATTTGATGGCTTAATGGAAGAGGTAGCCAAGCGTGTTTTGAGCCTGAGGTGCAAGTGACAAAAGGCGAAGCTCTTCAAAAGTCTGTGGAGCCTGTCCAGCCACCTCCAGTTCCTACCCATATCCATCAGGAGTGGCATGAGGGAAAGGATCTCCCACCTCATCCTCTTGTCTTCCACTAGGTGGTCGGTGGATGGCGACTCTACTGATGAAAAGCTTGTCTCGACCACGCCAGGAGCAACAAGAGGAAGACCCAGGACTTCACTGCTTCAGTTGTGGAGAAGAGGAGACAGCCCAAGTCTGGCGCTGACAACTTCGAGGATCCCGTCAAAGTTATGACTGCCTCCTCCGCTCTTTCGGAGCCTTCCAAAGCTGAAGATTCTACCCCTCCTCATGTCGCGGAGTCTGTGGTGGAAAAGTCCTCCTTCCTTGTCATCGAGTCCCTTCCTCAAGCATTGCCTTCGGAGCAGCTGCTCGTGCAGTCTTTCTGCCAGTTCGCTGGATTGGTTGGCCTGGAGCCCCCTAAGCAGCGAAGCTCTGCCTATGTCACCTATGACCAGGAGAGTCTGATGGACGTCTTAGTTCAGACCTTCAAGAGTGTGTAACACTGATGGAGCGGACTCCACTCTTCGCCAACAGTTGAAGGAGGCTACAGATGGATGGGGTGCAGCTAACCAAAATTTGAGGGCGATGCAAGTTCGCTATGACACGTTTGTTGCTGACTTGGAAGACAAGGAGACCTAGTTGTCGAATGCCGCCGCTAATGGTCTAGAGGATGAGACCATGGTAGCGTCAACGCATACAAAGGTAGAGGGGGTGTCTAAGCTCTTGCCTTCTCAAGACAGTGAAGTGGAGTATCTCCATCATGATCTCGCTTCTAAGGAGAAGGAGATTAAGTATCTACAGTTGGCTCTCACCGCCAAAGATAAAGAGGCTGACTTCGAAGCTGAAAAGAAGACCTTGCTGGTAAAGGTGAAGGAGGAGGTCAATGCAGCGAATCTAAATTATTTGGTTGATTTGGGCTGCATCGACTTTGAGAAGTATGTAGTGCACCTATCAGCTAAGTCTCTGCAGTCAAATATTGCGCCTCCTCAGAGTGTCGTTGTCCTTGACGCTCCAGGTATATCCTACTCTTCTTCTTCTGGTTTTTCTTGTGATAGCAGTAGATCTGACTCAAATACTGAAACTCCTTCTCCTACTCCACAAAAAAATCAGGAAGTGACGTCGACAAGGGAGGAGGAGGTTCACGAGGCATGAAGCACTGCTTAACAAGATAGGGAAAGGAGATGAGGGTAGTTGGGTAGATAGTTGTGGTAGATGTCTAAGTGTCTAGACAACGCTACGTCAATCCTCCATTTTGTAATGCACTTAAAAGCATGGTTAAGTTAGGTAACTTGTCTTGTCTTTCATTATCATTTTGTAAAACATTAATGACAATTGTTTTCGCTTTCAAATTTCAACTCCTATGTTTTGCTTTATGGTTTGTTTTGACTTGTATTTTTGTGTGCAGAAGGAAATCACCTAAGGGTATTATTTTGTTATTAAGTGCTTAAGAATGCTTCAGCTAAGTAAAACACTACATAAGAACAATAGCTTAGATAATACTTGTTTCATTCATAGGTGGCATTGAGCCATCGTATAAAAATACAGGGCGTTGTAAAAACGACTTACACTAAAAGATTTAATCTAAATAGCGATTTAGTCATACTTCGAGTAACATTACCTTAAGTGTTGTGTGTTCCAAGGGTGAGTGGAAATTTTTCCGTTCTTATTTTTGATGTAGAACGTACCTAGGCCCACCACTTCTACCACCTTATATGGCCCTTCCCAGGTTGGGCATAACCCTTTCGCTTTTGGGATAATTGCTTTCATCACCCACTCCCCCACTTGGAAGCTCCTATTCCTGACTCGCTTGTTGTAGTAACTCGCCTCCCTTCGCTTATTCTGCAAGTTGTACAAATGCACCTTTACTCATTTTTCCTCCACAGAGTTCTTGTCGAGAACAAGTACTTCATCATTGGTAGCTCTATCCAACAACTCCACTCTGGTCGTTGGGCATATAGTTTCTACTGGGAGTATGACTTCAGTGCCATAAGTGCGGAAAAATGGTGTTTCTCCAATTTCCTTTGATGGTGTTGTCCTTGGTTCCCAGAGCACCTCAGACAGCTTCTCTGCCCATAACCATTTTTGGTCATCTAGCTTCTTTTTGAGTAGCGCTTTAATTTTCGTGTTATTTGCCTCCACCTGGTCATTCTTCTGTGGGTGCGCTACCGATGCTAATTTGATCCAAAGGCCTTTTATCGTTGCCAACTCGATAAGTTCATCATTGTTGACTTACTCCCCATTATCAATGATGATTGTGTTGGAAACTTCAAATCTACAGAAAATGTTCTTCCAGATAAAGTGTTTCACTCTGCTTGTGGTGATTTTAACAAGCGACGCTGTTTCTATCCACATGGTAGTGTAGTCAACCGCTACGATAATATATTTTATTGGCTTTTTACCTTGGGTACCGGCCCCACTAGGTCCAAGCTCCATGATGAGCCCAACCATGCCCCCACTATAACAGATAGCAGTTATGCCAGCTCTCTAAGCATTGTGGCGAATTACTAAAACTTAAAGTAGCCTCTTGCAATATCCTCCGCATTTCCTACCATTATAGGACAGTAGTACCCACAGCGCATTGCCTTATTGCCCATAGAGCATTATCCTGAGTGGTCCCCGCTCTTTCTGCTATGAAGTTCTTCTAATATCTTTGTTCCTTCTTCTGACGCTATACAATTTAGGTGAGGAAATTTCAACCCTCTCCGGTAGAGCTTGTCATGCATCAAGTTGTATCTTGTTTCCCTTTTGAATAATTGTTTGAGCCGTTACTTTGTTTTTTGGTAGCGTTCCCTCCTACTTGAATGCCATGATCTCATCCACCCATGAGGACTCCTTCTCAATATAGAAGATCTCTACCCGAGTCTTATTGGCAGAAGGCTTGTCTAGGATGTCCACCCTCGTGTCTTCTCTACTTTGATGGTGCTGTGATGTCACCACCCTAACTAGGGAATCTGCCTTTGCATTTTCTGCTCTTGGGATTTGAACTGCATTAAAGAATTTAAACCTCCCAAGTAGCGTCTTAATGTAACCCAAATATGCCTTTAGTTGAGGGTCCTTTGTCTGAAATATTCTATTCACCTGGTAAACAACGAGTTACAAGTCGTTGAAAATATTGATGTTCTCAGCCCCATAATCGATTGCTAGTATGGGGCCAGTAATAAAAGCTTCACATTCCTCTGCATTACTAGAGGTTTTAAAGTTGAATTTCAAAGCATATTCCAACTTCAGTGCCCATGGTCCTGTTAGGATGATCCATGCTCCACTAGCCTTTGCACAAGATGAGCCATCAACATGCAGGCTCCATTTCGATTGTTGTCATTCCGCTACTTCTGGAGCCTCATCAGTTGACCACATGGGCTCTGGCTCCTCGAAGACGTTTTCGCTTTATGTATATTCTGTTATAAAGTCTGCTACCGCCTGCCCTTTTGTTACGGTCCTTGGTCTGAATTCGATGTCAAACTCATTAACTTCTATGACTCATTTACCGAGTCGACCACTATATTCAGGGTTTTGTAGCACCTGTTTCAGGGGCTGGTTTGTGAGTACATGAATTAGATGTTTTTGGAAGTAGTGGCAGAGTCTTCTTGCTGCTGTGATTAATGATAATGTCATCTTTTCAATTGGCGAGATCTAGCCTCTACCTTATTCATTCCTCTGCCTGCATTGAACACTAGCAACTCCTTCTTTTCTTCTATTCTTAATAGTGCAGCGCTTATCGCTATTTTGGACATTGCCAAGTATAGATAAAGTGTTTCTCCTATAATTAGGCTACAAAGCAGAGGGATCGACATAAGATAGTTTTTGATGACTTGGAATGCCGCCATACAATGTAGGGATCAATCCACCTCCTTTGTTGGGTACCTTAAGGCTTTGAAAAATGGAATGCACTTATCTGTCAATCTTGCAATGAAATATGACAGTGATGTCAGTCTGCCTTGAAGTACTTCCATTTCCTTCTTCTTGAGGATCCACATACCCATTATGGCCTTAACCTTCTCAGAGTTCGCTTTGATCCCCCTTTGACTAATCATGTAGCCCAAGAATTTGTTTTTCGTTACTCCAAATTAGCACTTTGCTAGTTCAGCCTCATGTCGTATCTGAGTATGATGGCGAAAATGATCTTCAGATGACCTCTATGATCCTTTTCCTCCTTGCTCTTCACCATGTCATCGACAAACACCTCAATTATCTTGCATATATACTCCCAGAATATTTGCATGCATAATCTCATCCATGTCACTCTAACATTCTTGAAACCAAAAAGCATGTTGTTGTATAAATAAATTCCCTTGTTTGTTGTAAAGCTTGTTGCCTCTCGGTCTTACTCTTTCATTAATATCTGATTGTATCCTAAAAAGGCGTCAATCATGCTTAGCAACTGATGTCCCGCTATGGAATCATTTGATCGATTCTGGGTAGTGAGAAACAATCCTTTGGACATGTCTTGTTCAAGTCTTTGTAATCGACACACATCTGTCACTTCTTGTTTGGCTTGTGGACCATCACTAGTCATGTTAGATAATGAACTTAATGTACAAACCCCCTATCTTGGAGCTTAGCCACCTCCTGCTTCATGGCGGTGTATTTTTCATCATTGAACGATCTACTTTTTTGCTTGACTATGTGGGCTGATGACTTGATGAAGAGCTCGTGCTCTATGACATCTCTTGCTATTCCAGTCATGTCGGCTTAAGGCCAAGCACTTTAGCATTATCTCTAAGTAATTGGATAAGCTCTTCCGCTATGGCGGGGTTCAATTAGGTTCATATCTTGACCTTCATCTCAGAGAATTCATCAGAAATGCTAACTGTCCTTACTGATATCTCTAGATATGCCGGCGTCTAGGGGCTCACTCCTCATCCTGCTCCCTGGGATCATTTATTTTGTCAGTGAGTTCCCTTCCTTCTGTTATCTATCAGATCTCTCTCTACTTCTTGGATTGCAACACTGACGTCATGTAACACTCCCTTGCTACTATGTGGCTTCTTCTGATCATACATGTTCTTTGGGGGTTGAGAATTTCATTAGTAGCATGTATCATGCTATAATGCACTTCATTCGTTTTGGATATGCCAAAATGGATACATCACATTCATCATATTCATCTTTTTTTATTTTTGAATATGACCATATTTAAATAATTTTGATCCACTACCAGAACAACCACTTTAGCCGACGAAATTTTTTCGTCGGCAAAATTCTAAATTTCGTCGGCAAAAGTTTGAGTCGACGACACGTTGTCGGCTAAGAAGTCGTCGGGCAAAATCCGTCAGCCAATACAATAGCCGACGAAATTACTGTTTATCGTCGGCTAAAGTCATTTATTTAGCCGAAGAAGAAATTTTTCGTCGCTTAATTTCTGGACTTTAGCCGATGAATTTTTGGACCTTAGCCGACGAAATTTTATTAAAATTCGTCGGCTATAGCTATTATTTTTATTTATTTATTTAACTTTAGCCGACGAATTTTAGGGTAATTCGTCGGCTATAGTTATTTTTTCTTTTTTTTTTAATTTTAGCTGACGAATTTTATTAAATTTCGTCGGCTATAGCTATTATTTTTATTTATTTATTTAACTTTAGCCGACGAATTTTAGGGTAATTCGTCGGCTAAAGTTATTATTTTTTTATGTTATTATTATTATTATTATTTTTTAAACTTTAGCCGACGAATTTTAGGGTAATTCGTCGGCTATAGTTTTTTTTAATTTTAGCCGACGAATTTTATTTCGTCGGCTATAGCTATTTTAATTTTTTCATATATATATATATTTTTTAATTTCTTGTATTTTTGATTAAAATTTTTATTTCTTTTTCGTTTTTACACCGGTGGTGGAGAAGGACAAGAGGAGAGACGGAGGAGAAGGTTAGGCGAGGGAGAGGAGGAGGGGGAGGAAGGAGGAGGAGAAGAATTTAGAGAAGGAGAAGGATTTAGAGGAGGAAGGAGGAGGAGAAGGATTTGAAGGAAGAGGAGAAGGTTAGGAGAGGGAGAGGGGGAGGAGGAGGAAGGAAGATGAAAAGGAGGAGGAGGAGGGAAGATGAAGAGGAGGAGGAGAAAAATGAAAGATATAGAAAATTTTGAACTTTAGCCGACGAAATTTTGTCGGCTAAAGTTTAAAATTTTAGTCGAAAAATTTTAAAATTTTAAAAATCTCCCGCCAAAAAAATTGAATTTTTAATTAACTTTAGCCGACGAAATTAGAGTAATTCGTCGGCTATAGTTATTTATTTATTTATTTTATTTATTAATTTAACCTTAGCCGACGAATTACCCTAATTTCGTCGGCGAAAACCCTAAACCCTAAACCCTATACGTAGAAGCTTCAAACGAAAAAAAGTCGTGAAATAAGATATGACCAGAATGGTGAAATACTTCTATGGTTGAAAAATCACGTAATTCTGGTAAAGTCTCGGTACCAATAATTGCGGTTAACTCAATTTTCCATTCTTTCTCCCTAGAGGTAGCCCTATGTCCGGTAGTTATTTTTCATAAAATTTTTATACTATTAGTTGCGTCTCATCGATTTGAACCTATTTTCAGTTGAAGGTCCGGGCAAAATACGTAATTTAGACAGTCAAATGACCGTTTTCGTGCGTTAAGGGGTTTGACTTACGTGATTGACCGTAAGGATCGAGCCCTTAACGTTGTCAGATTAAGTTAAATTTTTTCCTATTTACATATTTCAACATAATGATCATATCAGACGGTCGGAATTTTGTTTCTCAACTTTGATCATCGGAATCACAATATGCGTACTAATGTTGTATAACTTGTTTACTAAGCTATGAGTAAATGTTTCGTTTCTAAAACAAACTGTACGTAGAAACTTCAAACGCAAAAAAGTCGTGAAATAAGATATGACCGGAATGGTGAAATACGCCTACGGTTGAAAAATCACGTAATTCCGGTAAAATCTCGGTGCCGATAGTTGCAGTCAATACAATATAGAGGTTTGACTTACGAGATTGACCGTCTAGATGAAGTCCTTATATTGATGATATCTGATGGTCATATTTATGTTTGTGAATTTTGATGACCGGAATCACATGCATACTATTTACCATTATTTATCTATATGGGGAGGCCTATCATAGAGGGGTAAATGTCTCAAAATTTTTAGATGGACAGTTGCGTCTCATTATGGTGAGTGTTTGTTGTGTTGAAGGTTCGGCCAAAATACCTCGTATAGGTGTAGATATGGACATTTTCGTGTGTTAAGCGTTTAGAAAAACTTCATTTTGAAGCCTTAAACGAACTCGGATGGCTAAAAAAGCCTGTATGTCATAGCATTAGCTATGAGTTTTACTCGTACGGCCGTTCTGCTTCCAGATTGGTATCACAATAGTCAATCGGACAACGAAATATCCGTAGTGCAATTTTATAACTAAAAGTTACTTTAGCCGACGAAATACCCTAATTTCGTCGTCTAAACTTTTTAAATTTCGTCGGCTAAACTTCACATACTATAGCCGACGAAAAAAGCACTTTAGCTGACGAAATTTTTTTTTATCGGCTAAAATTTAACTATAGCCGACGAAAAAATTAGTTTAGCCGACGAAATTTTTTTTCGTCAGCTAAAATTCCACTTTAGCCGACAAAATTTTAACTTAGCCGACGAAAAAAAATTTCGTCGGCCTGTTTTTAGATATTTCGTCGGCCATAGTTTTTTTTCTGGTAGTGATCCCAAACGTATAAACTAAGATTAAAATGGATAATCTCTCATTGAAGTACAAGAAATAACATATTCCTAAAGTTCTAAAACAAAGAAACAGTATGAAAGGTGTTTCCGGGTAAACTCGCGGTCCCTTTAGCGGGTTGCACGGTTCCAGAAATAGCGAACTTCCTCGTACTCCGAGTTTCCTGTGTAAAGAACAAACACGTCAAAGAGGCGTCCCCGGGTTTACCGAGGGAAGCCACTCCGATGCTTAAGTCAGACACTGTCAGCTAAGCAGAAAACTCAAGAATAGTTAAGAAGTTGCGCGCGTCCTCTTACCGGGAGGCCCGCGCCGGTATTTATAGTAGCATTAAAGGCAGCATGCTTTGTCCTTTTCCAATGTGGGAACAATCTCCCTTGCTTTTCCTTAACTTTACGATGAATTGGGCCCTGATAAAGGACCCAGAGTGGCCTCTCATATCTGATCGGGCTTTCACCCTGTAAACAATACTTCAAGCACAATAAACAATGCATATTTAATAATTAACCAGACATTTGGAGGTTCTTTCTTGAGTTGTAACCCGGTAAAGGTGAAATACTAGGTTCCACCTATAAACAAGTCCCCCAAGTCCTCAGTCAAGGGGTACGCTTGGGTGGGGACTTAAAATCTTTTCTTTACCGGGTTACAAAGTTAGCAACCAAACCCGGGGTACCCAGTCCCCCAAGTCCGTACGCAAGCGTAACCCGCAGACACTCTCTACGTTGAGAATTCAAAACGACGTCTCCGGGTTGTAGTGGGGGGAAACTGAAAAGTTTTTCGGTTTTGTGAAGCGGCATGCGTGACACGTGTCGTTTCCCTCGAGAAACTGAAACGTCCCTTCAGTGCACGCCCCTAACTGTATAAATAGGGGTTGAGGGTGACAGTTTTGTCTCACCTCCAAACCGATAACTTTTTCGTGCTTTTTGCGGTCGCTCTCTTTTGTCGCTGTTTCTTTTGATTCCCAAACTCAAATCGATCTCAAAAACCCCTTCAAACCCTCATAAGTAAGGTATTGTTTCTTCTTCCCTCCTTTTTGAGTGTTTTGGGACGATTTGTGTACTGTTTTTGGGTTCCCAGGAAGGTTTTCTGGGTTTCTGCGTTTCTGTGGGAATTTAGCTTTGTGGCCGCCGGGTTATCTGGGTTTCTGTTGACATCCCCGTGTTTTTGTGTTTTGCAGATGGCCAACGAAGCAATGGACACTCACGTCCCCGAGTTTGCCTCTGTAACCTTCACTGATGGGACCGCTCTCGACCCTCTCGGGTACTCATTGACAGCGGAGGAGATCGTGGAGCTAAGGAGCAACTGGAAAATCCCCGAGTCTGTTGAAATACGGCCCTTAGAACCCGAGGACCAGTTCTTCGCTCCTAGGGATGGGTGGACGCTGTGCCACGAGTATCAGCTACGCTGCGGCCTGTCACTCCCGCTAAAGGTAGAGGTGCAGTACCTCTTGGCTGCGAGCAACTTCGCAATCGGGCAAATTGGCCCGAACATGTGGAGGCAGCTACTCGGGTTGTGCGTTATGTACAAAGTACTGAAGCAGCAGATACCGACATACCACGAGTTGCACGCCATGTACCGGGCCGAGTACTCCCGGAAGGCGGGTTTTAGCGGGACTATCCAACTGAAGTCCAAGGCGACCTTTAAGAAGATTGTCGAGGACCTGCCAACCTCCGTGAGCCGGACCTGGAGGGAGAAAAGTTTCTTGATAAGAAACTTTCAAGACCCGGGATACGCGTTTCAAGTACCGGGTGACTTCCAGCCACTGATGAGTAAGTCCTTCTTTCTCTCCGGATTCTTCTTTCTTTTCTCTATCCCGGGTTATAATTATGTTTGTGTTGCAGATGTCTCCGACATTCCTCTGGAGCCGGTGATAGAGAAGAGGATCCGGAGGATGTTGTGGGCCTTTCGGGGGCAAGACGACCGGAGTTCATACCGGCTTTGTAGGCTGTACGTGTACAGCAGGTGCCGGTTGATGGAGCTACCAGGTTTGTCCAGTGTCCTTTAAATTTTTGTTGTCATATGGCATGCTCTTTGTGTAACAGGCTGTGTTTTTGTTGCAGCTCTTCTTCCGATGGAGTTCACCAAACGGAAGAACCCGGGAATATACGACGGGTTTGAAGATAAGGCTGTTTGGGCCGGGATCCGAACGCAAGCAACGGATGGTCAACTATACGACATTAACCTGACCACGAAAGAGGCTTTCCTGCACCCAGAAGCCGAGCAAGGGGATACTGAGAAATTCTTCGTGGATACCTTGCACTTGAACGAGATCCCCGGGTACCTGGCTGAGGTACTTGGCACGGAGATGTACCAAGAGTTAGATGAAGAGATTGGGGGGAGCCCCGCGGAGGAGGTGGCGGAAGACCCGGTGATTGAAGAACCGGTGACTCAATTCCCCTGAGCAGACGAAGAGGTGGAGTTTGAAGAACCAGTGATGAGCGCAACTCATCTATGCTCCCGGGTGAGGAGGAGTTTACAGAAGAGGATGACAACGGGGGTGAAGAGGTTGGAGGGTTGGAAAGGGTGATAGGGAGTGAGAACCCTGACGGGAGTGACGAAGTTCACGAAGTGGAACCCGTTCCCTCTCGCAAACGCACCCGGGAGGCATCCAGCTCGGCGAGGTCCGAGAGGAGTAAGAGAAGGAAGGAGAGGAAAGAGAGGAGGGAGAGGAAGCAGCACCGGGCCACTAATGAGATAATGGAGGAATTGGCGAGGGGGGGAATGGCGGACGTGGCCATCCAGAGGATGGTAGCGGACTTGAAGAATTGTGCCGCAGACTCCTGCGTCCTGGAGCATGAGGACCCGTTGATTGTAGCCCGGAGGACACATGAGAAACTGATGCGGGTAAGTTTTTCTTCTTCCCCTAACCCGTTCTTTTTTTTTTTTGAATACTAACCCGTTATTTGTTTTATGTAGGCGGTCAGGATGTCGTACTTGGCAACTGACCGGCTCATCAACGAAGGCATCCCCGAGAGAGAGAGAGTGCTCAGGGACGACCTCCGGGCAGCCCGGGACCAGGTGACGGCGAGCGAAGAATGCCTGGCTCGGGTCCGGGAAGAGGCAAGCGCATCAGCTGTCGCGTCGTGGGCGGAGTTGGCCAAGGCAGAAGAACAAATAGCAGATTTGGTGGCCAAAAACTCGGAGTTTGAGAGAGTCATCGAGGGTCACCGGGAGGACCGGTGTGCTCAAGATGCCGCCATTGCTCAGCTTACTCAACAGAATCAAGCGCTGCAGCAACAAGTGACTTCTCTGGAGCAGCAGAAAGGAGAGTTGGTGCAGGCTGTTTCCCGGGCCAGGGACTCTGCTGTCTCCGAGTTTCTAACGAGTCCCGAGTTTGAGCTGAAGCTGCGGTCGGCAAGGGCTGAGGCTCGTGCCGAAATTGTTAGCGCCGGGATTCGCCAAGGCTGGCTCGACAAAGCTGGGTATGATGGTCACCAAGGTCATGTTAGACCCGATGAGGCTGCAGGCACCTCCCGGTCGACTCCTGCCATGGCTGAAAACCCTAGGGCTCCTGCAAACCCGGTTCGGAGTCCCCCGGTTCGTTCTTCAGCAGCTCGGAGAGGTACTTCCCGTGGTGGGATTGTCGGTGGTCCTCAAAACCGGCCACCGCTCCGTAGGGGACAGTTTATCATACGGCCCCGGGGAGGACGTGGCGGCTCGAGCACTGGCGGGGGTAGCGGGTCTGCAGCGCCATGAGCTGGAGCCTCTAAGTTTTTTGTCTTTGCTTTTGTAGACTAGACTTTACTTGTAGCGGTTCGCTACTTTTTGTAATTGACCTCTTTGAAGTAATCAAGCTTTTCCTTTGCATAATTCCTCCTGTGAAATAACACGGTAACTCGATGCATAGTATAAAAATTTACACATAATGCCGGTTTGATATGTAAATAAAGATAGTGCCGCTAGGGTATACGGGTCCGTTAGGACTTCCATGGGCCGCTAAGGCCTTGCGGGGGAATGTCTTTCTATAACACGGGTTTTTCCCTGTAAAATAACACGTTAAACTGATGCATAATTTGCAAGTGTTGACAAAATTTACACAATGCCGGTTAGGCATGTAAACAACAATGGCACCGCTAGGGCTTTACTGGTCCGTTAGGACTTCCAAGGGCCGCTAGGGCTTTATGGGTCCGTTAGGACTTCCAACCCGATGCATAACTTGCAAGTGTTGACAAAATTCACATATAGTGCCGGTTTGGCATGTTAATATTATAAAGTGAAAATAGGGCCGCTAGGGCTTTACGGGTCCGTTAGGACTTCCAAGGGCTTGAAATAAGGCCGTGAAAGGCTTGCAATATTTCAAGTTATGGAGATTACGGGAGATTATCGGAGATTGCCGAGTTTGACAGTGAAATAAGGCCGTTAAGGCTTGCAATATTTCACGTCATGTAGACCGGAGATTATCGGAGATTGCCGAGTTTGACAGTGAAATAAGGCCGTTAAGGCTTGCAATATTTCACGTCATGTAGACCGGAGATTATCGGAGATTATCGGAGTTTGCCGAGTTTGACAGTGAAATAAGGCCGTTAAGGCTTGCAATATTTCACGTCATGTAGACCGGAGATTATCGGAGTTTGCCGAGTTTTGACAGTGAAATAAGGCCGTTAAGGCTTGCAATATTTCACGTCATGTAGACCGAAGATTATCGGAGATTATCGGAGATTGCCGAGTTTGACAGTGAAATAAGGCCGTTAAGGCTTGCAATATTTCACGTCATGTAGATCGGAGATTATCGGAGATTATCGGAGATTGCCGAGTTTGACAGTGAAATAAGGCCGTTAAGGCTTGCAATATTTCACGTCATGTAGACCGGAGATTATCGGAGATTATCGGAGTTTGCCGAGTTTGACAGTGAAATAAGGCAGTTAAGGCTTGCAATATTTCACGTCATGTAGACCGGAGATTATCGGAGATTGCCGTTTAAGGCATTCAAGTAGTGCCGCTAAAGGCTGCATTCACTCAACAAACTGATTGATAAACATAACCCGGTAGGGTTTTATACATGGTAGGCCTGAAAGGCTTTATATATAACATCAAAATATAATAAATTTGGACATTCACATATAACTCGGTACCTATTTGGGGAAGAGATGCAGATGTTGTGCGTTCCATGGTCGTGGAAGCGTGACTCCATCTGTACCCCTGATGTAAAATGTGGCCGGGCCTACCACTTCAACAATTTCATATGGGCCGTCCCATGGAGCTTTCAACCCTGTTGGCTTAGGGATTACCTCCTTCATTACCCAATCCCCGAGTTTGAGTGGGCGCTTGATAACCCGGGAATTGTAATGTTTGGCCACTTTTTGCTTCTTGTTGATATTTCGTAGATGTGCACGCTCCCGGCGTTCCTCCAGGAGGTCCAAGTTAAGGCGGATGCCCTCATTATTGGTTTCCCTGTTGAACAGTTGTACCCGGTCACTCGGGATTTCCATCTCTACAGTCATAAAAAATGGGCTCTCCCCATTGGCTTCTGTCGGAGTTGTTCTAAGTGCCCACAAAACTTCTGGAAGTTTCTCAGCCCATAAACCCTTTGCGTCCTCCAGCTTCTTCTTCAGAACTTGCTTGATTAACTTGTTAACGGCTTCCGTTTGTCCATTAGTCTGCGGGTGTGCAGGGGAAGCATATAGCACCTTTGTCCCATTGGAATATAAGAACTCCCGGAACTCGTCATTGTCAAACTGTGTCCCGTTATCTGTGATAAACGTCTCTGGGATTCCAAACCGGCAAAAGACATTGTTCTAGAGGAATTTCTTAACATTTGCGGTTGTGATCTGAGCTAGGGGTTGAGCTTCTATCCACTTGGTGTTATAATCCACTGAGACAATGGCGTGTTTGAGCTGTCCCGGGGCTGTGGGTAGAGGTCCAATAAAATCAATCCCCCACATGCAAAATGGATATGGAGAAATGATTACTGATAGTGGGACTGATGGAGCCCGGGGAAAGGCTGCAAACCGGTGACATTGAAGACAGGAATCTACCACGACTCTGGCATCCTGTTCCAGAGAAGGCCAGTAATATCCCATTCTGAGGGTTTTGAAAGCCAGGTTATGGGCTCCAAAGTGATTTCCACATACCCCGCTATGAAGTGACTGCAAAACCCGGTCTCCCTCCTCGGGTGTAATACACTTCAAATCAGGGAAAGTATGTCCTCATCGATACAGTTTCCCATCACGGATACTATACTGTGCCGCTCGGACCCGTAGTCGTTTGGCCGCTACCGGGTCCTCAGGTAGGGTTCCATGTTGGATGAAGTTAATGAACTCATCCATCTAAGATGGTGGCGGCTTTGCTTCCACTGCGAAAATCTCAGAAAAAGAGAGTGAGATACTTGGTTTCTCCAACGTCTCGACTAGTAAGCCTTTAAACTCGGCATTGGGATCTTCCCCTGTTGCAATCCTAGCCAGAGTATCTGCTCTCACATTCTGCTGCCTCGGTATCTGAGTAATCTCAAAGGTGTCAAATTTTTCAAGCAAGAAAGCCGCTAACTTTTGATAGGAGGAAAGATGTGCTTCCTTTGCCTGAAATCCGCCGTTAACCTGCTGCACTACCAGTTGTGAATCACTCAATATGCGGAGATGCCGGGCGCCCATATATTTAGCGAGTTGGAGCCCTTTTTTTAAGGCCTCGTACTCAGCCGTGTTGTTTGATGCTTTGAAGTTAAAGCGTAGAGCATAATCAAATATGTTACCCTCCGGGTCCACCAATGCAATTCCTGCTCCACACTGCCTCTGATTGACTGATCCATCTACAAATATTTGCCAACTCTCTGGTTCAGCTTCTCTAGGAAGAGTTTCAGCAACTGAGGAATCTGCTGGGATTAACTCGGCAATGAAGTCTGCTGCTGCCTGCCCTTTGATTGCCGTGCGCGGTTTAAAGTGCAAGTCATGTTCCCCCAACTCAATTGCCCACTTGACCAATCTTCCTGAAGTCTCCGGCTTTTGCAGAACCTGCCGTAGTGGTTGGTTGGTGAGCACATGGACAGAATGTGCCTGAAAGTAGGGTCTTAACTTTCTTGCTGCTACAACCAAGGCCAGGGCCAGTTTCTCAATATCTGGATAACGAGTTTCAGGATCATTGAATCCTTTTCCAGTATAGTAGACCGGCAGTTCTTCAGACTCTGGCTTTCTTACCAAGGCACAGCTCACAGCCGTTTGAGATACCGCCAGGTATAGATAGAGTATTTCCCCCGGGTTAGGTCTGGATAAGGAAGGAACTGATGCCAAGTATTCCTTCAACTTTTCAAAAGCTTGATTGTGCTCTTCCTGCCATGTAATCCGGTCGCGGTGTTGACTCTTGAGAATTTTGAAAAAGGGGGCACATTTATCTGTTAACCTGGATATAAACCGGGATAAGGCTACCAGCCTGCCAGTAAGTTTCTGGACTTCATTCCTGGTTTTTGGCGGTTCCATGGCTAAGACGGCTTGAACTTTGTCGGGGTTTGCCTCAATTCCCCGAGCGCTGACCATAAACCCGAGAAACTTTCCTCCTGAAACACCGAACACACACTTCTCCGGGTTTAATCTCATTCCCTTGCTCAAGGCAATGTCAATAACGGTCTCCAAGTCATCCGGGTGTTTGCTTGTTTCCCGGCTTTTGACCAAGTCATACGCTTCTGTCTTACAGGTTTAATACCCGGGATAATATTGAGGGAATGTGTCATAACCTCTGGAGAGATCCCGGGCATGTCTGCATATGACCATGCGAACACCTTCTGTTTCCGGGTTAGTAGCTCAATCATCCGGGTTCTGACCTCTGGGTCAAGGCCTGTGCCAATGCAAATCTTCCTCTCTGGGTATTCCTCTGAAATCTGAATCCATTCTGTTGTTTCGATTGGGGCTGGCCGGGGAAACTTGGCGGGATACTTCTGACTCTTCTTTTGTGCCGTCTTACTGATGGGTAAGGAATCCGGGTCATCTCTGGGGTCATCGGGTTTGTCGAATGGGGATAGTGAAAAACCAGCTGAAAACATTTCATGTTGGGACTGAGCTGTTGCTATCGCGTTGCATCTGACAGCGGCCTCTTGGTCTCCGCGAATTGTAACCCAGCCCCCGGGTGTAGGTACCTTCATAAGCAACATATGACCCGCTATGAAACTCTGTAGGCCCCAAAGGGCATCTCTCCTAAGTATGGCATTGTAGGATGATGGGCAGTCCACAATTATAAAGGGAACTATGATTCTTGTGGACTGGTGCCCGGTTCCAACTGTAACTGCTAGCTGATCCGACCCCAATGGTTGAGTTGTTTCTCCTGAAAAACTGATCAATGGCTCGTGGTTTCTATATAGCTTATCTCTTCCTCTTTAAATCCCTTGTAGCAGCTGCTGAACATGACACTGACAGCGGCTCCCGTGTCTATTAGAACTCGCCGAGTTCGCCAATGGTCAATCTGAAGAGTAATAATGAAAGGATCATTATGATGCATTTTCAGCGTGTCTTCAGACTGAGAAAATGACACGGTATCCCAAGGAACCAGTTCCTTGCGGCATTCCTGACGAAGCTGCATTATTTCTAACTCCGGGCCTCTTGGGCAAAATCTTTTGGCCCGGTGACCTGACACTCCTTGGGTGCCACCCCCGTGAATCGTCATTATCTCCCCATATACTTCAATCAGGTTGACACCTGTAGCGGGTGACTTATACTGCTGTAACTTGCCGTTCTGGATCATGTATTCAATGCTGTTTCGAAGGGAAAAGCACCGGTCGGTAGTGTGGCCAGACTCGCTGTGATAGGCACAATGTTGCCCGTTGTCCGGCCCTGCCCTTTTGGGAAACTTCCTTTTTGGAGCCGGGGGAATGTCATTCCTATGGCGGTTCCAAATTTCTTCATAGGAGGCAGTCAAATTGGTTAACACTTCATATCGAGGGATGTAAGGGGTTTTTGCTTCCTGGGCTGGAGGTCTCGGGTATGGAGCTTCTCTTGGCTTCTCCCTTGATCTGTTTGAACTTTTGCCGTAGTATCCCTGGCCACTCTTATTTTGCCCTTCCTTTCTCCATCCATCAGCTCGCTGGCTTGTGAACCCGGTATTCGTCCGGCGTTCCCCGAAGGTGTCATACTCTGCTTGAGCTTGCCGGGTGACTTCGTTAATCAAATCGTCGTAGTACCTGAACCGCTGCTTTCTGAGATCAACCACAAAGCGGGTTGGCTTGAGCGCCTGCAAGAACGCTTCTGATGCCACTGACTCATCCAAGTGCCCACATTTGGAAGTCGTGGATAGCTAACGGGTTACAAAGACTTTCAAGCTCTCATCATCCCTTTGCTGGACTTTGAATAATAAAGTGGTGCTTCGGTTGGCACTAGACAGCAGGATAAACCGGGAAAGGAACTTCTGTGTCAGCTGACCATAGGTTTCTATTGACAAAGCCGGTAACTTGAGGAACCAACTCAATGCCTCCTCACTGAGTGTTTCCTGGAAAGCATGGCATGCTTGGGCATCCGTGAACCGGGGTTGAATCCAACTGAGACTGGAATAACTCTAGGTGTGCATATGGGCAGCCCGTTCCGGCATATTTCTTGATCTTAAATGGCTTTGCTTCCGGTGGCTTTTTATCTGCTTGAACCCGGGTGGAGAATGGGCTTGCACGGGTAATAAAGGGTTGGCATTGCAGTGGTCCTGTTCCCGAGTTAAGACGCTGCTCAAGTTGAGTCACAGTTTGTGTCAACTGTAAGAGAAGCCGGGTCTGGGCATCGGCTGGGGGAAGTGGTTGATTTAACACCGGCTCTAGAGGTGGAGGAGGTCCTGAAAGATTGGGATTAAACAAAGGATTGGAGAGATGGATAATTTGTGGATTTGGGTCAGGGTGGGCAGCGGGTGGCAGAATAGCGGGTGGGATGTATGCACTGTCAAAAGTTCGGGGGTTTCCATAACCCGGAGGATTCCCTTCTAGGGTAATGACATCAGCAAGTCTGGCTGACGTCCCAATGGCATTCGCCCTTTGAGTTAGGGTTGCTTGAAGAAGCCCATGCTCGGCCTGGATAGTCGCTAATTGCTCCCTTACCGTCATTAGCTCGGCATGTTCTCGAGTAGATTGCTCCTTCTGAGCGAGAAAATCCTTTTTCAAGAGCTCAAATGCTGCTGCCAAATCTGTTTGGCCAAACTGGGTCTCGGAGGCCCCCGGGTTATTATCCCCTGAGAAATTAAGCCTCCTAGTTGGATCTTGTTCTCCTGCTATTTCCACCGTCCTTCAAAATATTAAGCGGGAGGTCTTGAGTTCGACTCTCAACGAGAGCACCAATTGTTTCCGGGTAAACTCGCGGTCCCTTTAGCAGGTTGCACGGTTCCAGAAATAGCGAACTTCCTCGTACTCCGAGTTTTCCTGTGTAAAGAACAAACACGTCAAAGAGGCGTCCCCGGGTTTACCGAGGGAAGCCACTCCGATGCTTAAGTCAGACACTGTCAGCTAAGCAGAAAACTCAAGAATAGTTAAGAAGTTGCGCGCGTCCTCTTACCGGGAGGCCCGCGCCGGTATTTATAGTAGCATTAAAGGCAGCATGCTTTGTCCTTTTCCAATGTGGGAACAATCTCCCTTGCTTTTCCTGAACTTTACGATGAACTGGGCCCTGATAAAGGACCCAGAGTGGCCTCTCACATCTGATCGGGCTTTCACCCTGTAAACAATACTTCAAGCACAATAAACAATGCATATTTAATAATTGACCAGACATTTGGAGGTTCTTTCTTGAGTTGTAACCCGGTAAAGGTGAAATACTAGGTTCCACCTATAAACAAAAGGGAAGGAACCTGAAAACATATACTACCAAGATGGCTACTCGCTCTAGATCAAACAAATGTAAGAAACCTGAAAACTTGTACCTAGTATAACAGAACCAGCACACTACTGAACCAATAATTTGAAAGGACAAAGTTGCTAACAATAAAATCTTACTTGAAAAGCACGAAGCTTGTCAAATGGATCCTCAATAAGAAATTGAAACTATTACACGAGAGTAAGGTAATTAAACACTATGCATCAGTAAAGATACTTCGGTACATCATACATAACAAGTTAACTAGTCAAGGACTCAAGGAAATCATCAAATCGATCAAGAAACTAGAAAAACAGAACAACTTTACAAAAAGAATAACCAAAGAAATTAACATCTAAGAACACAAATATGAGATTACCTTTGTAAATTGTATATCAATGAACCAAAACCCGATTGCTTTCAAAGAAAAATTGATCTTTTCAGAAATGAAATTGGGAATTTAGCACCACTGGAAAAAGTAACTTACGAGACGGAACAGTTTCGTCTCCTAAGTAACGATATTCGTCTTCAAAATACTTAGACGATGGAAAGTCCGTCGACTAAGATCTGTGGCCTAAGTATCATGAGGTAGGTAATTAAACGACAACAACACAAGTTCCATCTCCTAATAGAAGCTTAGGTGACAAAATAGTTTCATCTCCTAAACACTTAGATAACGAAAATATAAAATATTTATTCTCTTAGACGGCCGAAATTTGCATTTCGTCGCTAATTCTTAAAAATTTTATAAAAAACAGAAGGGCGGCCATAAATACTCCTAATCTCTCCATTCCGATTTGCATATGAAATCCCCATTCCGACTTGCCTGAGATCCCACCACCACCATCTCAAATCTGCCTATATACCACCACCACTAGTAGAAAAACTCACTTAGGCGACGGAATTAAAAAAATTCTGAAGGCTAAGTAAAACTTAGGCGACGACAAATAGTTTTGTAGACTAAGTTTCAACTTAGGCGACTCAACAATTTTCTGTCGTCGAAGTGTTATTGAGCAGACAAATATATGTACTTAAACGTCAAAAGAAATTAGTAGTTAAAAAATTAAATAAATAAATCTCTTAGGTGATGAAACATTTTTTCGTCTCCTAAGTTACACTTAGACGACAAAATCATATACTTAGGCGACAAAATATTTTTTTTTTTTTTAAAATTATTAACAAAACTAATCACTTAAGCAACGAAAACAAAATTTTTCGTCGCGTAAATACCAAAATTTTAAGCAGCAATATTTCCGCCAAAAAGATCATAAAATGTTGAATTTTTTTTCAAAAATTGCAGAGATTCCATTTTTTAAAACTATATATTTCTCTTTCATCTCTCTCTCCCTTGTCGATTCCATATTTTTTAAAACTATATATGTCATCTTCATATCTCTCTCCTTGGTCATCTTCATCAGCTCCCCCGTCCTCCTCGCATGCCATCTTCTCCACTTCCCTCCGCCTGCGTCGTCCTCTCCACTTCCCTCTTCCACATCCTTCCCGACGCTCATCCCCAATCTCCTCACCACAACCACCACTTTCATCACTATCACCACCTCCACCATCACCGCCTCCAGCACAATCACCATTGTCACCTCCACCACTTTCACCATCACCGCCCCCACCTTTTTCTCCATCACCGACGCCACCACCTTCTTCGATAACAAGAATGACAGAATACCAGATGTGTCCGTCAACCCCTCTGCATGCTCCAATGCACTGAAGCCTCCATCACCGAAGGTCTCTGTGCCGACGTTGTCGCCCACAGAAAATTGATAGACCAAAAGCCCAAAAACCACTCTTGTTCAAAAAAGACTAGAAACCACTATCTACTAGCCGATGGGAGAAATTGAAAACCACAAGGTGGTATTTGCTGATGATGGTGTGTGGTTTTGGAATCAAATTTAATTTTTTTTACACCTAACGACAGAATGATTCCATCATCTAAGAGGAAAATTCATTTTTTTACTCAAAAAGTATTTTTGTCGCCTAAGATCTTAGGAGAGAGAACTAGTCCGTCAGCTAAGAAGTACTTAAGAGACGAAATTTTATCTTTCGTCGACTAAATTCTTAGCATACGACATATAGCCGACAGAAATTCAGTCGCCTAAGTACTTAGCAGATGAAAAATGACACTTAGCAGACGAAATAATTTTGTCCCCTAAGTGCTAAATGCCAGTAGTGCATCACAATCTCGATCTGCCCATATACTATCGAGCTTGGCTTCTCAACATAGATTTTTGTTGTTTGAATTTGCTTGGATAATTTAAAACCATTAGATTGAGTACAATGTGGTCCTGTGATGTCATCATTATGTCATTTATATACAATCTAATGGTTTTAAATCATTCAACTAAGAAAAATTCAAGTAAAGAAGCTGTATCCTTTACCACCACCGTCTCCATCCGTTCTACCCCAAATCCCACAGCCACCACCATCTCAATTTGCCCCAAATACCGTTTCCATCTGCCCACAACATACACCACTGCCACTTCTTACACCACCTCCACCTTTAGCCTCCTACACCGCCAACAAAATTCAGATTGAAACCATCGTCATCAAGACCACCACCATCACCCAAAATACCACAACAACAAAAACACAAAACTGATGGCCACCGATCTTGAGCTTCCAAACTTGCAGCTACAATGTCCTCCGTCCAACAGAGCCTGAAAAACGAAATGATCAACCAAATTTGAAAACCCAATTACCAAAATCAAACATCAATAAAATTCTGTTTTACCTCTTCATGCTCGTCAAGGACTCGATCTATATATGTCGGCAAGGTTCCAGTAGAGGAGGAGCTCGTCGATTACGGCGAGGTTGTCACGGATCTTGGAATATGTGAGCCCCGGAATTTTAATTTAATTTTCCGACACATTTAGGGTTTAATTCCGATTACTTTTCAGTACGTCGTCATTTCGTCTAACGTTTTTACGTTAAGACACGCGTCGCCACATGCGTGGAAGTATTTACGGAATATTTTCCGGCACTTCACGTATTTTTCGTACGACTTTTACGTTTAAATTTGACGTTTGGTTATTTGAAATGAATTTTCGAAAATGGTTTTGGTTTTGAAATTATTTTGGGATTGGGAACGAATCGTGGCCGTTGATTCGATGGACGAATCGTGGCCATTCGTTTTTCTTTTTATACCCTACCCTTTCTCTCTTTTTCTCCACACCTTTCCTTTTCTCCTCACTTTCCTCTTTCCTTCCCTTCCATTTTCGTCTCTTTCCTTTTCGAGCCGAAGCTCTCTCCTCCGCTCTCCTCGACAGCAACCACCAGTCACCTCCTCCCGGCGCGCGTCGAGTGTCACCACCCATCCCATCAGCCTCGCCTCACCCCGGCGACCTCAACCAGACCACCGGTGAAGCCAGCGCCGCCGCCAGCGCCGCCCAGCCGAGGGGAGAACCCAGGAATCACTGTGCAGCACAGATCGAGTCGTTTCAGGACGTTTGGAGAGCTAGGACACTCCCAGGCGCCACCAGGAGCCGCCCAGGAGCAAGGAGGAGGAAGGAGAAGGCCGGTGGAGCTCCGCCGGAGGTGTTTCGCCGGAAAACACAGTGGAAGCTTCAAGGGTATGAAAACTCGATCTTTTCCTTCGATTGTGGTGTTGTTGGATAGCCTAGGATGTGTAGAAGATGTTAGGAGTACTCAGGGGACTCGATTTGGCCGGAAAAGCTTCGAAATCCGGCCAAAACAGTGGTTAGAACCGGCACGGTAAAAACTCTGGTTTTTACCGTGTCAGTTTTACTTTTTACTTTAACCCAGGGGCAGAGTCACCATTTTGCCCCTAACTGTTTAAGTTATTTACGGTTACTGTTTTTACTATTTACTTTTACTGTTTACTGTTTACTTTTACTGTTATAGTTTTACTTTTACTGTTTACTTTTTACTGTTGACTTTGACCGGTTGACTTTGACCGGTTGACTGTTTGACTTTGACTTTTTGACTTTGACCGGTTGACTTTTTGACCGTTGACTTTTTGACCGTTGACTTTTACTATTCCAAAGTTGACTTTTCTTTTATGTCGTAGAACACCTATTTTACGTTTTCGAACACTACGGTTAAACGTTTTAAAGACTTTTAGCTTGTAAACGTGGCAAAAACGACGTAAGTACTGAATAAGAAACAATTCCGACTTCTCACCGGTTCGAGAATCGGAGTGTCAAACAAGTCAAACCCTAATGTCAGAAAGATAAACAAAGAGTGTTTATCGAGTCTTAGTCGTAGTTAGTAGATCCTCGAGTTACTTATACCTGACTATCACTGTTGTCTCACCCACAGACTCAGGAGCTCGTCTACGCAGACTTCAGGAGGACCAGGGATTGGAGCGCAGCCAGCTGTACCATCATACCAGGTAGGGGGAGCACGCCCATTGGGTGAGCCGAAACCCTCTTGGGTCGGCGGCTCTTTTACTTTTACGTACTAAATAAAGATGCATTGTTTTAAGCTTGACCACATGCTTCTTATAGCACTTGGTGTGTGTGTGTGAGTTTTGGATCGAAAAGTAGTACCGTCGTCCTGATTTCCGGTGCTTGGCCTGAGAGCGACGGGACCTAGTATTCTAGCACTCCTACGGTGTCGATGACCGTTAACCTCCGGAGGGGCTATGCCCTGTTTATTTTCATTCATATATCCCGCTTACGCTCGTCTCGAACAGAGTAAAACGTGACGTAAGTGTGGCCTGCTATTTGTTGGGCGTTAGCTGGAAATGGACGCTCTCGCTATTCTGCACACTCGGGCGCTTAGATAGTTGGCCCCGGTTTGCAGTAAAGACAAACCCGGGATTCGGCCGCTCAGATCCAGAGAGTTCTTTCATATGTGGTCACATGTTTTACCGAGCTTTGTGTGCGTGCCGTGCATTTACATTCCCACATGCTCTTTCGTACTTACGAGTACATATACATATATAAGAAATGTTTTCTCATGGGTTTTAAACCCCGACTTGGATGGCTTTGGCCCCATTTGGGTTAGCGAGGACGAGTTGCTCACCTCTACATCTTTTCAGGTCTACAGCACCCGACACTAGAGGAGCTGGACTAGGCCGCGGAGCGTCGGTTATCGTGCACTTCACCTTTCGAGGACTCCCATTCTGGTGTGGTTTTCATGTTTCTTGATTTCCGTATTTTCATATCTTGTAATCTGTTGGATACTCTGAGACTTTATTCGGGCCCTGTGTACCGAGACTTTTTCATGTACTATTTTAGTCTCGGGTATTTTCTATTATCTTCCGCTTGTAAAACATTTGTGTGCTACTCTGATCATTTGTAATTCAGTATTTGACATTCATATTATTATTCATTTGTTGTATGTTTCATTCATAGCCTTGTGGTTTCGGTCCGGTGAGTCATCAATACGTCGAAAGACGTATTGATTACTTGCTAGATCGGGGTCACGGCGGTTACCGTCGTGTTCCGGGACCGAGAATAGTCCCCGGGATGCGACAGAATACCTGAAGAAAAGCTTCTTGACGTTGCTCTTGCCCAAATTTTATTTTGGTTTCCAAAGGAAGAATATACAAGAGAGAGAGGGAATATATATATATATATATATATATATATATATATATATATATATATCTTTCCCTCTCTCTCTTATATATATAGGAATTTTTTTAGCTGCAAAATTTCAAGAAATTTGGTGATAGTTAAGGCCCTCAAAATTGTATTTTTCTGTAATAAACATGAACAGTTCATGTTTGACAGAATTCAGTCAGTCTATGTGTTTTTCGATTTTGAAGGCCTTAACGATCATCAAATGGGCTGAAATTTTGTAGAGATGATCTACACAATATTATCTAAATACTAGACAGTGGAGATGAGAAAACTCGATCAAAAAGTGGTGCAAAAATGAAAATCCAAACAAAACCATGGGTGAGGTTGTTTGTAGCTAAGAATCCCTATATATACATAGAGAGAGAGAGTGTGTATTCGAAAAGAAAGTTTTAATTTAGTTTAAAGGAAGATGCAATATAAAAAAAAAGATTTGGTTTAAATTTTTCCCAAATTTTTGGAGGAACAATTGTTGCTAATAACTTAATCACTTAGGCAAAAAAAATTTATTACGTTGTCTATGAATTATTAATATTTTTATTTATTTTTTAAAAGTAGTACTTAGGCGACGGTTCTTTAAGTTCATCGCCTTAGAAATCAATGATCTTTATTGTCTATGAAAATATGTTTTCATTTCTTTAAATAAATAAGAGAGAAACATGCTTGTAGGTTATACATGCTATGGCAACACATCTTTCTTGTTCCAATAGCATGTGCAGCCTACACGCATGTTTTAAATGGTGAATTTCTTCCTCTTTGCATCAAGTGTAATACGTGGAAAATTTTACCTTAGCCATACATCAATTGTTGAATTCACTTTATCTATTTGATTAATAGGTACGTAAGTGCATGAAAGCTGAAGGAAATGATGCAAGGAGAATTTGTCAAAGGCAGCATACCATGAAAGATGGTGGCTAGCAACAAGCATGCATGATTCTAGAAACAGGAACTCAATTCTTCCAATTTGTGTACTTACTCTTGCAGATGAAAAATGAGAGAAGCAAATGAAGTTGTAGATGAAGAGAAAGTGATGTAAGGAAGCATTTATGGATGGAGACTTTAGCTATCAAGCTTAAGATTTTGGACGAAATAAAATCATCACATTCAGATTGAGATGGAGTTGGAATGAAGAGCAAGTTGACACTATAAATGGATGTTACTTGAAGAGAATAGTTGTGAGACCGCGATATTTTTATTTAATTTTCCGACATACTTATGTTTTAATTTTGATTATTTTTCGGTATGTCGTAAGCGTATCTAACACTTTTATATTAGAACACACGTCGTCACATGGGTAGAAGTATTTACGGAATATTTTTTCAGGCACTTCACGTATTTTCGTACAAATTTTACGGTTGATTTTGACGTTTTAGTTTCATTTAAATGATTTTCAGAAAATGTATTTGGTTTTAACATTATTTTAAATTTAGGTTAAATTGTGGTCATTGCTTCGATCGTTAAATCGTGGCCGTCAAAGAATTTTATTTAAACTCCTCTTCACCTTCACCTTATCTCTACCGAGATTTTCTCCCTCTCCCTTATCTTCATTTCCTCTTTTCATTTCTAGTCTCTTTCCTTTCTTTCTTTCTCTTCCTTTTCTGTCTCTTTTCTTTTTAGTCACTCTCCCTCTCTCTCCCATTCTCTCGAGCAGCTCGAGACCAACCCAGCAACTTCCCTCCAAAGCATGTATCCAGCCTCACCACTACAACCAGCGGCTTCGCCTCGCCCTTGCGACCGAACCTTAGTCTCAGCCACGTCGGAGACGCTGTGACCGACACCCAGCAAAGGAGAGAGAAAGACCCGAGTTCAGCCGAGTCGAGTTGGATGCTAAACCAGACAGGAGGAGGGCTAAGGAAGCTCTAGGCAGCACCAGAAGCTGCTCAGTAGCAAGAGGAGGCTAGAGGTGCTTCGCCGGAGGAGATCCGCTGGACTTCTACCGAGTTGACTTCGAGGTATGAAAAACCTCGACTTTTCTCTCGTTTGAAGCCTTGTTGAACTGTCTAGGGTGTGTAGAAGCTAGTTTTGTAGGTGAATGAGCTCGGTTTGGTCGGAAAGGCTTGGTTTCCGGTAGAACTAGACGATCGGAGCACACGCGGTAAAAACACTGGTTTTTACCGCGTCAATTTTACTTTTTAATTTTTTACCAGAGTGAAATTACTGAATTAACCCTGACATATTTACTTTTAACTTTTGCAATTTACTTTTACTATTTACTGTTTCAAAGTTGACTTTTGACTTTTACTGTAGCAGACAAACTTTTTACGTTTTTACCGTTACGGTTAAATAATTTAAAGCTTTTAGAATTTCCAAAGGGTTTGTAACCTTTTACTAAACCTTGTTTAAAAAAAATTAGAATTAAATAAATGATGAATAGAAAACAATCTCGAATTCTCGCCAGTTCGAGAATCGGTGTATCAATTAATTACACTCTAATGTCGGAAAGATAGACGGCAAAATTTATCAAGTCGTAAATTATAGATAATAAATCCTCGAAATGCATTTACTGACTATGTAATTTATACCTCACAAAAAGACCCAGGAGCGCATCATCGCCAGCCTTAAGAGGGTCGGGAGTTGGAGAACAGCCATCTGCTTCGTCATATCAAGTAGTAAGGGTCACGCCCAATGGGTGAGCCGTAATCCTCCCGGGTTAGTGCATTTTCTTTTATTATATATATAAAGGTATAAGCTGTATTGTTTTACTGTGTGACCACACGCTTTTGTTAGCATTGGTGTGTGTGTGTGTTTGGGATCAAAAAATAGTACCGTTATCTTGATTTCCGGTGCTTGGCCTGAGAGTGACGTGACCTAATGTTTAGACTACGCTTCCTACGGTGTCGATGACCGTGAACCTCTAGGGGCAATGCTCTGTTTATAATATTTTCCCGCTTACACTCATCTCGCACAAAGTTAAGCGAGCCGTAAGTGCGGCGTTTTACTATAAGTGATCTACTGGGCATTCGATATAAATAGACGCTCTCGCTACTATTTATTCTTGGACGCATAGGTAGTTGGCTCCAGTTTGCTGTAAAGACAAACCCGGGATTTCGGCCGCGTGGATCCAGAAAATCCTTCATGTGTGGTTAACGTTCTTTTACTTGAGTTTTGTGTGCGTGACCATACTGCATTTTAAATGCCGTACACGTATACTTATATACATATATCTACATATCTAAACTATATGTATACTTATATATGTATATCTACATATATGAACTATATGTTTTATCATGGGTTTTTAAGCCTTGTTTTGGTTGGGCTTCGGCTCCATTTGGGTTAGCGATGACGAGTTGCTCACCCCTACATCTTTTCAGGTTTTCAACACCCTTCACTAGAGGAGCTGGACTAGGAGCTCGTGGTTAGGCATCGGTCATCGTGCATCTTTGTTTTCTGGGACACCTTTTCTGGTGTGGACTCCACTTCTCATGATCTCCGTATTTGATATAATAATCTGTTGCGCACTTTCGGGCTTATTTATTTCGAGACATTTCTTGTTGTCATTATATTTGTCTCGTATGTTTCCATTGGCCACATTCCGCTTGTGTAATAATTTAATACTTATCTGCTCATTTATCACTTCAGATTTGTCATTCATAATATTATGTTGTGATTATTTTATATTGGCCTTGTAGTTTTAGTCTGGAGAGTAGTTAATATGTCAAAAGAGGTATTGGTTACTCGTTAGTCTGGGATTACGGTGGTTACTGCCGTATTTCAGGGCCGAAAATAGTCCCGGGATGCGACATTAATTACTTGGTATCAGAGCATCATTTTTGTACCTTTCGAGTCTTATACTCTGATTTGTTAGTGTGTAATGCAGACGTCATTGCATTGCCTTATGTTATATTCCTTTATACAGAGATCAATAGTTCATTCATGTTCCGATAGTTGATGTGCTTGTTATCCTTGCATGTACTGGACATTGTTTTGGTGACTAATCTTTGCTTCTTTTTCAGTATCAGTCACGATGCCACCTTGCCAGCTTGATGGGATTCTCGAGCACTCCGTGCCTTGGGAAATGATACACCTGCTACTACTCAAGAGATAGAGCTACATAGGAGATCTAGTTGCCTATCGAGTTTCTTGAAAGTTAGGTACCGAACTTTACCGACACCACTGAGGCTATAGATGCCGAGACATGATTGAAGCACATCATGAAACTACAGCGGACGGTTAATACCCCTGTAGAGTATCAAGTTGCTTTTGTTGTTCATTGCTTCATTGGAGAGGCCGATAGTTGGTAGGAGACCATTGCAGATTGACATGATGCAGATCAAATGTTTTAGGAGCAGTTTAAGGAGCTGTTCTTCGATCAGTACTTCCCTCAAGTTCTGAGAAATCAGAAGATGGCTGAGTTCTTTAACCTGACACAGGGGAGCATGATAGTGCATAAGTATGTTGTACAATTTACATCGCTGCTCAAGGATGTGACAGGTCTCACCGAGAAGGTGAAGGCCCAAAGATTCGAGGCTGGTCTTCAAGATTCTATCCGTCGGGAGTTGTTCTCCAACACTACTCGCACATATCAAGACATTGTCAGTGCCACCTATAAGATAGAGAGTGATCAGGGGACACATTTTGGAGCGAAGATGGACAGGGCAACATTTCCTACCCCTGGAACAGAGATAGGAGGGCGATGTGGAAGAGTAATAGGAGGACTTTTGGAGGTAACACTAGTGCTAGTAGCAGTGGTAGAGGGTACTTAGGTGGTCGATCTGCACCTTATTCATATTACAGCTGCGGTCAGCCAGGACATACTCGTTGGCACTGCCCCAAAAGGAATTGTGATGCGGCTTCAGCATCAGGATCCTCCAACTGTGCCCAGCCATAGGTTCTGCAGCCGTATCAGCAGCCTTCCTAGAGTCAGGGCAACCATGCCAGCCAGGCCTCACGTGGTAGAGGTCATAGTGGTCATAATGTTGAGGACGTGGATAGGTCTATGCATTTGCAGGAGGACAGCTAGCTTTGGTCATGTCAACAACTCTTGATGGTATGATTCTTGTATCTAATTCAGAGGCTAGAGTTTTATTTGATACGGGAGCTTCACATTCTCTCATTGCAACTTGGTTCGCTGATGCATTGGACCTAGAGTCAGAGTCCATTGGTAGTACTTACTGTTTCAGCTCTACCCTTGGAAAGGAGACGGCTACAGATAAACTTTTTCCCAAGTGTCAACTGCTAGTTAAGGATGAAAAGCTACTAGCAGATGTATACCTATTAGATATTGAAGGGTATGATTTGATCGTTGGTTTGGATTGGCTTGAGAAGCATCGAGCCCTCATTGATTGTGAGAAGAGGACAATTACAGTGAGAATTCCAAGCAAGGATAGAGTTATAGTGATCAGGATGGATGAGTGACCCACACATCCGAGTTCACTCTTATGACCCTGTTTTCGTGCGAGAAAGACTTTAACTTGCTACAGTATAGTGAGGTCGACAAAGGAGAAAGGTGAATTTAGTGGTGACAAATATATTTCGGTAGTTGATGAGTATCCCAGTGTTTTGTGAAAATTTACCAGGTTTACCGCTGATATGAGCATTTTATGCTACGTTCTTAATGTGCATTTACCCTCATTTATGCTTTTATTATCCGTTATTAGTGTAGTATTTGTATTTATTTATCATAAGGGTTTTTCTGTAGAGCAATGGCTAAAATGTTCGTAAAGTAGAGAAATTATGTGCAAAATTGTTAAAAGCTGACTTATGAAGTGATCGTGATGTTTTCTTACGATTCTGTTAATTTGTACATTGTCATTACTTGATTAATTTTCTTTAATGTTTAGGTGACATGTATATGGACTTAACGAAACAATAATCGTACTAATCGGACTTATGGAAGGTTGCAAAAGAAACAACAAAATCATTGGACCCGAGAGCATGCAATCGGAACAGGAACATGATTTCCAGAAACCATAACTCAAGTTCAAAAATCGCCTCAGAACGATCTAGAAGGAACCAGGAAACGTGCCATATATGGATGGGAAACAGTGGATGTCTAGTTTCTGAATATTTTGGATTCGAAGAAATCCATGCTCTGAGGAAGGAGTTATGATAGAAACAATGACCAGAGGTCAGTCTGCCAAAATATGACAGATTTTGCTGAAGTTGTCTACTAAGTTCGTGAGTGTGTTTCTTCACCAAAATCCTTCCCAAGCATGCCAATTGATGGATGAGTAGCTTAATGAAGATGGGGGAAGTTTTCTAGAAGAAGAAGAATCAAAGAAACCACAAAAAGAAGCCTCTAGAATCTCCAAGTCTTGTTGGCCAAGCAAACCAAGTTTAAGAAGGAAAACCTAAACATATTTGGGCTAGGATTGGGGGCTGCCGAATTATATGTTGTATTCCTCTATAAATACTCTTTTATTAGGTCAAAATAAGGGTGTTCAACTCTTTGTTTAAACCATAGTATAGCCAAGCTTTACCAAAAAACCCAAAACACAGAAAACACAAAGCTGCCGCATCACCACATTCCATCTGCCGCCGATCTCTCTTCCATCCTTGGCTGATCCCTTAGGTAGGTCTAGGTATGGAATTCATCAATTTTTTGTGTAATTCCTACTGTGTTTATGTGCTCTTAATAATATATTTATGTTTTTTTTTGGTTTTACAACTTGAGCATGTTCATATAGTCTTCTTGGTGATTTCTTGTATGGTTGTGTTCTTGTTTGTAATGTCTTGAGCATGTGTGAGTTTTATGATTTAGATTAAGTTGTTGTGTGTTTATGTGTGTAGTATGTTTTAGTTGATTAGTCATCACCTGATCATGTTATCGAACTCATAGACGTCTAGGGCCATAAACGTTTCTATGGGGAGAGTTTAATAAGCCGTAGTAACTTAGGATCAAATTAGGTGTATTTTTGTTTAATTTAGGCCGGAAGGAAATCTTCAACAAAGGTGACACATAAATGTCTTAGGATCAGGTCGGAAGGAATTTTCTAAGTACACATGAGAAGTCTAAAACGGGTTGAAATTAAGTCATATGATAACATGAATACCTCTATTTAATCTTACATGAAATTGATATGTGTTTATTTCGGTGTTTGCTATTTTACGTGCATAAATATTGGTTGACCACCTATTGTAAATATTAGATTTAGAACTTAAGATGTTAGAAAACACTAAAACCCCCATAATAATTCGGTACATATGTATATATTTTGTAAATGATTTTCGTTAATGTTTTGTGAATATTGTATTTTTGCCGAATATGTATATATGTTCATATTTATGCATTTGTGTATACTTGTAAATTATGTGACAGATAATTGTATATGCTATTTATATGTGTATTTTGTACTTGTGAATATTACTAACTTGTTTTAATGCAACAATTAATCCTTCCCTAGTGTCCCGGGCTAGAACGATCCCTACTTACATTTACTATAATGATAGGGTTTTAAATTGCAGGTTGTTTATTATTAACCTTGTAACGGGCCGTCGTCAACCATTACACTATGAGGTAGAGTTCCGGATCGACTTGGTCCCGAGAGCCACGCCGATTTCGATTCCACCATACCGTATGGCACCAGCAAAATTGCAAATGCTGAAGTCACAACTGGAAGATCTTATGAGCAAGAATTTTATCAGATATAGTTCACCACCATGGGGAGCACCGGTTCTGTTTGCTAGAAAGCATGATGGGACCCTTCGTCTTTGTATAGATTATCAGAAGTTAAACAGTGTCACTGTGAAGAATACGTATCCACTTCCAAAATTGATGATTTGTTCGACCAGCTTGCAAGAGCTCAGTTCTTTTCCAAGATTGATCTAAGGTCTGGTTATCATCTACTTCGTGTACGAGAGTGTGACAACGAGAAGACAGCTTTTCGCACACGCTACGGGCACTTCGAGTTCCTTGTCATGTCATTCGGATTGACGAATACCCCAGCAGCTCTCATGGATCTCATGAACCGAGTCTTCAGACCTTACATGGATCAGTTTGTGATTGTGTTCATCGACAACATTCTAGTCTACTCCAAGACGCAAGCAGAGCATAAGCATCATCTTCGCACCATTCTACAGACTTTGTGGAATCACCAGCTTTTCGCTAAAAAGACAAAATGCGAGTTTTGGCTTTCCGAGGTGAAGTTTCTTGGTCATGTAGTCTCAACTTCAGGGTTTTCAGTGGATCCAGCAAAGATCAAGGCATTTCTAGATTGGAAACATCCTCGGCATTTCTTGTTTCCTTAGTCTAGCCGGATATTATCGTCGATTTGTCAAAGAATTCTCAAAGATTGCCATGTCACTAACCAATCTGACGAAGAAAGGAGTAAAGTTTGAGTGGGGTGACATGCGTGAAGAGGCATTTGCCGAATTGAAGAGCCGTTTGACTACCGCTCCAATCCTCGTTCTCCCTAATAGTGTGGATCCGTACCAAGTGTATACGGACGCTTCAGGGAGTGGTTTGGGTTATGTTCTTATGCAAAACGACAGAGTTATGTGTTATGGCTCCAGGCAGTTGAAGCCACGTGAGAGGAATTATCCAATTCATGATTTGGAGTTGGCAGCTGTTATTCAGGCTTTGAAGATCTAGAGGTGTTATCTCTGCGGAGCCACCTTTGCGATCTACACGGATCACAAGAGTCTACCGTATATCTTCACTCAACGTGATTCTAATCTACGACAATGGAGATGGATGAAGTATCTTACTGATTACGAGATCACTCTATGATACCATCCAGACAAAGGAAATGTTATTGCCGATGTTTTAAGCAGAAAGCCGAGGTATGAGCTAGCGAGTATTTGTTGATGCGACAATAGTAGAGCCATAGACATTGGATATAAAGAGACACATTGATGCTCATGTTCTTGCCTTTCCTTAGTCATTTTCCCTATGTTATTTTGTATTTGTTTAAGTATGTTTTCGATTTATATTATGTATAGCTAATTTCCTTAACTAAAGTTAAGGAGGAAACCACATTATGGAATAAGTTTCTTTTAATTGTGTTTCAATTCTCATAGTTATATGATTTTAGCTTCAAAATGCATTAATAAAATGTTTGTTCCTTTCACCTCTAATGCCATGCATTTTTGGTATCCATGGTTGGCTTTGTAAAATATTTAATATGAACTCCTTTGATCTCTTGTCAATCAAATGAGATTGTTTCACATTTGATACTTAGCACACACTTTGATTTCTTGTTGTTTCAGGAAGTTTGTATACATGTGATGTTTTGGTGTTCATAAGTATGAAGCAAAAAAGGGTCTACTTTAGATATATTCAAGTGTGCTTCATTATTAAATATTGAGAAAACAATAGATTGATTTCTAGACTGTTACTCCTAATTTGAAAATTAGTAGATAATATTTTGAAGCTTATCGATTAATGTGGTGGAATATGATGTTTAGTTACTCCGTCATCATGGTAATCCTTATTTATTTATTTATTTATTTTGTCTTAATATTTAGCTATATTTCACCATCAACTTTCATTTAACTAGGTTAGTGTTAAATTAATTTGGATTCAATTACTCTTTCCTATTGTCATACCTTCTCTATGAATTTTACCTCGCTCTTGCGCATCTTTGATATAACTGATTCTTACGCTTGCGAGTAACATTTTAAAACACATCATCTTTGTTTAGTGTCAGACAAAAGAAAAATAATTTGCCACTAAGGACTATACGTGCATGATT
Source organism: Comarum palustre (assembly GCA_951800085.1). NCBI lineage: Eukaryota > Viridiplantae > Streptophyta > Magnoliopsida > Rosales > Rosaceae > Comarum > Comarum palustre. The sequence goes on along the minus strand of OX637590.1, from coordinate 6,061,299 downwards.
TGCGTCTCTCTCCCTTTCTATTTTACTTAATTAAGAAACGAGTCAGTATGTGAAAGGAGAAAAAGAATTTGTCACTAGGGACTACACCTGCATTATTTGCGTCTCACTTTCTATTTTACTCGATTAAGAAACGAGTCAGTTTCCCCTGAAAGATATTAACTTGTCTATGGTTTGAGTGTCAGATAAGAGAACCTGCATTATTTGCATCTCTCACCCTTTTCATTTTACTCGATTAAGAATCTAGTCATATTTTAAGTGAGAGAATGACTAAGAATGAAATCTGATAGTTGTCAAACCACATCAATTATATCCGACTCAATTACAGTGATCATGTGATGTGCTCCACTCAAACAAGCAATTGTAACAAGAAAGTAGAAAGACACGAGTGGTAGTAGGTACGCTTCAAGTCCTATTCAGGCCTCCGATGTTTCAATTTAGGTTCTAAGCGCATATCTAACAATCCAATCTAAAACTCATATCCAAATTCCTTTTGACTCACTTAAACATATTATTATTCAAACTCATATATCATTTTCAACTATTATGTCAAAACTCATATCCATATTTAAATTCTAATCATTTCATATAATTATAACTAATAAGTTTTATAAATTATACATAACGATTTATATAATACGTTATTATAATTAAAATTTATTAATCATAATACACAAGGTGAGTTTTTTTTTGAAATCAACTGAACAACAATATGAGCATATAATAAATACCCACACTTAGGCAAAACCAGCAGATAACCAAAAAATTAAAGGGATCATGTAACCAAACAAAAATAAATAAAAAATTGAAGGGATCAAATGGATATAAAACATAGGGCGCGTTATCTGCACCCAACCCCTTCATTTGTTTTATTCGGCGCGTTGTCAAAACCGCCCTTGTTTGGAGCGTCCGAGTCCAATGTTCCACATCCCTTCACGTGTGTCTGCAGCTTGTGGGTCCTGCACCGAAGATATGGGTTTCCTCCCTCAGCCTCGACCGAAAATAGGTCGACTCCTTAGTCGGAACCCATTTATGGGTTTGGGTATTCATTGTTAGAGAGAAGATTTTTTAGGTTATGAGTATGGATATGGGTTTTCATGCCCTTGTTGGAGATGCCCTAATCATGCATATGTTTTTGTTGTTGCCCACAGCTGGATCTGATAAAATAGTTTGTGGTTCAATTTTAAAATTAATTGAAAATAGAGAGAGTGGTCCAAACCCTTATAAACTCATAGGCAAGGTCAATATATATATATATATATATATATATATATATATAAGTTAAACGGTCGAGATTTGAATATGCGATCGAAAATAAGGTGAAACAAAAATGTCATCAACAAGTCCTCAACAAGGAGTTCCTCAATAGAACCCCTCCCAATAACACATAATGTAAAGGCTGAAACGAAAAGGACCTTTGTTAGTTGACTATAGTATCCACATACACATCAGCTCTTCGTGTGTCTGACCACTATCCACATACACATACACATCATCATCCATGAGCGGAAATAGGGGTGGGCCTAAAGCCTGTGAAGGAAAAAAATCGGACCGGACTGGATCAGGTCGGGCTTTTATCCGGGCCCTAATTTAATTACTATCATTCCGGGCCGAGCCTAACTACAACCAGGCCGGTCTCGGACCCTAAATTTAAGTTCCATTTTGGGCCAGAAAGCCCGTCATATGTGTCACTCATTAATTGGATGATTATACCAGTCTTATACTTGTAATATGAACTCAACCATACATGATTATTCACCCAAAAGGATATGGAGAAGTCAGCATTCTTTTTTTGGTTGCCCCTTTGCTTGATTCCAATTTGATGTGTGTTCTGTCATTTGTGAATTTGATTGGCTTCTTACAATTGGGAAGATTGCAGATGTGAATATCAGTTTAATTGTTTCTTGCACTTGAAATCTTGAATCAATTACTTGATAAGTTAATATGCAATTATTTCTCTCTTTCCTCTTTTTTGGGTGTGTGACTTTGTGGCTTCGGTAGTCACTAAGACCCTGACCGGTTGAATGACTTGAATTGATTGATGTATATTGAGGTTATCAATCAAAAAAGAAATTCTGACATGGGTTTGAAGGCCCAAAAAATCGGAAGGCCCAAAAAACCGGAAGGCCCGACCCGGTCTGGCCGGTTTGGGCTTTAACCGGTCTCTTGTTTTATAACAGAAAAACCCGGCCCGGGCCTTATATTTGCTAGCCGGTTCAGGCCCGCGGCTAGCCCTAAGCAGAACAACTTATAACAGCTTTGTTGGTTGTTGACTTCATCGTTGTGCTCCTTCTGTGATTCGCCATCAATTGGCAAACTAAAACTTTATGTCGACGGAAACTCATCTGAAGTTAAGTATCGACCACTAGATTAATCAAAAACTAACTCAACTTCTTTGGCAGAATTGTCTTCGTCAGCTTCAGGCTCCATCTCTTGAGGTTGTAGAGTCTCGTCACTATTTCGCGCTATTGAGATATTATGTACAGTATTCACGCTAGACTGGCTAGCTAAGGTTTAGAGATCGGCCAATAATGACTTGTTGTTTGCATGCATGCTCTGCCTTATGTCAATCATACCTCTTTGTGTACCTTGGGACATAGCCTACATCTTTCTTTCAAAATCTTTCTATTGAAGTCGTAGCTTCTCATTCATTGACTGGACCAAATAGGTTACCATTACCGCTACGTTTTCGCCATAGGATTCACTTCCTGGCCATACTCTGAAACGCAAAATCATTTCTTCAAAGGTTATGTGCAACGATTCACGGATGCTCTGGTTTAAGACACGACGGATACGATTTTGAGAACTCGTTTAGCCCCGTAATCTTGACACGTGATGTCGCATTGGACGTGCCAAATGCTCGGCATAAAATTGGAATTTCTTCGAACAATCATCTCTTGGCGTGCCAACACCTTTGGGTTAGGTGCAACCTTCTCTTCTACGCTTGTTCTCCTTCTGACACCTTAGAACGATTGACATACAAACGCTGATCAAGCCGACACTCAAGTTATTTCTCAGACCTAATAGACGACTGCTAGGATTTTTCTCCACTCAACGTGCATTGGACGCTTCTTACTCAGACCAGTGTGGTTGAGCAGAGTCAAACAATATTATGATTATGTATTCGCTATAGATTACTCTCTGACCAGAGATATTTGCTAAAGGTTTTACTGTCTGACAATGGTTTTGGATAGACTGGTGCTCGGGATGAGACTTAATGAACTTGGGGTGGACTTTTGCTTGCGATGAGGCTTGGGTGAGGTAGCTACGAGAATTGTTCATGATGAAGCTTTGATGGAATAAAGACCCTAGAAGTCTTTTTGGTATAGGTGCTCATAGAGAGGCTTGTTTCGCAGTATTTGCAAGGTTGTTTGTAAGTTGATGTGTCATCTTATTCACCATCGACCCCTTTATATAGATGACTAGGCTTCGTCATTCCTTGCTGATAAAAGCAAATCAGATTCTCTAAATCAATTAGGGAAGAAATCTCTCAAGAATATCATGAAACAGATCCCTGCAATATGCAAATCGCGCCACGCATGACCCCAAAAAGAAATATTATTTTGGCACAAACATAGCCCTCAGGTCTTGAAGGAAAAGTCATGCGTCTTAACTTAAAAGACCTATAGTCCTGATACATCATTCATATTGTCAAATAACTACTTACTGGTTCAACTGACAAACACTAAACTAAAAAACATTGTAACTCAAGCGAATACAGAAACAAACCTTAGATGTAGGTCTTAAAGCTCGAATGATAACAAGTCGTAGTTAGGCAATCCACATAGCAGCACAGCTAATTACCGATATGATAATCAATGCATTTAAAACGAATACCATGCCTTTGAAGATGATGAAACACATTCTGACGAGAACATGCCTGAATCTTCTACTAAACACTTTGACATAGAGAATCCCCCCAAGCTTAATTGGACAAGGCAAAAAGATCACTGGCATTGATCTTAATGATAATTGATAGCAATGAGTTTTGAAAACTTAACCTTAAGGCAAACAAACTTGTATTGCATGAAGCAAACCTTAGATGAATAAGGAGAGCTCGAACCAACCACTTACTGGTTGTTTAACGAAATGGTTATTTCTCTTCAAATCATAGCCTTCAAGATGAACCAATTCCCTCAAAAAGAATTTATAAGAAGACTAAGAAACCAACCCTAGAAAAGTCTGTCAAAAAACTGAGGACATTTTGTTGTTCAGTAGGCTGACTTTGAGCACAATTTTCACCATGCTCGGGAAATGATTTTGATCATCTCTTTGCTTGAGAATGTAGTACAACATATGTACTTGAAGAAATAATGCAGTAAACAGCCAAAGAAATCCTTTAAAATGACGTGAATTGTCTCACAAAATAACTCTAAGAAAAAATTTTCTGGAAATTCCAGCTGTTGCTTATTTTCTTGAGCTTGTAACCTGAGCTTCCCATGGTAATTATGGATGATTCTTTATTATAAAATACTCTACAACATCTCAACTTGATGCATAAACAACAACCTCAATAATAGGTATAATTTAAGATGAAGAAACAAGGCCACAAAAACCCAATGAAGTCTAGCTTTTCACGAATGACTGTTTCGAGATGCCAACTTGTAAATCTCGTAACTCACTCCTCAAAACACCGAATGAGATGATTCTTTTTCAGAATTAAAGTCCAATATATTGGCTTCAAGGTGGGGTATGGTGAACATGACTTCAACCCTTGCAAGGATGCGCAAATGGGCCATGAAAATGCCTAAAAACCAGCCAAATCTGAAATTTTCAGATTTTCTCTTTGCATAGGTTGATTTGCATGACGAATTCCATAAGCTTCTCTTGTCATTTTTGGGCAATGGAGCAGCTAAGCATGTGCTTTAGTATCAATAGTACATGTTTAAAGTCTTGGATGCTTGATGTGAACCTCTTAAAAGCTTGGAAGTACTTGACAAAATACCCTTGTGACCTAAGCTTCTTGAGTGTTGTTGCTGACTTGCTGCGACTTAGAGCACATTTAATATCTCCTTGATTGAACCATATAAAGCCACTGATGTTGGCTTAAGAATGAAGATTCTCAACCTCATGAACAGATTGATAAAATAGATTTCAAATCCACAAATTAGTTTCGGTAGCTGGTGCAAGTATGTACTAGCTAATAAATTTCATGTCTTAGCTAGGAAAAACTGGAGTTAGTTCAATAATGTTTGAAAACTGAAACTCATAAAGTTTCAAAATTTGTCACAGGAATTGGCATAGAATATGTATTTGGTAGCCGCGAGTTTGATTGGGTGCAATGAATGTAGTGAGAGTAGGCTGATTTAACTGCACGATGAAGCCTCATGTATAGTCTTTGTAATACCTGATGTAATTGAGTTGCATATGTAGAGCTGACACTTGCTTGTTTCGTGCTAGTAAAAATTTGGCTCCATGAAACTACAAGCTCCTTGTGGTGATCAGACCCAGAAGGACTTGTATTCTTACTTTGAACGCTTTGCCAAACCATGAACATGGTTTCCTTATATTGTCGTCAACTCTGTCTTCATTCCTCTAAAAGATATGTCTTCTGGCGAATGTCAAATTGTATGCCATGTATCACCTCAAATTCGTTATGTTCTAACAACTCTAAAAGTTTTTGTTAAATGTATGAATAAATTCAGGCTGAGTATGGTTTGCGGCTTGTAGCCCTAGTATAAACTTCATTACAAGAAAAGGTTGTTGGTCTTCTACTTGGTTGTAGCAGCGAATGTTATAGGGCTTGTCAAAAATTGATTTTTACTCCAAACAAGAAACCCTTAAGAAAACTGTAGACTTCCTTCCATCATCTTGCTTTGAATGTAACACTAATTACACAGTGACTGCTCTTGAAAATCTATGCTCAACTTACTGCTAATATGATGTTTGAAGCCCCCCAGTACAATAGAACTTTAGCAAACGTTTGTTGCAAAGTCCATGAACCCCAATACTAGTTTCAAGACTATTCTTCACATAAGGTGAATTCATGAAGGAACTTTTGACCTTAAAACAATTCTCTTGGAAGTAGAATGCCTTCACTCAACATAGTCACCATGCAGCAAACAAAGAGACCAAATCAATCAGCTTTCTCCATGGATGAAGACCATACTCAAGGAATCATGCAATAAGCTTGGTAACTTCTCGTGACTTATTTCTGCTACAAAATATAAGCCTTGAAGCCCCCCAGTTTTAAGAACATAAACAACTAGACCTCTGTCTCATCATCATTGATAATTAAATATAGCTCGTACCAACCTTTAAAGGAGAGCGAGCAAACTTGATGAATCCAATTATGACTGTTCATATTGATATATTGAGGCATTAACTGAATCTTGACTTCAGAGACCATGAACCATGCACTATGCTGGTTCTAAAATTGCTTTTTCTTAGGTGCCATCATGACCATTATTCCAAACAACATGACCAACTTCGTGCATATCTCTATATGTAAACATGCATGAAGTACTAGGTTGTCTAACCATAAACTTGATTGAATACCACTTGCTTCTAATGAAAGGAAGCACGTTAGAGCATGCACCAATCTTGATCTTGTATACAACTATTGTAACAAGTATTTATTTTCGCAAAGTGGCCTTACTTGATTCTTCTTTGCTTTGAGGGCGAAGAGCTGCTTCTGCACTTCTTTAACCAAACACAACATTTAAGCCACATGTATTAGCCTAATAGCATAAGTCTGCTAGCTCTACCTTCATACATCACAGTTAACAGTTAAAACTATGGCATGTAACTCCCAACTGTTAGGAACCTGCTATCATAATAAAACCATTACTTGGTTCTCCTTCCTCTTCTCATGAAACTTCAGAGCTACTCATGTAAGTCTGGAAACAAAGAGAGAAACCCCCATGTACAAACAAGTGTGGACTCTTGACCATGGTCTGTTGAACAAACAAGATATTTCCTTAGAGTCAATAACATGCCACAGTAATTAGCATGAGCTAGAGTATCTTCAAAACCACTTATATTGGTTTTTTATACATTGAATGCGAGATGGGCAAATTCTGAAATTCTATAAGCCCCTTAGCATAATCCAATGAGAACTGTAGCACCTTACAAAGTATGACTTTCAGCGAATGAAATTGGTGAGGTAACTGCATAATACAATTGCCTCTTGAACTCTTCAGCTATAAGGAACTTCAATCTCCTAACCAAAATTATGTCAACTGTCTTATGCCTCATCGTTAGAACCTGAACGCCGTTGTCATTAGCTTTGAGAAACACAACGTTGTTTCAACATTCTGAATTAGCAGCCACTATTCTTCACCGAGGGCCGAGAGTAACCCTCATGTATTTCACGAAGTACACGTATGTGCACAGACTAGGTGAAGTTCTAATATTCTCCTCATATATAGACCACATGTATTAGTCTAAAGCATTCAAACACCACCAAAAGTCTAAAAATCATAAAATCTCAAAAATTTGAAATACCTACTTCAGTCCTCATGTGCCTCCAGTTTTGGTGTTCGAAATTAAGGATAACAAAACTTGAAGCCTCAAGCCCCCAAGTATGCAAGCATACATAAGGAATAAGGCAGTATGCATTCGCCGGTTCATTGATGCTTGCAAGGTCCATTCGCCATATTACAAACATATGATGCAGATTGACGCGTATTCTGACCTCTTGGTAGTCAAACTGCCATATCTTTCTCTTGAAATGTCGAAATCATGAATCATAAATTTTTCTGGAAAGTAGACATCCAAGGCTTTTCGTGGATATGCATATTCCCTTTGAATTCTTCCTAGATATTTACATATTATTCTATGAAGTTGCAATACATAAGATGCAACTATAATTTGCTGGTTTGCACTCTTGTCTTCAAATCTTCTTTATCTTGCAGTTGCTGGCAGTAGGGCAGTAACTTCAAGAGACGAGGATTGTCTTTTGTATTCGAAACCTTAGGCGTAGACTTCTAAGTATATGATAGAGCAAATTCAAACCTCAACTATGTAAGAATGTTGTCTTGTCTTTCAGCAAAACTTAGAGTCTCTTTTAGGATTTTTTATTTTTCAATGCTAGAAATAAAATGAAACTAGCTAAAAGTCAAGTATTAAAAACAAAGGGAAAGAAAGAACTCAACATGATTAGTTAACCTTCGTATGGCCTCGGGGGAGACTACTAATGCTTCACTCCGAGCCTTGACGTGTTGACATTGGCAGCATAGGACTCTCTCTTGCGAGAAACCCCAAGTATTGAGAAAAAATGCTTTGTGTCGTCAACTGAATAATTTACAAAGGACTTCTCATAGGGCATGCTGTATAGCCCCTCATGCGTCTTCAAATTTTTTTGACAAAGCAGGATCGTTAGTTGCATTCGCATAGATGGTACGGTGTGAAGATTTGTCTTGTCGCCTACTGCCATGTCGTAGTGCATAGTATATAAAGATGCAGCCACATATTGGCTTCCACCAAAAACCACTTGCTGGTTCATACTCACAATACCAAGAGATTCAAAGTAATTCAGTTTCTGCATTGGGAATTACTGATGTTAGGACGAAGAATTAATCTATAATCGTCGACATACTCATCATACCTTGGCTCCATGTTAAAATCACAATCACCACAGATTGGTGAATGAAATTCAGCCTCAAAAATAGGCATATCAAAACCATAATCATCATAGTGAAATGTTTAAGTGGTTTGGCCTTTATCAGCATAAATAAATTTCTGTTGCAAGAACTTTGGAGCACAATAATCTTGGCTTGGACATTCAGTGTCATAGTAATAACCACTTGGTTGGTTATCAAGTTGTCTCTGATAGGCGAGGTCGTGAACGAAGGTTGTGTTGCTCTTCGTGTGTCTGACCAGTATCCACAGACACATCATCATCCATGAGCAGAACAACATCTTTGGAGCAGCTTTGTTGGTTGTTGACTTCATCGTTGTGCTCCTTTTGAGATTCGCCATCAATTGGCAAACTAAAACTTTATGTCAACAGAGACGCATCTGAAGTTAAATATCTGCCAGCCACTAGATTAATCAAAAACTGACTCAACTTCTTTGGCAGAATTGTCTTCGTCAGCTTCAGGCTCCATCTCTTGAGGTTGTAGAGTCTCTTCGTTGTTTCGTGCTAGTGAGATATTATGTACAGGAGATGCGCCAGACTGGTCAGCTAAGGTTTAGAGATCCGCTAATAATGACTCGTTGTTTTCATGCATGCTCTGCCTGATCTCCAGCATACTTCTTTGTATACCTTCGGTCACAGCCTGCATCTTTCTTTCCAAATCATTATGTTGAAGACGTAGCTTCTCATTCATAGACTGGACCAAATCTGTTGTCATTACTGCTTCATTTTCGCCAGAGGATTCACTTCCTGGCAATACTCTGAAACACAAGATCATTTCTTCAAAGGTTAAACCACTACACCTCGTTGAATTATGTGGAACGATTCACAGATGCTCTGGTTTAAAGCACGACAGATACGATTTCGAGAACTCGTTTCGACCAGTAATCCTGGCACGTGATGTCCCACTGAGCGTGCTAAATGTTCGGCATGAAAATAAAATTTCTTCGAACAATCAGCTCTTGGCGTGCCACCACCTTTGGGTTAGGTGTAACCTTCTCTTCTGCCCTTGTTCGCCTTCTGACTTTTTCTTAGAACGACTGACGTACAAAGGCTGATCAAGCCGGCACTCAGGTTCTTTCTCAGATCTAAAAGATGACTGCTAGGATTTTCCTCCACTCCACGTGCAGTGGACGCTTCTTACTCATACCGGTGTGGTTGAGCAGAGTCAAACAATATTAGAATTATGTATTTTCCATTGATCGGTGCATAAATATGAACCTTTATGCTACTTTTTAATGCTCATATACTTATTCTTTTGTTACTTAATCAGCAATTCTATATTACTTTAGTATTTTGTAAGTATTTTGTGTCAACAAGGGAGAAAAGAAGTAAAAGGGGTGTTTATATGCTTGGAAAGATGATTCAGAGCAGGTCAGGATGAAACAGAAAATGATCTTTATATGCTTGGAAAGACTTGGATGTCTAGTTTCCGTAGCTTCTTCAGAACTTGATTATCATGTGTCTAGAGGAAGTTATGGTCATTTTAGTAAACAGAGGTTAGTCTGCCTAGAAATTGGTCTTTGTGAAGAAAGATGTATTTTGAAGCCCAGCCCAATCCATGAGGCCTAAGGATGAATTCAGCTCAAAAATAGAGTTAAATCTGATGTTCTTATGAAACAGATAAATTCGTCCATTGGCCTCATGGATTGGTCAGTCTAGAGAAGTGATCTTCTCCATATTTCACCGAATTCTCTACAGTGATACACCAGATAGATTATTTCGTTGGGTGAATGAAACCATAGGTCTAGCAGGACACGCCCTTAATGTACCTGTGAACTCTTGTAGCTTCTCAAACCTTCTCTAGATCATAATGTTTTCTTCTTTGTAAACATAGGGTCCATGATTATGGGTTCATAGAGGGATAGATGCAAGGAATGTCCATGTCAAACTTGCATGGGCATAAGGATTAGGTAATAGGATGTGGTTGTAACGATCAACTCTTCTTGGGAACTTTTATTATTAGATATGTGCATTATGTTAAGTATGCGTTAGAGAGATAGAATGGCGGTGGAGGATTCCACTTAATTCCTTCATCATACAAATTAAACAACTTGCAATCATAAGCATATTTACTGTCAACATTTATTTCTTGCATTCAGCAGTAGCTTGGACGATTTATTTCAGTAGCCAAAACAATTCTGAATACCCTCAAATTTTGTGCGGTAGTCCGCCACTGTTTCTAGTTAATTGTGTCAAAATTTCGTAGCTTTTGGTTTAATCTAGGTTAGGTTCATGGTGTGATTAGTGTTAGTAGTCGAGTCTGTCAGATTCGTGTCTTTCGTGTTCATCTAGTATTTTAAGACTTAGTTTCACCAATTCCTTGTGGACGATAACCTCTATTTATCGGTACTACATTGATATATCTGATTTGGGAATAGGGTATTTTTGTTAGGCGGTTTTTCTCTTATCAGTCATAGATTACTCTCTGACCGGAGATATTTGCTAAATGTTTCACTCTCTAACAATGGTTTTGGATGGACTGGTGCTCGTGATAAGACTTTATGAACTTAGGGTGGACTTTTGCTCGCGATGAGGCTTGGGTGAGGCAGCTGCAGGAATTGCTCGTGATGAGGGTTTGATGGAATAAAGCCCTAGAAGTCTTTTTGGTATAGGTGTCTCAAAGAGAGACTTGTTTTACAGTGTTTGCAAGGTTGTTTGTAAGTTGATGTGTCATCCTCTCTGTTCACCATCGCTCCTTTTATATAGAAGACTATTGTTCGTCATTCTTTACGAATAAAAGCAAATCAAATTCTCTAAATCAATTAGGAAAGAAATCTCTAAAGAAAATCATGAAACAGATCTTTACAATATGTAAATCGTGTCGCGTATGACCGTAAAAAAAATACTATACAGATATTCACGTATCAATCCAATAGATTTTCGTTAAAAAATATTATTTGACCCCACAGCTACCCAATATATTCGAGTCCCGACTGGTCCAATATAGTTAAGTCAATCAGAAAAACAAAAGTCCTCTAGCTTCTTTCTACCTGCCCTCTTTCTGGGTTGCCCCCAAGAATTTAACATGTGGTTTGACTGGATCTTTCCCACTTTAAATCCACAGCTTGAAACTTTTTTTTGGTCGAGCGACAGCTTGAAACTTTGAAGCATGCAAAAGTGGTAAACAGGTATGAGTCACAAACCCAGCATAGATGGTTAGTTCATGTTCATGATCGATAAGGCAAATCATTTGTAGTCTTTGAATTGGTTAACAGCCAATTGCCAGAGACATAAGTATTAGGTGCATTTCTTCAATTATATGCTCTTACTTTCGACGAGAGTCTGACTATGAGTAGGACCCTAAGTTTTGTCTGCGGATATAAGTTCAAAAATTATGTAAAGACATCACCATTTATTGTTATAATTATATTTGTATATAAGCAACTCTTCCGAAACTATCACGCCTAATCGAGTTGATAAGTCCAGCTAGTAAGAATCTGTTTTTATATATGGAAGTTTCGGGTGAGGGGACGAAAAGTTCTTACTTATGTACGGATTCAATTAGAAATTATTTAAAGAAATTATGAGATTTCGATCAAACTAATAAGACACATTGACAAGTTTTAAGGTGAATGTAAAAAATAAAAAGGCATTCCTAATCATAAACATTAAATGTGTTATCACAAATGATATACACCTACTTAAAATATCAGGTATATTTTTATTTTTTAAAAGTCAGGTACATGTATATTATTTGAGAAACTAAGATAACTTTCGTCGCATAAGTTCTAAAAATTTAAAAAAATAAATTGTCATAAAAAAAGTCTGAAAATTTGAAAATTTTCAATTCCCGCTCATTTTTTTCTTTTTATTCTCTCTCTCTCTTGGCCACTTCATCCTCATTCTCTCCCTCTCTCACACAACTCACAAGCTTCTTGCTTCTTCAACCCAGCCATCTCTCTTCTCTCTATATCGACTTCCACCGCCTCTGCTTTCCACCTTCTCCGCTGACACCAACTCCGACTCCACCGTCGTGTCCATCTCCTCTACCGCTCGACGATTACAAAAACGACGATTACGACCCCTCTGTCCATCTCCTCAACCGCTCGACAATTACTACCTCTCCGTCCTCTCCACCAAATCCGGCCTCTGTCTAGCTTCGAATTTTCTGAACCCAACCCCTTTGTCCATCTCTCCCACCTCGACACTGTCTCCAGCAGGCTACAACTCGTTCTCTACTCCGACGTTGTCGATGAGTGAGGTTTTGGTGGGTAGAGGTCGGTGGTGGTGGTGGCACGTGGGTGGTCGACGGAGGAGTAAAACAAGTAAAAAAAGAAAAAAAAATCCTGCATTCGAAATTTTTTCGAAAGTTTCCTGCACTTTTTTTTTGAAATATTGTGAACACTAAAGCGACGAAATATTTTGTCATTTAAGTTGAAAATTTTCGTCTTTTAAGACTATAGCGACGAAACATTTTTCGTCGCAAAGGTTTATTTTGTTGCGACGAATACTTTATTTTCCTAACATAGGTACCAGTGTGACGGTAAGTATGCGACGATATTTTCGTCGCTTAGGTAATTATGCGACGACATTTTCATCGCTTATTATGCAACGAAATGGTTTCGTCTCGTAAGTTCCGGATCCTACTAGTGTGATATACACGAACTTAAAATATAAGATATGTTTTCATTTTTTGAAAGTCAGGTATATGTATGTTAGTTGAGAAACTACAATAACAAGGTACGTTGGAACAGACATCAGTTTCAATAATTGATGTTCATTATTGTATGATTTTTCTCTTTCCAATTTCCAGGTATATATGATTACATCTGCAACAATGTAACTAATGGAAGTCCTGCAAAGATATTTGATATTGATGCCGTAGTTTCTATAGTGTTTTGGGTTTTGATTTGGCACATTTTCCTACCTGAACTAACTACAACCATACACTTACCGAAGGTTGGACGAGAAGCAACAAGTACGGGATAATGGAAACAAAAGAGGCCAAATGTAATCAACAAACTTTTCCAGTAGCAACTCCTCGATCGAACATGTATTGTCCGTATGGAGATCATGTAGTAGTTCGGGAAAATTGACCTCCATTATTTGGGATCAGGACGTAGCTGCATACAATATTGATATATATGCTTAACTCTAGATATGACAGAGAGATGAAGCAGTTAGTTTAACCTGATCTTGACCTCGATCAATTTTCATCGATACCAAACCATTATGTAATTTTTTTGGTAAATATCAGTTATTTAGAGTATATAGACGTAAGGAGATTTACTGTGAGAAACTGTGGATAGAGAGCTGGTAATGTCTAAACTGTTTGGGGAACAAGAGTGTGCTTTCTTGTTTGCACATACAACGAACACATCAATCATGTAGCTAAAACTTCATTAGCTATTGACTAGTGTTTTCACATACGCCTTAACAGATGTATCGACATACATATATAATTAACAGTCCTTGTCCAAATGTTCAAATTAAGTCTAGATCGATCTGTCACTTCGGCTAAATTCCTTACAATATAAGTTAAACTTGTCAAATTCTGATATTGAAATGAACGTGATACGAGGCAAACCTCCAAAATTACAAGTCCAATAATACGTCACTGATGACTTGAGACCGACTTCATTACGGTTCGAATACCATGATTCGATTCAAAGGTGGACAAATAATATAGAGGATATTCGATTACCAGTGAATCACGAAAGCTAGCTTGGTTTGGTTTGGTTTAAATTCCTGGTTTGAATACGATTCTTCGAATCATCGGAAGCTCTCCAGGATGATATGGCAGTTGACACGTAACTAAACAAAAAATAACTACCGCACCTTTTCCTTGTAACCATGTCTTGAAACTTTCGGCCGGAATTGGCCCCGCTTAATCTGCCATGTGTCAAGCTGCGGGCTATGACTGGGGGAGATAAGGCGGCAGGGGCACCCACAAAATCTGCTTTTGAGAGCTGAGGCCAACAATCATAGAAAATTTCCCGGTAACCTTAAATTTAGAGATTTTTTTTCTACTAACGATCGGAGCTCCTTTTTCCGGTGACGTTCGACGACGAAAACCCGCGCAGAGCAATCGCCCTCGTAGTGGGCAGCTTCTTTGTCGGATCGGTGGCTATTGAGACAGAGCAATGGAAGGGCGCTGGAATCGCCGTTTCGGACGACGACTAGTGGTGAAAGCAAAGTGGATTAGAGTTAGTGTTTGATTTGATGAGTGATGAATTGGAGTAGAGTTTGATGTGATTTGATGATCTGGAAATGGTGGATGGTTGATATATATGCGTCATTACTTATTAGCTAGCTAGTTTTTTTTCAATTTTCCTTGTTATTTTAGAAACAATCCCAGCGTTTCTTACTTTTTCTGGGTTCTATATGAAGGTATGTTATTGAGGCTCATCTTACTTTTACGTATCAGTAATCTAAATACCTTATTTGTTAGTTTGTACGGGTTTGAACGATGGAAGTATCGAGCGATGAGATGAGCCGTGTGGCTAGTGCTGGCCATGCATATCTTTTTGGCTTTTGTTCATTCAATTTAATCTCTTCTTCTTCTCCTGCATACTTATGTTTTGGTAATGGCCTTCATACCTTTCTGTTAGATAAATGTTGTTATTTAATAAGATCCTACTGGGATAGTAGACGTCTTACTAGGGTTAGTAGACGACATACTATAAGTAGTAGACGACATACTACAAGTAATAGACGACATATTGAGGGCAACATCAAGTCGAAAAGAAAAAGGTAAATTCTCAGAATATTTTGGTCCACTGTCAATATAAGACCAGACTAGGAGTAGTAGACGTCATACTAAAGGTAGTATGTGACATACTAGGGGTAGTACACGACATACTGGTCAACGGTTGTCAAAGTCCGGTGAACGGACATCGGACTCTAGTCAACAACCATCAGAGTCCGGTCAACGGTCGTCAGAATCCGGTCAATAGTCATCGGTCGTCAGAATCCGGTCATACAATCTTTATTTCATAATAAACTCTTATAATGATATATTATACTTTATTTAATTCATGAATGGTACAATTATTTTTGTGTTATGTAAATTGGTTAGTGAAAATTTATAAATCTGATTTTGTTTGTGAGAAGAAAAATCTTAAATTTAGAGTTAGTAGTCCCAACAATTATTAGACGACTAACCCTAACCCTAACCCTAACCCTAACCCTAACCCTAACCCTAACCCTAACAATTGTATCGACTTCGCGTGCATCTCTATGATGAACATATCGATGTCACTTCACAGCTGCCGTTTGCTTCTCTGGCTCCGTCAAACAAAATGGATGCTTAACTGCAGTCCAAATATGTACATATTACTTATAGGCTTTCATTATATATACCAATTCAGTAATATATATATATGGGGTATTTGATGTTACACCTAATTTAATAGACCCATTTTAAATTACACCAACTTTTAAAATTATTTTAAAATACATCTAAATTTATTAATTAAGCTTGTTTAAACAAAATAAACCTATTATTTAGAATAAATAATAAAACATATTTTTTTCTAGAATTATATAAGTTGTCGTTATCTTTAATCGTTAATGAAATGGTATCCCATAAATATATGAACCCTAAACCTAAACCCTAACCTCTAACCCATAAACCCTAACCCCTAAACCCTATACCATATACTCTAAACCCTTAACCCTAAACCCTAACCCCTATACCCTAAACCATAACCCCTAAACCCTAAACCATAACCATTAAATACTCCAATTCCTAACTTAAAACCCTATACCTGAAAACTCAAAACTCAATTCTTCTATTTGTAACCTAACTTAAAGGTTATAAACAAAATGCATGGTTGATACCTATACTATAAGCACAAATTAAAATGTAGAAAACAAAATTAAAATCAGAATGGTCAAACTGTCAAGAAAAAAATGGTAACAAATTTTAGTTTTAAAAATAAAACCTATAAGACATGTTAAATAATTTGAATTGGGTGTAAATTAAAATGAAATATGTGAATAAATTTATCTTAAAATAGACATCATTTTTTATATTTTTTCTAATCTCTTCTATATTTAACTAGTTAAAAGTTACTCATAAACAAAGAGATCGAGTTCTAATGGTACGTTTTGGCAACACGTATATCCATTTTGGGTGTGATTAAATAATTGCTGGTTTTTAAGTTAGTCTACAAATGGAGCACTAATCTATCTAAACAAAGAGAACTTTCTGAGAATTTCTACCTATAAAATGAACTGATTGAACATGCCTGCATACATTAATCTTATCACCCCTATAGTGCTGGATCACTACACTCCCCACATATACTACAATCGAAATGATGAATAAAATACGATAACATTGTTCTTATCTAGTTGTAACACCTGAAACTGAGAATTTCCTTTAAAAGAAGAAAATAATTAAACAAGGAACATATCAGTAAAACCAAGAAAATAGAGCTTTAATTTCCCTATCCCTTTATTCCTATGTATAATATGTCCAATTGGTCACCTTCTTTCTAGCTGTGAAGAGGTGAATTGTGAAAGATTTCATATGATATTCAAGGTAAATATATCGTAATAACAATATGTAAACAATTCTACTGCAAAGCTTTATATCTTTATTCTACTGCTAGTGTCGAGTATTGATAGAAACTTCTCACACGTATCACACACTGGTATCAATTATATATACTTTCCTAGCTATCATCTCTAACACTTGTTAAATAATCTTCTTTTATGTTATCATTTACTTTTCATTTTTGTAATTAATCGTCTCCTTTTAATGCTTTAATGATTAGGAAATATCCTGGAAAGCTAACTAAAATGCTGGGAAATGACTACTAGTACTATCAGCATCTCACCAACTTGAATAACTTTTTAATTTGGATCTCCTCCTAGCTACGAATCACAAATTTTAACACTTAAAACAATACCGCCAAAGTTTAATTTTAAGTGTTATATATCTACTGATAAATATTATGCAAAGGTTTTATTATATTTTTTTGGTAGATCTACACTTTTTCGTATATGATCTACATCAGTATCATTTCATTAGAATCGAAGAGTCCTCTATATATATATCAGACATTTTCATTAAGGGATCTCCACCATTCAACTGTTTGGTCATTCAACTGTTCGGTCACCTTCTTATACATGTCGTTAAATTAGTTATAAATTTATGTTTCCTCATTTGAGAATAAATATGCATCAGTTCATTCTAGTTAACCGAATTTTGAGTATTATTATTCGTAGGTAAAAGGAGAGAAGCATCGATCTACACGTTTTCGTATATGATTCATATCAGTATCATTTCATTAGATCTTTATATCTTTATATATATATATAAAGATCTAATGAAATGATACTGATATGAATCATAACGTCCACACCAATAGTTTTAATGCATATTTTTCATTTTTGCAACACTTTTCGATCGAATTTCCCCATCTTCACCGTCTATTATCTAGATAATATTGTGTAGATCATCTCAGCAAAATTTTAGCCAATTTGGTGATCGTTAAGACCCTCAAAATTGTGTTTTTTCAGTTATAATCATAAACGGTTCATGTTGACAGAATTTACTCGGTCCATTTGTTTTCTGATTTTGAGAGGCTTAACAATCACCAAATTTGCTGAAATTTTACAGAGATGATCTATACAATATTATCTAGATACTACACGGTGGAGATGAGGAAATGCGATCGAAAAGTGGTACAAAAATGAAAATCCGCACCAAAACCATTTGTGCGGACGTTTGTATCCAAGAAAATCCGTATATATATTTATTCTTACTTTATTTTCCAAAAACGATTCTCGTACATAGCAACCAAATTAATGATTTCAAGTTATATTATGTTGTGACTTGTTTGAAGGTATGTGATCAATTAAAATTTTGTTTTATGGATGCATGATTATAGACGGTGGATTCCACACACCAAGGCACTTGCACTTACATTACCAATGTACAAATTGTAAATACTGAAACGTGCACTGGGGATTGAAACGAGGTTTCAATTCTCGACGAACTAACACCAACTTAAATAATAAACACTAAATTTTGACATTATGTAAAAACCACAAATTAGAGAAAAAACCACAGCAGAGCACAAACTCAGAGTACGATCTCAACTAAATGACTTACTTAGAGTCTTACAACAATTGTAAACCCTACTCTATTACAAATCCTTAGAACTAGGCAGAGTGTCTTCTTCTCCTTTCTTCAATGAGTTTCTCACATCACTTGAGAGAATCACAAATTCACAATCTACAAGTTCAACTCAACAAGAAACAGTTGAACTTGTTCACTCAGATATGCAGCGGAATAAACAAGCTTCGTTCAGAACATCAAGCATGCAAAGGTGTCTCATCACATATCTTTTGCGCCTCTTTTATATAGTTATTCATGTTCTACGTTTGTTTTCTTGCGCCAATAACCCTAGTATCTGTCCAAAACGGAATTTCCATCAAAGTAGAATCACAGATATAAATTATAGAGTATTATCCAACAATATAAAAGGAACGACATTATACAAGTTGGATTCATTTCCTTACTTGACTTTCATAACAAACATCAAATCAAATCACAATGATTTAAATGGATTCAGACATTCCTCTCTAAACCACACAACAACCACATATTAAGATACTAACCAAGTTAGGACTCAAATACATATAGAAGACATCGCCACATTCAACGCAGCAAGATCAGCCATAAAGAAAATATAACATAACAGATGTATGCATATAGCAGATCATATCAATGGCACAAGCCACAATGTTACTGTATTGCACTTAGATATTAGGTATAGGAATGACAATACCAACAATCTTTCCCTTTAGCATTGCTATACAAAACCAAACATGTTCATAACACATTTTAATTCTTTAAGCACACAAAACCAGGTTACACATAATCATTGTTCATTTGAAGTAAGACAAGACAATGATCATGATCACTCTCCTTTTTTGTTTAAGAAGCCAAAGGGTCTGCAGCAAATGTATGAGGTGGACATGGGTGGAGGACCGTTCTCTTCTGATGTGCCACGGTGGACAAGATTAAGAACCATGGGTTTAAAACACTCAACAAACCCTTATATATACACATCGAACAACAAATATATATATATATATATATATATATATATATATATTTGTTTTTGTTTATTTATTATTTCTTATTTAATGAGTAAAGAAATAAAACAAAGGAGAAATAGCCTAACTCACAGAACCTCAGACCGAGACCAACTTACCAAACCTTCTCAGAATATGAGCAGTAAAACATATCATTACTTGCACTAATAAGAGATAGAAAGAACTCTCCCCCTTAAAAGATGCATGATTTAAGTTACAATACTCAGAGAAGAAACATTCTTCCCCTCAAATGATGCATGATGTAATTAGAGAGACAAACTCTCCCCCTCAAGTGAGGCATGAGAAAAACAAAGTGAAACACAAATCACATAATGCACATATATTTAGCTGATTATCAAGTCGAAGCTTACTGCAAGTAAGAAGCAAAGCATTTCAACCACAGTACAAGACATAGTTTTATCACCATTAACCAACATCTACCTACACGAGTGAACTGTTTGAGACAATCCTGCAAGCATATGATAAGTTTTGATTTCATCATGGGTCTATTTTAGACAAAGTGATCAGCCAGAGCTATGAGATGTGAAACAATTCAAGTATCACTACTAGGATCAATACTTTGGTCGACGAAAAAATTTTCGTCGGCCAGTTAACTACATTTTTCGGCTAAGATCTTAGCCAATAAGTCTTCGTTGGCTAAGATGTCGTCGACAAAGACTCGTCGGCTGCTATGCCTTTAGCTGACGAAATTAGAAGCAGTCGTCGACTACAGTCTGAGACTATATCCGACAAATATTTTTATATTTTTCGTTGGCTAAAGCTTAAGACTAAAACTGACGAAACCATATTTCGTCGGCTAAAGTTTAAGATTAAAGCCGATGAAACCATATTTTCATCGCCCATAGTCTGAAACTTTGGCCGACGAAACTTTTAATATATTCGTCGGCTAAAATGATTAATTAAAAAATTAAAAAAAAACTAAAGCCGACGACTTATAGCAAATTTCGTCGGCTAAACCTTGGTAAAAAACTGTAGCCGACGAATTATGGCAAATTTTGTCGGCTATAAGTCCATTCTAGCAAAAAAACCATGAATTTATAAATTATCATTTCAAGCAACATGTAAATTACATCAAAACTTCTCAAATTATAACCTACAACACCATAAATGGTGACAACACGATTTTCATTAAAATATTTATATAAAGTGTTCATGAATACATAAAACTATAAAAATTAATTAACTGCACAAAATCTTTATCGTCTAAATTTATATCCGCATCATTAGAAGATTGCTGCGGCTAAGGTAGCAGTAAAGGTGCAGGCATGGGCAGAGCCAGAAGTCTCTGAAGCTGGGCAGCTGAAAAGTTCTACAAGTATTGGAACATCTGTTGTTGTACCGCCTGTTGGGTGGCATATACCTCGAAATTATACTATTGTAAGGCGGCAGTATATGTTGTATGGGCGGCGACATAGGCAGCATGAGCGGCAGCCTGAGCTTGTGTCTCAGCGGCATGAGCGGCAGCCTGAGCAACTTGCTCCTCCCGTAGTCTCTGAATTTCCGATTCTAGCTGAGTCGTCCTGCTGTTGGTCGAGACTGCTTTTCTTTAAAATCCTGGAGTGGTCTTTAGTACCCTCTTGCCTGTCTTTCTTAGACCCCGGCAATAGAAGTTGTTTCCTCACGGTGGGAAGGTTGTGTCCATGATCCTCGTCCCAACCGTCGGATCTGAAGTGTCGATCCAAGACATGGCTTCGGACATCTCTTCCTCTTGTGTGTCCGCCATATCTCCCTCACTACAGTAGTCATCACCTCGTCACTAGCATGCCTCACCTTCACCTAATTGGATAGGGAAAAAAATACTTAATTAACTTTTTGACATATATATAAGTATATATATATATATCTACTACAAATTAACAACAACTTCATATATATTATCAAATCAAAATCGATCAACTCAATCACACTCAAAATCCATTAATTCAACTCAAATAAAACTCAAAATCAATATTATATATAAGTCAAATAAAACTCTTAAATCAACTCAAAATCAACATATATACACATATATGTGCCTCTATATAGCTTCACAAACTAATTTTAGACAGTTTTAGACAACAACCAAACTTTTTCTCCCATTTTTTTTCAAATGAGCTGCTGTCTAGATCTGTCAATACAAGGACTTTTAGCCAACGAAATTATATATTTTGTCGGCTAAACTTTTATAATTTTGTCGGCTATAGTTTACAGACTAAAACCGACGAAACAATTTGTTTAGCAGACGAAAAAATATTTCGTCTGCTGAAATTCCACTTTAGCCGACGAAAATTTAACTTAGCTGACGAAAAATTGTTTCGTTGGCTAAAGGTTACTTTAGCCGACAAAAAAAAATCATCAGCCTGTTTTTTTTTTGTATTTCATCGGCTATGCTGTTTATGCTGGTAGTGTATTAAACAATTTAGACATTTCTTTTTCCTTCTAATCCTTATATCTTCTTTAGTGTGAACATTACACACGTACACTTTTCCTTCTAAACCTTATATCTCCTTTGAAACATACATATATTCATGTTCATACTTGTACTCAACCATTTCCGTTTCTAGGTCACTCAGCACGTTGTATTGGTTCTTAACCAAAACATGTTTGGGAATAGTCAGTCTATCATCAAATATTCTCTAGAGTGGCACAACCATTCATGTTTCTCACCCAATACCTGATATTTTTCATCACAACCTAGATATGTTTACTTTAAGAATAGTTGGTCTAGCTTCATATACTCACAACATTTACTCTTTTAATTTTATGAAGCCCATTATCATAAAAACACATCAAGGAAGTTTCATACCACCACAACAAAGATTGTGGGTAAGAGTGAACAAGATACCCATGATAAAACAAGTATGTACATACTTACAGACACTACCAGAAAAAAGACTTTAGCCGACGAAATAACCAAAAACAGGCCGACAAAATTTTTTTCGTCAGCTAAGTTAAATTTTCGTCGGCTAAAGTGGAATTTTAGCCGACGAAATAATGTTTTGTAGGCAAAACTAATTTTTTCGTCTGCTATACTGGAATTTTAGCGGACGAAAGTGATTTTTTCGTCGGCTATAGTCTGAGAACTTTAGCCGATAAAATTTGAAAAGTTTAGCCGACAAAATTAGGGTATTTCGTTGGCTAAAGTACCTTTTAGTTACAAAATTGCACTACGGATATTTCGGTGTCCGATTGACTATTGTGATACCAATCTGGAAGCCGAACGGCCCTACGAGTCAAACTCATTTCTATTGCTATGACATGTGAGCTTTTTTGGCCATCCGAGTTCGTTTAAGGCTTTAAAATGAAGTTTTTCTAAACACTTACCACACGAAAATGCCCATATCTACACCTATATGAGGTATTTTGGTCAAACCTTCAACACAACAAACACTCACCATAATGAGACACAATTGTCCATCTAAAGATTTTGAGACATTTACCCCTCTATGATAAGGCTTCCCATATAGATAAATAATGGTAAATAGTAGGCATGTTGTGATTCTGGTCATCAAAATTCACAAACAAAAATACGACAATAAGATATTATCAATATGTTGAAATATGTCTATGGTAAAAAATTCAACTTGATCCGATAAATTTAAGGGCTTCATCCGGACGGCCAATCCCGTAAGTCAAACCCCTAAATTGTATTGAACGCAACTATCGTCACCGAGACTTTACCAGAATTACGTGATTTTTCAACCGTAGATATATTTCACCATTCCGTTTATATCTTATTTCACGACTTTTTTGCGTTTGAAGTTTCTACATAGAGTTTGTTTTAGAAACGGAACATTTACTTAAAGCTTCGTAAACAAGTTATACAACATTAGTAGGCATCTTGTGATTCCGATGATCAAAGTTGAAAAACAAAATTCCGACCATCAGATATGATCATTATGTTGAAATATTTCTATAGAAAAAAATTCAACTTAATCTGACAACGTTAAAGCCTCGATCCATATGGTCAATCTCGTAAGTCAAACCCCTTAACACATGAAAACGGTCATTTGACCGTCTAAATTACGTATTTTCCCAGACCTTCAACTGAAAATAGTTTCAAATTGATGAGACGCAACCGGTGGTATAAAAATTTTATGAAAAATAGCCACTAGAGATAGGGCTACCGCTAGGGAGAAAGAATGGAAAATTGCGTTAACCGCAACTATCGGCACCGAGACTTTAACGGAATTACGTGATTATTCTACCGTAGATGTATTTCACCATTCCGGTCATATCTTATTTCACGGCTTTTTTTCATTTGAAGCTTCTACGTATAGGGTTTAGTGTTTTAGCCGACAAAATTAGAGTAATTCGTCTGCTATAGTTAAATAAATAAATAAAAAAATAAATAACTATAGCCGACGAATTACCCTAATTTCGTCGGCTAAAGTTAAATAAATAAAATAAATAACTATAGCTGACGAAATTTATTAAAATTCATCGGCTAAAGTTAATTCAAAATTCAAAATTTTTGGCCGGAAATTTTAAAATTTTGAAATTTTTCGACTAAAATTTTGAACTTTAGCCGTCGAAATTAGGATATTTCGTCGGCTAAAGTTCAAAATTTTCTATATCTTTCATTTTTCTCCTCATCCTCATCCTCCTCTTCATCTTCCTTCCTCCTCCTACTCCTCCTACTCCTCATCCTACCTCCTCTAAATCCTTCTCCTCCTCCTCCTTCCTCCTCTAAATCCTTCTGCTTCTCCTTCTCCTACTCCTCCTCTTTCTCCTCTTCTTCTCCTCTCCCTCTCCTAACCTTCACATCCTCCCCTAGCTCCTCTCTCCTCCTAGCCTTGCTCCTTCTCTTCTCCTCCTTCTCCACTACCGGTGTAAAAACGAAAAAGAAACAAAAAACTTTTAATCAAAAATACAAGAAATAAAAAAAGAAAAAAATAAAAAAAAAATAACTATATAGCCGACGAATTGTAATAAAATTCGTCGGCTAAAGTTAACAAAAGCAAAATAAAATAAAATAAAAAATAATAATAACTATAGCTGACGAATTTTATTAAAATTCGTCGGCTAAAGTTTAAAAAAGAAAAATAATAATAACTTTAGCCGAAGAATTTTAGGGTAATTCATCGGCTAAAGTTAAATAAATAAATAAAATAAAAATACTAGCTATAGTCGACGAAATTTAATAAAATTTCGTCGGCTAAAGTCCAAAAATTCATCGGCTAAAGTCTAGAAATTAAGCGACGAAAAATTTCTTCGTCGGCTAAATAAATGACTTTAGCCGACGATGAACAGTAATTTTGTCGGCTAAAGTCTTGGCCGACAGCTTTTTCCCGACGACTTCTTAGCTGACGAAAAATTTCGTCGGCTAAAGTAGTTGCTCTGGTAATGAGAACTACCCAAATAAGGTACACTCCTACCTGCAGGTTTATCAATTTTATGTAGATAAAGCCATGACAACTACAAATATAATCTCAAATCAACTTGTTCTAGCAAAAACTCCAGGATTGAAATCAATCTACAATCCTGAATGAACACTGAACAAAAAACAAAAAAATGGAAATACCTAGCAGATAAAACAAATACACAATGAAATGTAAAATATGTATAGAAATTTTAAGAGGGAGACTTCTAATCCTTATGGCACACACCAATGGCGTTTCTGAGTGATGAAAATCGCTCATTGTCCAAAAGTTTTGTAAGCGAACCTGTCAATTGATTTTATTTGGAATGCACTCCAAATTTGACATTCTTACCATCATTTAGTTGAGCGACTAGACATTTGGCCTCCACGGCTTCAACCTCTTCAACCTCCTCAGTCTCTATAAGATGCAAATAGACAAGTTTTATCAATAATCTCTAGTGGTTTACCCTCAGAATTTCCAGCAACGCATTTATTTTTGTTCTTTTCAACCAAAGACGGTTTTGATTTTTTTTTTCCAGTTCTTCAGGTATTGAGAACATCTCTGCAATCCTATTCATCAATTTCATTTCTTGATCTATTTTAGCATTTAACAAATCACTGGAATTAACATTGTTGGACTCATGTTTCATACAATTTTTCTTTCTATACAAATTACACCTTTGTTGAATATGACCTAATTTTTCATAAAGAAAACAAGTAGGAACAAACTTTGATGAGTTGAAGCCATATCTTGACTGATATTTCAAAGTGGGATCATCATATCTTACCTGAGTAGCCTGAAAGTTGGGAGTGAAGGTATTATGGACTACCTCTGCAGATGTTTGTTTTTTGTCTGCTTCTTGTCTCGAGATTGAATCTTCATTGCAATCATTCGTACAACTTTTTTTAACAAAAGTAGTCTGCATGTTAGGTTTTCCACCAAAGCCTAGCCCCTCTCTGTTATTATGATCTTTTTTCAAAACTGATCATCTTTGATACCTTGTTGGAACTTGCCTCAAACTTCTCAAAACGCTCATTAGCTATCATCACTTCAGCCTGTAATTTCTCATTTTCACAAGTTAATTCAACATTTAGAAGAATTTAACCTTTTAGCACTACCTGTAAAGATCTGATTTTGTTATCATTTTCAATATTATCTTCTTGTGTGACCTGCAAAGAAACTTCATTCTGCATTTTATATCATGTTAGTCCGCTTAATATCCCATTTATGTTGATATGTTTGCAGAGATAGCTCAAGCTTTTTCTTATCTTTTCTTGTTTTCTCCAAACTTGATTTCAACTGGTCATTCTCCCTTTGCACCTTCATTGTAGCATTGTACAGTTTACATCCATTTTCACCCGTTGACTTGCACACATGTCAAACGTACTATTGATTTCAACTGGTCATTCTCCCTTTGCACCTTCATTGTAGCACTGTACACAGTTTAATGTACATATCAAAGTCTTTTTCATCATCAGGAATTTCTTAATCAACATCTAAACCATCATCATCAGGAAATGAGGATATTAGAGCAAAATGGTTCCTAGTTAGTGGTTATTTCTCATCGCTGTCACTCCAAGTTGACTTCAAGGCCCTGTTATTGTTAGAAAAAGACCTCCTAATTCCACATTTAACAGCAATATGACTAACACCACCACACATATGACATTTAGGGCAATTTCCTTGAAAATATTTCTTTTGAGAAAACCAAGTTTGCTTCAAACCTCTCTCATCTTTGATTTGAAAAATTTCTAGACATACTAGAGGATAAATTTTTATTTTCTAAAAATTTTCTGAACTTTTCTATAAGCGAAGCAATATCAACAGGTTCATTCTCATCATGACTAACTTGTTTTTCTTCCTTTTTTATTGAAAAGAAAGCCAAATTCTTATGTTTTTTTATTAGGTTTACCTATCCTCAGTTCATAAGCTTTGAGATTACTTACAAGTTCTTCTAGACGATAGGTGTCTATGTCATGAGATTCTTCAATGGCTGTCTGCTTTAGTTGATATCTCAGCGGCAACGCCCTTAGAAATTTCTTCAATATCTACGTCCAAGCTTTTACATTGACTTACAATGTCCATAAGTTGCATAGAATTCATCAATTGTTTTGTCTTCCTCCATGGGCATTGTCCAAAATTCTTGAATCATCCTCTGAAGTTTCAAGCATTTGAGTTTCTTGTTACCTTCATGGGCGATCTGCAATATATCCCAGGCTTCCTTGGCAGTTTTGCAATGACTTATTCTTCTCCTTTCTTTGAGTGAGAGGGCATGAAAAAGGTTATTTATAGCCTTTTGATCAGCAGCAAATTTTTGAAGTTTATCCTTGTCCCAATCTTCATGCGGCTTCAACACAATTGTTGACCTTAAGTCTGATCCGTCTACATCTTTGCTTTCTGACTCTTTCGTAGGATGAGTCCATCCCACCTCAATAACATGCTAGCAAAATCATCTTGAGCATACAAGAATGATTGTATCATGATCTTCCAATCTAAATAATCCTCACCATCAAAGAAGGGAAGAGTGTTTACTGTTGTATTATGTGCAACACGTTCCATCTTCCCTTGGATCTGCTAGTCTTCCAGCACCTGCTATGATACCAAATGCAAATAGTGAAACGTGCACTAGGGATTGAAACGAGGTTTCAATCCTTAACGAACTGACAACAATTTAAATAATAAATACAAGATTTTAACGCTGTGTAAAAACTTCAAATTAGAGGAAAAACCACAGCGGAGCACAAGCTCAGATGACGATCTCAACTAGATGATTTGCTTAGAGTCTTACAACAATTGTAATGCCTACTCTATTACAAATCCTTAGAACTAGGCACAGTGTATTATTCTTCTTTCTTCAATGAGTTTCTCACAACACTTGAGAGAATCACAAACTCATAATCTACAAGTTCAACTCAACAAGGAACAATTGAACTTGTTCACTCAGATATGCAGCGGAATAAACAAGCTTCGTTCAGAACATCAAGCATGCAAAGGTGTCTCATCACATATCTTTTGCGCCTCTTTTATATAGTCATTCATGTTCTACGTTTGTTTTCTTGCGCCAATAACCCTAGTATCTGTCCAAAACGGAATTTCCATCAAAGTAGAATCACAGATATAAATTATAGAGTATTATCCAACAATATAAAAGGAACGACCTAATACAAGTAGGTTTCCTTTCCTTGCTTGACTTCCATAACAAACAACAAATCAAATCACAATGATTTAAGTGAATTCAGACATTCCTCTATAAACCACACAACAACCACATATTAAGATACTAACCAAGTTGGTACTCAAATACATATAGGAGA
Source organism: Comarum palustre (assembly GCA_951800085.1). NCBI lineage: Eukaryota > Viridiplantae > Streptophyta > Magnoliopsida > Rosales > Rosaceae > Comarum > Comarum palustre. The sequence continues at coordinate 6,032,989 of OX637590.1, read as the reverse complement.
CATCACCACATTCAACGTAGCAAGACCAGCTATAAAGAAAATATTACATAACAGATGTATGCATATAACAGATCACATCAATGGCACAAGCCACAATGTTACTGTATTGCACTTAGATATTAGGTATAGGAATGACAATACCAACAATCTTCCCCTTTAGCATTGCTATACAAAACCAAACATATTCATAACACATTTTAATTCTTTAAGCACACATAACCAGGTTACACATAATCATTGTTCATTTTAAATAAGACAAGACAATGATCATGATCACTCCCTTTTTTTGTTTAAGAAGCCAAAGGGTCTACAGCAAATGTAGGAGGTGGACATGGGTGGAGGACCGTTCTCTTCTGGTGTGTTTGATGCTCCCCACGGTGGACAAGATTAAGAACCCTGGGTTGAAAACACTCAACAAACCCTTATATATACACATCACATCAATGGCAGATGTATGCATATAGCAGATCACATCAAAGAAAATATAACATAACAGATGTATGCATATAGCAGATCATATCAATGGCACAAGCCATAATTTTACTCTATTTTACTTTGATATTTAGGTATAGGAATGCCAATACCAGCACAAGTCACTTGATTGGAGATGTGAAGATATAATTAATGAACACTGTGAACCCTATATTCATTCTTATGACCTTTTTATTTTCAATCTGATCATATCAAGCACTCATCATAAGAGATCAAACCTGATCTTCTTCGACTTCAAGTCCTTATGATACTTGAACTGGGACAAGCGTGGCCCGTGGATCACCATTGTACCGATAATGTTCCAACTTAACCACCTTTAAGGTGTTGGGTTTTAATCACCAAAGGCCTCGGTACAATTAGATACAATTCATCCACTTATAAGTTATATTTTATTTGTCTCTTTTCTGATGTGGGATCTTTCCTCTCCAACACTTCCCCTCACGTGCAACCTAACTTTTTAGGTTGACACGTGAAATTCATTCAGTCCAATTCTCACATCAGAAATCGGTACATTCATTCGGTCAAATTTCTATTTCAGAAATTGGCGTATGATGTCCAAGGCCCACTGTAGGCACTTGGTATGGTATATGCCAATCAGAAGTTTTTCGACGGCAATTTGATTCGATGAACCTAAATTTGGGCTCATTATGCTGGGAGAAGTAATTGAAGAGGGACCCGCTCTGATACCATCTTTAACTGGGATAAGCGTGGCCCGTGGATCACCATTGTATCGATACTGTCCCAACTTAACCACCTCTAAGGTGTTGTGTTTTAATCACAAAATGCCTCTGTATAATTGGATACAATTCATCCATTTATAAGTTATATTTTATTTGTCTCTTTTCTGATGTGAGATCTTTTCTCTCCAACAACTTGAACTGAGACAAGCATGGCCTGTGGATCACCATTATACCCATACTGTCCCAACTTAACCACCTTTAAGGTGTTGGGTTTTAATCACAAAAGGCCTCGGTATAATTAGATACAATTCATCCACATATAAGTTATATTTTATTTGTCTCTTTTCTGATGTGGGATCTTTCCTCTCCAACACTTCCCCTCACGTGCAACCTAACTTTTTAGGTTGACATGTGAAATTCATTCAGTCCAATTCCCACATCAAAAATCGGAACATTCATTAGGTCAAATTTCAATTTCAGAAATTGGGGTATGCGGTCTAAGGCCCACTATAGGCACTTGGTATGGTATGTGCCAATCAGAATTTTTCCGACGGCAATTCGATTGGATGAACCCAAATTTGGGCTCATTATGCTGGGAGATATTCCCCCTTTATGCTGGGAGAAGTAATTGAAGAGGGACCCGCTCTGATACCATCTTTAACTGGGATAAGCGTGGCCCGTGGATCACCACTGTACCGATACTGTCCCAACTTAATCACCTTTAAGGTGTTGGGTTTTAATCACAAAAGACCTCTGTACAATTGGATACAATTCATCAACTTATAAGTTATATTTTATTTGTCTCTTTTCTGATGTGAGATCTTTTCTTTCCAACAACTTGAACTGGGACAAACATGGCATGTAGATCACCATTGTACCGATACTGTCCCAACTTAACCACCTTTAAGGTGTTGGGTTTTAACTACAAAAGGTCTCGGTAGAATTGGATACAATTCATCCACTTATAATTTATATTTTATTTGTCTCTTTTCTGATGTGGGATATTTTCTCTCCAACACTCCCCCTCACATGCAACATAACTTTTTAGGTTGACACGTGAAATTCATTCAGTCCAATTCCCACATCGAAAATCGGTACATTCATTCGGTCCAATTTTCATTTCAAAAATTAGGGTATGCGGTCTAAGGCCCACTATAGGCACTTGGTATGGTATGAGCCAATCATAATTTTTTCGACGGCAATTCGATTCGATGAACCCAAATTTGGGCTCATTATGCTGGGAGAAGTAATTGAAGAGAGACCCGCTCTGATACCAACTTTAACTAGGACAAGCGTGGCCCGTGGATCACCATTGTACCGATACTGTCCCAACTTAACCGCCTTTAAGGTGTTGGGTTTTAATCACAAAAGGCCTCGGTACAATTAGATACAATTCATTCACTTATAAGTTATATTTTATTTGTCTCTTTTCTGATGTGAGATCTTTCCTTTCCAACAACTTGAACTGGGACAAGCATGGCATGTAGATCACCATTGTACCGATACTGTCCCAACTTAACCACCTTTAAGGTGTTGGGTTTTAATCACAAAAGGCCTCGGTACAATTAGATACAATTCATCCACTTATAAGTTATATTTTATTTGTCTCTTTTCTGATGTGGGATTTTTCTTCTCCAACACTTCCCCTCACGTGCAACCTAACTTTTTAGGTTGACATGTGAAATTCATTTAGTCCAATTCCCACATCGGAAATCGGTACATTCATTCGGTCCAATTTTCATTTCAGAAATTAGGATATGCGGTCTAAGGCCCACTATAGGCACTTGATATGGTATGGGCTAATTAGATTTTTTTCGATGGCAATTCGATTCAATGAACCCAAATTTGGGCTCATTATGCTGGGATAAGTAATTGAAGAGAGACCCGCTCTGATACCAACTTTAACTGGGACAAGCGTGGCCCGTGGATCACCATTGTACCGATACTGTCCCAACTGAACCACCTTTAAGGTGTTGGGTTTTAACTACAAAAGGTCTCGGTACAATTGGATACAATTCATCCACTTATAAGTTATATTTTATTTGTCTCTTTTCTGATGTGGGATCTTTCCTCTCCAACACTCCCCTTCACGTGCAACATAACTTTTTAGGTTGACACGTGAAATTCATTCAGTCCAATTCCCACATCGGAAATCGGTACATTCATTCGGTCCAATTTTCATTTCAGAAATTGGGGTATGCGGTCTAACACCCACTATAGGCACTTGGTATAGTATGGGCCAATCAGAATTTTTCCAACGGCAATTCGATTCGATGAACCCAAATTTGGGCTCATTATGCTGGGAGACTTTCTCTCTTTATGCTGGGAGAAGTAATTGAAGAGGGACCTGTTCTGATACCAACTTTAACTGGGACAAGCGTGGCCCGTGGATCACTATTGTACCGATACTGTCTCAACTTAACCACTTTTAAGGTGTGGGTTTTAACTACAAAAGGTCTCGGTACAATTGGATACAATTCATCCACTTATAAGTTATATTTTATTTGTCTTTGATAAATTAGTCTGGGGTTCAACTTCAAAACCAATTGGCAATAGAGAGAGTGGCTCAAACCCTTATAAACCCAAATGCAAGGTCTCATATTCCTGATGTGGGATATATATCTCAACACGCCCCCACACGTATGGTGAATCTTCAAGCCTAACATGTGGACAACAACTTGGGTGGTCATGGAGTTCGTATGGCCTTTGGGCTTCACACGTGTACGTGGGTAACCCGCTCTGATACCATGATAAAGTAGTCTGGGGTTTAACTCCAAAACCAATTAGCAATAGAGAGAGTGGCCCAAACCCTTATAAACCCACATGCAAGGTCTCATATTCTCGATGTGAGGTATATATCTCAACCTCTGATACCAACTTGAACTGGGACAAGCGTGGTCCGTGGATTACCATTGTACCGATACTGTCCCAACTTAACCACCTTTAAGGAGTTGGGTTTTAACTACAAAAGGTCTCGGTACAATTGGATACAATTCATCCACTTATAAATTATATTTTATTTGTCTCTTTTCTAATGTGGGATCTTTCCTCTCCAACAATGATCACCTTTTATGTTTGAAATACTTGGACGTACTACCTATTTGAGTTTCAATTTTGTTATCTGTATTCACATAATAACATAATAATGTCATGTGGATAGCTAAATCAAATAAAAGATTGAGATTACTTATTAGTTGCTCATTTCACTTGCAGTTTGGTGCGTACATGAATTTTCGATGATTATATATACAAAAATATCAAATTAAACATTGCTCTAAAATTGAATACACCATGTTAATGTTTAGCAACAAAAATACGCTAAAAAATATCATGACATATATGCACACACGTACATCTTCTCGATCAATCATCAAAAGTCAAAACAATAACAGCAACCTAAGCTCTGTAGAGCCGTATCAATGTCGTTGAATACCAACCACAACAATTGGAAATTAAGGTCTCATGTGACTTGATTTTCAAAGGAATGCTCTCAAATTCTGATAACTTGAGAGTAGCTGTTATACGTATACTAAGGCAGTTTTGGACTTTAGACAGAGAATTGATTGATGGCATTGCTTGTAGGGCATGCATTTAAACATTTAGGGATAATCGGCCCCTTTCACTTAAAGCCCAGCTAGTTCTTATCATTCGACCACTTATTAGAAACGTTATTCATCTTCATCATCTTCTTCAATCATCATCTGCATGTAGCTCTGGACAATGGCACCCCCATTGGCTTATCTTAAACATTTTTTAGTCGGCAGATAAATCCAAACGTGTCCGCATAGCTATAGCTATAGCTATATCCAATCTCTTCATGTCATTCTGATGGGAAGTTGCATAGTGCCCCCTTTTTATCGTGTGATATTGAAGGCTCCCATAACATTCTGTGGTATTTTTTGCACCTTTTTATCTTTGTTTTAATTGGCTTTGAACATTTGATCGAGTTTTTTCTATCATGCATTTAGTGGAAAAAGTAAGATGAACTAGATTTGGGATAAAACCCTACCTTATCTTTGTGGTTTTGGCATATCCCTTAACCATTTTGTAACTGAAACAGTTGATGATGTGATTTATATGGGACCTTCCACCTAGGGTCCAGGTCGGTATGATGACTTCCTAGTGGCTAATACTTTGTCATGAATCATGATTAAATTAACCATTGAAATTAAATTGGAAACATGTATCACTAATCTTAATCAAACCATGAAATTGACCTTACTGTCAGTTTGAGTATGGGGGATTATACATTGTTTTAAACAATTATCATATCTCCATCCAAATGTAGTAGGGCAATGCTGAAGAGGTGTGTTAATCTTCGGATCAATCTTATCTCGTTTAAGTTTTAACTGAACGGGCGCTTTTGATTGTTTGTGATGTGAATCGAAGTTGCTTTTCCAAAATCTTGTTAATTAAGTTTGTCGAGATCTTATTTGGAAGTGCGCCATAGCAACATCAGATTACTTCTTTCACGAATAATAGAGCTTACATAATGTAAACAACCTCCCACATGGAGAGTTAGGCATTGGTACAACATAAAAAGTCCAATTGATCATCAGGACCATTTCCTCTTCCAGTTATATATCGCAAGATGATGCTTAACATTCCTCATAATGATCGAGGACCTATTTCCATTATTAAGACTTGGAGTATTATTGCATTGGAGTTAAGAAAACGAAAATCTAAAGTGCTCTTATTGCATGGCACCCTATTACTGTCTGGTATGTCCGAACTATAATTGATGAACTTGGAATACAAAGGTCGAGCTCTTAGAAATAAGCATCAATTCCTTTTGAAACTTGCTGTGCGACCTTCATGAACTAACCTCGCAATAATTCTGCAACTGCAGGAGAGAATGTGGTTGTTTTTACAGATTAATATTCTTGTCAGCCAAGCATAGTGTCGTTCAAAGTTCTAAAGATGAATGGTTGACTAGGATTTTAGTTTTTTCATCCTTATTGGTACCATTAGGTTCTCAATTGTCACCACCTAACGATTAAGAACCGATGGAGGAAATTCAAGTTGCACATGGATTGCCAAATGGAGATTAATTCTTGCTTATTAGACAAGTTCATATGATCTTGTATAAAACATACCACATGCAATTTGCTACTAAAGTGACTGAGAATAAGAAGAAAACATGCGCGCACCTTTTTCCTCGCTTAGGTTTGTGGTAGCTAGAAAAGCTTTAACATGCTTAGCCATGCCAAATTCGCGTGCAAAAGTTTGTGGGATATATATATATATATATATATATATATATATATATATATACCTTCTCACCTAAGGAAGTAATTAGTTTAATTTTGGTGCAGATTTTCATTATTTCACTCACTTTTCCATCAAATTTTTTCATTTTAACCATTCAAAATCTAAATATATTTATGTAGATCATCTCTTCAAAATTTCAATTGATTTGGTAATCGTAAAGGTCTCGAAAACATATAAATACAATAAACGAATTGAATCTGTTCAACCTGAACCGTTCGTATTCTTCTTTGTAAATAACAGTTTTGAATGCCTTAACGATCACTAAATTCGCTGAAATTTTACAAAGATTGTCTACTCATATATCTAGAAACTAAACGGTTTAGATGAAAAAAAATATAATCTAAAGAATAACCAATTCAAGAATCCTCACCAAAGCTTAGATAATGACGTCCTTATCTAATATATATATATATATATATATATTCGTATCTTATATGAATGGCCATAACAGATCATGAGAGAATATTTATATAATAGTCCCAAAATCTTATGAAGCTACAGGTGAAATGTTTGAGTACGTGGTAAATAGAGCGAGGTTATGACAAAATTGTTAAGTTGATCGATCTGCAAGACTTCATTTAATCTATTTGTATTGGAGGCAAAAGCTGTTTATTAAGTTACTATCAAGAGTTCAGTGTAAATCTTGCTTTCACCTTCACATTTACTCTTGCAACCCTAATTAAAACCCGAATACATTTTACCCTCTATATATAAATATGTTCCAGAGGTCGCAAGAATATATTCTTCAACCGCCATATTGTGGAGACTTTCCACCGACACAAATCGCAAAGTTTACTCACTTAGGTAGTTCGTCCTTACATTTAATTTGGTTCTATAAATGGTTTCAAATTTCTTTTGAATCGTTTCATCGGTTCTAGTTGGAGAACGCATACCCCAAAAGAGGAATGGGTAAAAGTCGAGGGATATGTTATATCTGCGGGCCAGAATATATAAGAGAGGAAGGCACCAATATTCTTGAGTACGTAAACTCACACAGGTTTGATCTCCGTTGTTAACAATTTCTAGTTTATTGGTGAGTAATCTGTAAAATATCCTTGGATCTGCCTCTTAATGGGTTGTTGGATGAGAGTGTGGTCTCTTGGAAACATGCTTCCGGGTCTTTAAGGAGGGTGCCACATCTCTTCAAACACTGGTGAAATTCTCTCCTAGTCGGAAATTTGAAAGTGTTCGGACCTAAGTCGCAGGGTTTGTTCTGACCATAATAGTGTAGAAAAACCCTCCTCCTACCTAAACTTTTATGTTAAAAAAATATTCTTATGTACGTATTTGATAAGAGAATTTCATCCGCATGCGTATCTTGGCGGCACAAAATCAGATTTCCAGGATCTTCAACTGTTCTTTCAACGGCTTTTTGCCTTTTGAAATCATCAACTTAGTGTTATGTGACTCATGCATGCATGCGTATACGTATAAATGGAAACCGCCCCTTCGTCTTTGCCATGCTTGTATACATTGATATTCTACGTATATTTTGCATATTTCTACTTGAATTATCAGCAATTTGTCAAGTAATATATGCCGGTACCGCATCGATACCCATATATAGTAATATTTCAAAGGATTGATGATAGGTTTATATGATTCTTTTTTCTTTAACACGTTTCAAATAAGAGGCCGGGTCGCATGCGATTAGCTAGATTCTTTCTCATTGTTCTTTCGGGTCCTTGTTGATTACCTAATCTTGAATATATGATCACGCATAAACGTCAAAAGGTTATTATGAATGAAGATACTCGATCAATATATGTCTCAACAAGCAACATATCAACCATTTCCAATGGTATATAGTTTAACCAACTGCACTTGTACCTTATTAATTATCTGTGGGCACGCGAGTAACATACTATAAGCTGAGGGGAAGATTTATTTATGACTCCGAATCAGATATCTGTTTAGGTATGAAGATTGCAATGAGTTTTTCTAGGGTTTCTTGTTTTGGATAGATTAGGAAAGCCGAAGCTTTAGCCTCCGAGCCGGGGCTTGACTCTCCCCATGGATGTTTCTTTTGATACGCCGTCAGCTACAAAACTACAGTTCTTTTACATCACTTGCATGCACGATTTGATTCATAATCCCAAATCTGGTGGAAGATTTACTGTATAAAACCGAGATGAATGGTTGTACTTGATTTGGGCCTCTGGGTTAAGGTTTCCCACTTCTCCCATCTTACTTGGGCCTCTAGCCTTTTTCGTTTTTTTGAAAATATCTAACCTTTTCCTAGTTAAGACATCCTGCTAATATTCCTATACAGCAGTGCACCTGCTAATCTGGTGGAAGATTTTGATTATAAAACCGAGATGTGCTTGATTTGGGCCTCTGGGTTAAGGATTCCCACTTTTCCCAGCTTACTTGGGCCTCTAGCCATTTTCCTTTTTTTTGAAAATATCTACCTTTTTCCTAGTTAGGACATCCTACTAATGTTTTTATACAGTAGTGTTTATATAGTTGACTAAGAGATTTATGATCAATCACTGTTTGATATAAATTTAATGGTGGAGAACAAAATAACTTAACTTTAAAATAATACTCTTTACATTTAGATATAAATCTAAAGGTGATTGACTATAAATTCTTTGATCAGTAGCTGATTCCTATAAGCTTAGACAAAGTCCACATTACCAGTAATACAACTTTAGCGCACTATTAATTGTCTTATCCCATTCATGATTACAAATGTGAGCAACGCTTAATGTGGCCTAATTCAAAACCTTAATTCTACCTCTTGGCCTTGGGTTTTGGGGTTTGAAACAAACACGACCGATATGGCTACTAGTTGACAGGTCGATTATATAGAAATCCATTTTTCAACATTTTTTCTCATATTCACCTTGACATTTTTATCCACGTAAGTCCATCTAAACTTAAATGAGGCTTTATATTAGGTATTAATATTTAATAAAATTACAGACTGTTATTCAACTAAAAAATAGTTTGTTAATTTTATATTTACATAAATGCCACTAATGTAAAAAGACAGAACCCATAAAAAGTCTTCAGCCAAACTCTGACGAGGTCTCCTGTCGACCGCCGACGAAAGCTTCAGCCGACCGCTGGCAAAATTTTTGGCTGACCTCCGATAAAATTTCCAGCCAACCTCTGACGACTTTTCTATCATGACTCTGAAGAATTTTTTGGCCGAACTTCTAAGAGGATTCTGGCAACCACAAAAGCTACTACTAATGACAACGAAATATACTACTTCAAGTAAAGAAAGCTACTACCACTGACAAGAAAATATACTACTGTCAGCAAAAGATACTACCCTCGGACAAAAAAACTAATACCCTGACAAATAAAGCTACTACCCCCGACAAATAAAGCTACCATTGCTGACAAAAGCTACTACGTCAGATACTACTAATGGCTACAAAAGCTACTACCACATGCTACAAAAGCAACTATCACAAGCTACAAAAACTACTACCGTGTCACCAACAAAAGATACAACTATATAAGCTATTGTAACCAACACTAGAATCTGTAATCGGTAAAAACAAAAACTACTACCGTTAGTAACAATAGCTACTATCACTATGTTGAAAACATCATCTTGAAAATATACTAATATAGATAGAAAAATTCTATCACTGGGTTAAAAAGATAATAACACAGAGATACATAAAGATACTATTACAATGTTAAAAATACTAAAATTATGTAGTATTCTACAATGACATAATTATGTATAAAGCTACTTCCATAATTTAATATAGCTATTGTTATAGTCTAAAAAGTCTACTACAATAGTTTTATAAAGCTACTTACGTGGTTTTCCCATCCGTGATCAGCATATGACTTCATTTCAAATATTTCGTGGCTAGCCAAATGATCTCTTGGTTAAGAGAGGCTTTCAAAATCCAAATTCTCATGATTTTTAATGCTATTACCACAATTGCCAGGAAAAAAAATTCTGCAAGCACAAAAACACAAAATAATATTAGTATTTGACATGAAAATAAAAGTTATTGACATCATGCTGAAAAGATACTACAATATAGTTAGGTTCGTACTATCATTATGTTGAAAAGATACTATCACACAACGACAAAGCTACTAATATCATATTGAAAAGATACTCACACAAACATAAAAATATGCTACCAGTGTATTGAAAATATACTAACACATATGTAAAAGAATACTACTAGTGTGTCGAAAAGATACTAACACATACATAAAAATGTACTATCAATGTATCGAAAAGATACTGACATAGACATAAAAAGATACTATCAGTGTGTCGAGAAAATACTATCATACAACGACAAAGCTACTAACATCATGTTTAAAATATATTAATCTAGACATAGAAAGATTCTACGACTATGTCAAAATGATATTATCCGCCAAGTGAATTTCCCAATAGTATACCTACAAAATCTATATACATGTCACAATTCTCAATCGAATTATGCTTGCAGAATGTAGGGACTTGTAGAGCTGCCAATCTACCATACTAAAATATGAAACAATCATGATAAAGATACTATCATAAGCACATAAAGATACTACCATAGCAGCAGAAAGATATGTCATCAACTATAAAAAGCTAGAAAAATTATATACAACGCTACAATCATAAAGTTTATGAACGATCCTAGTTGCTAAAAATTATAGGTATTGAACAATTATAAGCTGAAGTCATATATAAAACTCATAAAATCTAGAGCATGTTCATGAGGAAATAAATTAACGCTTTGCAAAGGATTAAAATTGTGATCTAAGTGATGTCTATCGGTAGAGAAGACGAGAAGTTAGGAGTAATTGGATAATGTACTAGTGGACAAGGATTCAGTGAGAGGAGAGAGATAGGCTCCGGAGATCTGAATAATTCAAGGTCGATGCATCATCGACGTCGACATAATCAGAGATGCAATCGAGGTCAAAGTCAAGGTCAAGGATTCAGTGCGAGGATAGAGATAGGCTCCAGAGATTTGAATGATTCAAGGTCGAGGCATCATCGTCGTTGACAAAATCAGAGATGCAATCGAGGTCGATGACGAGGCATCAACGACTGAACTGAATCCAGGAGGTCCAGTCCAGGTCATCGTTGAAGAAATCAGAGAACCGGTCAAGGTCTTCATTGATGGAATTGGAAATCCATTCGTGCTCTTTGCAGATGGAATTGGAGACGTAGTCAAGGATGAGGCGACTTCATTGTCAGATGTCAGCACAATCATTGTCGATGTCGATGAAATCAGAGATCCAGTCAAGGTTTTTGATGACGGAATCAGTGATCCACTGGAGGTCGACGTTGATGGAATTAGAGATGCAGTCGAGGTTGAGGCGACGTATATGACAAGTTAGTTTTTTTTCTCTAAATTTGATCTTAAAAGACCCCAAACGCTTGTCGAGCTACGCCAAAATAAAATTCAGGGTTTATAACTTTTTTCTACTTTGACTGTTTTGAGTAGGACCTCGACTTGTTGTTTTTAAGGCAAATAATAGGGATTAATTTTTAGAGGAACTCGATGATGTATTAGAATACAAGTGCTGAAGTGCTAAGGTTTAGGCTTTTGGATACACAAAGTTATCAATCTATCCTATGATGTTACATGTGTTTTTTCCTCCTATGATGTTACATGTGTTTTTGCCTCGCTTCCAGTTGGTAGAAGGTAGTATCAAAACTTGCGGATGACCGCGGTAAAAAGTAAATTACAAAGAAAGTAAGAAGAGGTTTTGCAGAGCGTGCTACCGCACAGATGCGGAAGAGAATGAATATACGCACCACCTGGTTTCATGTTAGGCGATCGTAGATCACCGGCGTCATGTTCGAGGAATAATTTACGACTAGTCTTCTACTCTCCATCGATACTCGTGTGAAGCGAGCAGATCTTTCATTAGGAACAGGGAGAGGAACGCTGTTAGAATTTGAGCTGTGCACCGAAAGTGGCTCTGGGAAACTGATTTGGTCGTCTTTTGCTAAGGCGTGAGGCTTTAGAATCAGGTGTGAGGTTGAGATGTTGCTTTGCTTATAGCTGGAAGCTTCTGTTTGTCAAAAGTTGTTGTGTAAAGTTGTTTTTGTAAAAGGTTGTTTAATTTTGTTTTTTATAAAAGGTTGTTATATTGTGTTTTTTGTAAAATGTTGTTTTCGTGTTTTTAGTCTAACCCCAGATCTTCTTTATATATTAGCCTAAATAACCTGATAAGGATACAGACTTTAACAAGTCCAAATAGGTTTCGACTACTATAATTACACAAGCAATCGTTCTCCCTGGCCATAAAGCAACTGAAATATTGCGACTCTAGTTACAAATAGAATTTTCCTAGGTCACTAGTACTGACCTTCCGCTCATCGAAAAATTACTAGACTTCGATGCGAACTCATTTATTTAAGTCCACACGACACACGTGAAAAGACATCGCCACATAGGATAGCGTTTCACCTGTAACTGTTACCTCAGGTCGAACCTGTCACAGCTTTATTTTTTAGGCCACTGGTATTGTCACAAATGCTGCCCAAAACTATTAATTAATTAGTTTCACACCGAATATTAATTGGGCTCAAACATTGCTCCTAAGGCTTGAGAGCAGCCAAATTTGCAACGGTCTAGAGAGAATGCCTAATTACGTAAGTTCGCTGGTTTGAATTTTGAAACGGTTTAACGTTTCAGTCATTATCACCTCGCCATTTAATGGGATGACGTTTCAGTTTGATAGGACATTCCCTTTCATACTTCTATAAAAGAGTGACAAGGACGGCTCCTCGTCAATCATCGTCCTCAATCTTCTCTTTGTCCTCCTCTGCCTCCACAGTCCTTGAAACTTATCAACAACAAATCCACCAGTGACCAACCAATCAAACTCCGACATGGCCTCAAAAACTTGTGTCAAAGACCCAAACCTTAATCAAACTGACACCATTAATTGGTCTAGCAGCTTCGAGCGTCTCCTCGCTGTCTATTTATAAGGGCCGCCATTAGGGTTGAAATTCCTATAATACCCCTAGTAGCTTAGCTTATTTACCAGGCTACCATTAAGAGTGAATTGACAACACTACCCTTGAGAATTTAAGTTAAGTACAAGGGTATCTTAGAGTGGTTTTACCTATATACCCCTGGGGGGCTTTATATATTTCTGTGATTGTCTATATTTCATATTATGTGTTTGGGTGTGGTTGTTGTTTTCATGTTTGATGGAATGCTAGGGAGAATCGCGGAAAAATAGCTGATCGGTAATTACCTCAACGGAGAGGTTAAACTCCGGGTATACTTTGGGCGTTTGCAAACCATTGTTAAATCTATCGATAAGTGGTAAAGCGGGATCATCTCAATTAGAACGTTAACTAAGTTAAGAGCTACGTGTGGCTTGATCCATGAGGACAGGGTACGTAGGCAGCCTGACAGGGATTCGGGTGCAGTCACAAATATTATTAGAACCCTAGGTCCTCTAGATGCTTGGTTTGAGATCCAAATAAGGAAAACGGGATAACCTCCGGCTGTGAGGTCTATTCCGGTATCGTTTGGAATGTTTGAATTTTGTTTGGAAAGAGTGTTATCCTTTCTCAAGGGGAATTTAAAGTAAATCTCTCTTGGAATGGGTCCCGCACGTTCCAACCCAGGTTTAGGAAGGTAAACTTGGGTCGGAGTGTGACAACATAGGAGTCCACCGGCCCAAACCCATTGACTTAAGTCCGCAACTGCACCTCCATTGCAACCCTACCACTGTGACCACCCTAGCACCGCCATTAGCCGATCTTCCTTGACATTCCAAAGGAACAAGAAATGACAGTCCTTATGACAGATCTGGTCGCCCTTCCCCTCATCTCTAGTTGAGATCTGATCCCCACTGACAGATCTGGTTGCCACTTCTCTACCGCCGATCCCCGGAGACCACCACCAAACCATCCACTACTGATAAGCCTAAAATAGACTAATAAATAAACCCTACAATTACAATTATGTTGTCGATGGTAGTATAGAAAAGTAGGGGTCTCCCGCAGAGGATTGTGTCTAAATCACTAATATAATACGCAATCTGAACTAAAAACCTAATCTGTCCAATCAGACAGAACTGATCGGCAGACGACTCTAAACTACTCTAAACAAGACAAAGGTTTACAGACACTACCTACACTCGATAAACTAACTACTGTCAAAGTTTCACAATTTTTGGGGTTGAATTGCTATGCTAAATAAATTCAACAAAACAGAGAACAGAAAACCTACGAAAATAAAAGAATACTTTTGGGTTTTGAAATAGTTAAGAAAAACAATAGCTATAAACAACCATACACCACTATAACATACTTCACCAAAGATTTGTCAATCTACATGCTCCTATTCAATCGAATGTCTTTATCCAAGCTAACCCAATGATGTGTTGAACTTAACCTAATAACTTTTCTTGGTATGTTAAGAGAATGATGTTTTCAACTTAACTTAGCTTCTAACATGGAACCTAGAGTGATATTCTCGCATAGCTCTCACATAAAAGTCATTAAGATTGAAAAGATTATGCATAAAGCTAGGCAATTTTCTTTATTGATGTTTTAATAATCTATCTAGATGCTAATTCATATGAATTTGGCTTAAGTCACTCATGTGCTACTTTAGATAATATGCTTGACATGATGATCAAAACACAAAATCATAGCAATAAAACCCTAACATGCATACTACATTTGCAACCACAATAAACAAAACCAAAATTCATCAATGAGAAACAAATGAATCAACAAACATTCAATATCCAAGAAACAATAAAATCAATGCCAAAATCTTGGTTTACACATGTGTAGGGCTTAGGCAACCCTTAACTATCAACAACTAGTAGAAAAACATAAAGAAAATAAAATAAAACATTAGAAGAAGAATGAGAAAAGAATGGCGGCAAAGGACTGATATTGTGCGTCCAAAGTTAGATGTCTCTAAACCCCCTCCTCCCCGGAATGATGTCAAGTCCACCTATTATATATCAGCAGCTGTTATTAGGGTTAGAAAATTCTAATTTTCATCTATGGACTTGTCTTTATGGTCTGGGCTTTGAAATTGAAGTTTCAGTCCAAATCAGAAATTCAGGTAGTCTGACCTTCAATCATTAAAACGGTCATAACTTCTTCATCAAAATAGGTATTTACGATTTAGAAAATGTTCTGGAAATTAGACTCTTATAACTTTACGTTGATATAAAGCTCATCTCCTGGATCATTGTGAGCTAATCGCAATCCTCTATCGAAGTTGACTAATGATTTCTAGCAGATTTTCTGATTTCTTTCCTTGCACGGTATAGATTCCTTTTCCTTCAAGATTTCTTCTATCTTGCTTCTCTTGTGCTCCTCGACTTTATAGATTTAAAAACACAAACTAAGTAACAATGAATATTACTAAAGGAATTACATAGCTAAATAGGATCGGAAATGCATTAAGAACGTTGCATAAAATGCATCTATCAAATTCCCTCACACTTAGCTTTTGCTAGTCCTCGAGCAAACAAAAGAATAAACTAAATCAAAACACACAGACCTAATATCTTCCAAACATCTTAGAGAACTCATAATGCCTACAAGTATGGTCAACAAAATTCAAGCAATCACATATCAAAACTCTCAACTTCACTTAATAACTAATTTATTTTAATAATCACCATGCTCAAATCATAGTGCAAAGATAATCAAACCAATGCAACAACGAAAACGAATTTCTACATGCTTCAACAAGTGTCAACTCAATTTCTCACAAAGATGCTCTCAATTTTTTCCTCACATGATTTTCTGGCTCAATCTCTCAATTGTATGCAAGAGAATGTAGCTTGCATATTTATATGAACAAAAAGCACATGATAACATAAACAAACCTCATGAAGGAATCAATAGCCCACACAAATGAACCATACCATAGGCTCAACTCTTGGAACAAACTTCACAGATCAAGTTTTACTCATCTTCCAGATCAAAAGGAACTTTATAAGATAATATTGGAGCAAGGCTAGTGGTATGAATGTATCGATATATAAGTGATGTATTTTCTAAGGATCTAGCAGAGCATATCCAAATACACCTTATGTCACCAAAGCAATGGCCAAATATCATCGTGTTGGACCCATCGTTATTCCAACCTCCTTACAACATTGTGAAAAAGAACAAATGTCATATATTTAACTTTCAGGCCTTCAAATATATACAAATCCCCGAATTCACAATCAAGGAACTTAATCTAATTTTCCTCTCTTTTTTTGCGTTACTATTTCTTTTGATTTTTTTTTTCATGGCATTTTTTCTTTTGGACAAGTCACCTTCTTCTATACTATTTCTCATCATCATTCCATACAATACATCACAATATCATGCTCTATTAGGTCAGAAGGATAAAGGTAGAGATATCACTACACTAAGCTCAATGTATGTATTTCATGTGTGATGAAAGAAAAGGCTTAACATAGGCTCAATGGGGATTAACTAAGGGATGTGTCGCACACACAATTACAGACACATGGCAATTTAGCAATGATGTTCATCCTAAAAAGTTTCATTTATCATTTCCAAAATCAGAGTATTTATGATAAAAAGTTTTTAAAGTACACAAGAGTGAGTCCTGATCATCTAGAGTTCATTAAAAGCTTTGGTGAGCAATCAACCAAGATAAAAGAATAGTGAGGTTTCAGAAAATTTATAACCAAAAAACCGAATTGGAAATTTTTCATTAAATCACTCAGAAAGAAAGCACATGTAAAGGCTCAAAAACTCTCATAAGGGTCAAAATTAAGTTAAACTTATCTTAGCATGCATCAATCGATTCTCAATCATCACATTAATCCAATTATCAATGAACATAATTCAAGCATGATAACAATGAAAATTTATTAGCAATTACTTGAAATGAAGAATCTAACACATGTTTGCAATTCATTTGTAACCATAATATAATTTTTTAAAGTTCAATTTCATCTTAAAGTTTGGAAGATCCTAGCAACTCAAAAAAATCCAAATCCTATAACTAATTTTTTTAATTCAAAAATTTGACTCACAATATATAAATCTCTTCCCCTACACTTAAATGAAACGTTGTTCTCAACGTAAAACAATTAGAGCATGCAATATATCATATAAATATAGGGGAAGAAATTTAACACATAACATAACTAAACACAATATAAGAGAAGTAAAGAGTTCAAGAGAACAAATCTGCATTGATGGCTCCTTCATGGATGTTGTCAAATGCTGTCACCATGTTTGCTGTTTTTCTGCTCCGACCCTTCTATACTCGAATGTATTAAAAGATTCCATTGTTGTCGCCACCTCTTTCTCCATTCAGTAGGTTACCTCCCAATACCAATTCATCAAGAGTAATCAGGAAGTTTAGATGAGATGTTTAGCATCTTTAACGAAGCCTGATGTGCCCTTGTTAGCAACTTGCTCTTCTAGTAACAATGGACAGATGATACTCTATTCTTTTCTTTTTATTTTTCCATTGTCTTCTCTTCTTCTTACATCCACCAAGCATCAACAAAAAGATTTATCTATCGGTTTTGGGGTGTTGACAAATCATCATCTTCACATGATCTTGGTGACATGGTGATTCCTCTTGTACATCAGAAAACTCAAGCGCTTCTTTGGGGCAATGAACATATGTATAGCTTGTAGGCAATGAATGATCAGGTGGACTTTGATATAACAGAGCTTGAGATTCGATTATTGGAGCTTTGATGAACTCTTCTACCAGATCTCTCATATCATTGTGACATTGCTGCTCTTTTACTTCCAACCCATAGACGTCCTCATCATCACTATACATACAAGCTGCTTCAAGTTCAATTGTGTATCGTACTGCATAACCCTCTCGAGTTTCAACCTCAATTTTTTTATATGACTTATCTAAATCTGTATCCACATTCTCTCCAAAATTTAAATCATCATATGCTTCATATGGTGGAGCTAAGAAGGTTATGACTTCAAAATTCTACTCTGGACTTGTAGTAGAAGTAGGATAGCGCTCTATAGGTACCTTGACTTCAAAGGGTTCATCAGCTAGGGGTGGCCATACGAAACCGAAAACCGAAAAAAACCGAACCGAAACCGAACCGAAAACCGAAAAAAACCGAACCGAAGACAAACCGAACCGAAAAACAAAAACCGGACCGAACCGGGTATGTATGGTCCGGTTTGCGGTTTGGGGTCCGTAGAAACCGGACCGGACCGAAAAACCGGAAAAAAAAATAAATAAATAAGTATATAAATAAACTCATAATTAAAAGGACTTTAATTATGTAGTAGGAAGGAAAAAGATTTTAATTATGGAAGAAAATTTATCAAAAATCTCGTAATATAAGATGTGTTAGGAATGGTGAAATAGGACTATGGTTAAAAAATCACGTAATTCGGATAACGTCTCGGTGTCGATAGTAGCGGTCAACCCTATTTACCGTTTTTATTCCCTATGGGGAGCCATATCGTCGGAAGGTAAATGTCCCAAAATTTTTATATGGACGGTTGCGTCTCATCTACGCGAGTGTTTTTCGTGTAGAAGGTTTGACAAAAATATGTAATATAGAGGTAGGTATGAGCGTTTCCGTGTGATAACTAACGACGTATTAGGGTTGACTGTTTCGATCGATCCCTTAACTTTGTCGGATCTAGTTGAATTTTTTCCCACATACATATTTCTTCATAATGATCATATCTGACGGTCGAATTTTAATTTTTTACTTTTAGTCATCGGAATCACAATATGCATACTAATGTTATATAACTTGTTTATTAGGTTTTAAGCAAATGCACAACTTTATGAACCAACTCTACATAGAAGCAAAATTATCAAAAAACTCGTGAAATAAGATGTGTTCGGAATGATGAAATACAGCTCTGGTTAAAAAATCACGTAATTCGGGTAACGTCTCGATGCCGATTGTAGCGGTCAACCCTATTTACCTTTATTATTCCCTAGGGGGAGCCCTATCGTCGGAAGGTAAATGTCTCAAAAATTTTATATGGGCGGTTGCGTCTCATCTACGTGAGTGTTTTTCGTGTAGAAGTTTTGACAAAAATACGTAATATAGAGGTAGATATGAGTGTTTCCGTGTGATAAGTGACGATGGATCAGGGTTGACCGTTTCGATCGAGCCCTTAACTTTGTCGGATCCAGTTGAATTTTTTCCCACATACATATTTCTTCATAATGATCATATCTGACGGTCGAATTTTAATTTTTTACTTTTAGTCATCGGAATCACAATATGCATACTAATGTTGTATAACTTGTTTATTAGGTTTTAAGCAAATGCACAACTTTATGAACCAACTCTACATAGAAGCAAAATTATTTAAAAACTCGTGAAATAAGATGTGTTCGGAATGATGAAATACAGCTCTGGTTAAAAAATCACGTAATTCGAGTAATGTCTCGGTGCCGATTGTAGCGGTCAACCCTATTTACCTTTATTATTCCCTAGGGGGAGCCCTATCGTCGGAAGGTAAATCTCTCAAAATTTTTATATGGGCGGTTGCGTCTCATCTACGTGAGTGTTTTTCGTGTAGAAGTTTTGACAAAAATACGTAATATAGAGGTAGATATGAGTGTTTCCGTGTGATAAGTGATGATGGATCAGGGTTGACCGTTTCGATCGAGCCCTTAACTTTGTCGGATCCTGTTGAATTTTTTCCCACATATATATTTCTTCATAATGATCATATCTGACGGTCGAATTTTAATTTTTTACTTTTAGTCATCGGAATCACAATATGCATACTAATGTTGTATAACTTGTTTATTAGGTTTTAAGCAAATGCACAACTTTATGAACCAACTCTACATAGAAGCAAAATTATCAAAAAACTCGTGAAATAAGATGTGTTCGGAATGATGAAATACAGCTCTGGTTAAAAAATCACGTAATTCGGGTAACGTCTCGGTGCCGATTGTAGCGGTCAACCCTATTTACCTTTATTATTCCCTAGGGGGAGCCCTATCGTCGGAAGGTAAATCTCTCAAAATTTTTATATGGGCGGTTGCGTCTCATCTACGTGAGTGTTTTTCGTGTAGAAGTTTTGACAAAAATACGTAATATAGAGGTAGATATGAGTGTTTCCGTGTGATAAGTGACGATGGATCAGGGTTGACCGTTTCGATCGAGCCCTTAACTTTGTCGGATCCAGTTGAATTTTTTTCCACATACATATTTCTTCATAATGATCATATCTGACGGTCGAATTTTAATTTTTTACTTTTAGTCATCGGAATCACAATATGCATACTAATGTTGTATAACTTGTTTATTAGGTTGTAAATAAATGTGCAACTTTGTGAACTATAACCATTTTTCACTATAATGATAATAAGATGAAAAATTATGAATTTGGAAAAAAAAACCGAAAAACCGAACCGAACCGCACCGAACCGTAGGTGTGGTTTGGTTTGCGGTTTGGCCTCTTGAATAGTAAAAAACCGAACCGAACCGAACCGAAGTATAACATTGGTTTGGTTCGCGGTTTTGGGTATAAACCGAACCGAAGTGGACCGGAGCCAGCCCTATCATCAGCTGCTGTCCAATTTTCCTCCTCACTAACTGGAAGTTCTGCACTTAGTTCTTGCTAATGTGACTCTTGATTTAAGAAAGCCAAGATTGTCTCCACATGCTGCTCAATTTTCACAACATTGTGCTCAATATTCTGCCCATAAGAAGAAGCATTATTAACAACAAAAGTAACCAAGACTTCAAGAGAATTACCTAGAGGTGATTGAAATTGATGATCATGGTATGCATTGGAGAATCCTTGTTGCATGTTGGGAAGATCATTCAATTCATAGTAAGGATATTTACTCCACCCGGAATCATATGGTGATATATACCAATCATTTACTCCACCCGTAAGGATAACTATTCATCATGTACTACATCTTCAATGGAAAACAAAAATAAAGTTAGTAATATACAAAATCGAAAAAGACACAAAAACTAGACTAGCAGTTAAGAAAAACAATCCCCGGCAACGAAGCCAATTTGATAAGCCTAAAAATATACTTATAAATAAACCCTACAATCACCATTACGCTATCGATGGTAATATAGGAAAGTAGGAGTCTCCCGCAGAGGATTGTGTGTAAATCACCAATCTAATGCCCAATATATACTTAAAATCTAATCTGTCCAATCAAAAAGACCTGATCGGCATACGACTCTAAACTACTCCAAACACGACGAAAATTTACAGACACTAACTAGACTCGATAAACTAACTACCGTCAAAGTTTCACAATTTTTGGGGTTGAATTGCTATGCTAAATAAATTCGACAAAACAGTGAACAGAAAACCTAAAAAATAGTAAAGGCATCAGCCATCTGATCCAAACCATTTAGCCACAAACCCAAACAAAAGAACATACAACAAACCTAGAAAATACACACAATCAATCATCTAATCCAAACCAATTGATTCAATCAACTTATCTTTTGTGAAGTCCCCATAGGTAATCCTTATCTCTTTAAATTCTAAATAAAATGCATCTTAACTAATAAAAATTTCATTCTTTCCATAAACCAATCCAAACAAAAGGAATCAATAAACTGACGGATGGCAAATATGTAGATGCGTACATGCTAACCTCTACAATGCTGTAACTTTAATTCGAACAATGACCAAAGATTGTAAAGACAAGAGCAAGACTAAAACTACAATACATTACTAAGATGAGTAGATTCACATCTCAAATAACAATAAATGAGAGAACCAAGTGAACTATTTAGATTTAAAATTTGCATGACTCAGGAAAAGAATCCACCTTCACTTACTAATACACAAGTACATGTCTTTAAGAATCGATTGTCTCCTAGTCCAAATGTCGTTCTTCATGTCAAGATCCACCCCGAGTCAGACCAGCTACTATCTAGAGAGGGTACCATCTCCATCTGGAGAGGGTCCATGCTAGCATACAATACATATAACCATATTCTTGAAAATCCTTTAAAAACCTCGTGGTAAAATAAATCGAAAACCAAGTCAAACTCCCATGAATTAACAAAATAAATTGGATTTAAAACATTTCAAGGAACCCGAAACTGGATCTCTGATTTTACTTAAAAATCGTTAAATCCAAGAGACAAGTTTCCCCTTTTTAAAATGATTCCCCTCCATAACCCAAAATGGTGATAACAATTAAAAACCATATTCCGGGAAAATCTTTTAAAATCATGAGAAAGGTAGGAACCTCTTTCCCGGCTCACTTATCTTTGAAAAGTATTAAATTCCCATTTTCTCAAAATCACCATAAAACTTAAAATGGAGGAAATTCATATATAAAGGAGATACTAAATAAAATCTATTGCATGCATTAAATTTAAAATAAAAGTGACTCACTGTACTTACTGCGACCTCCTCACTGCTCGGAAAGCTCCTCGAGCGAAAACCTCGAACTAACCACGGGGCCGAGTCCGTCTCACGTTCGACCAGAGTCTGTACAAATAATCCAATATATTAGTCTTTAGAAACTGTTGACTTAATCTTTCCCTAGTTTGACTAGGAAATCCTATTTGATCACGTGTTGACCAAGTTTATTTCTTTTTAACAACTTTTTCCACAATACGCTTATTTCCGATTGGCGACTCGAAATTTAGTTTTCGCTTACCAAAACCGTAACACAACAACTTGCCTTACTATTTCATTTGGCGTTAGGTTATCTCATATCCTAACTTGAGTTGGCAAAACTATAAAACTTTTCAATAATTTACAAATTACCGAACTCAATTAATACTTTTCCAACAGTGTCAAATAATACCTCGCAAGTCGGTCTTTGCTTAAATTGACTATGATTCCCGAGTAGACCAGGAGTTGCCACTTTGACCAAATCCAATTAAATATCTGGTTAACATAATTTAACCGGTTAACCAAGATTAACATTCCTTTTTACAAGGCAACTTTCCATAAATGGAAACCTTCCAAAAAAAGAAAGTTTCCCAAAATGAAAATTTTCCTTTAATAGAAACATTCCCAAAATGGAAAGTTCCCAATTATAGTTGGTTTCCATTTTAGTACGTTTCCTTACGTAATTTCCGATTTACGGCCATTAACTCTATTTGATGGAAATAACACATTTTGAAGAGATCCGAAGACTACCTCTCGACATTTGACCGGATTTACTGCATCACCGGATTCCGGTAACTTGCCGAAATTTCGCCATAACCTCCTTGTTTTCCTCGTTTCCAAATTACGACATGCAGACAAACAAAACAACACGATTAATCACCAAAACAACATATTTCAAATATACACAGGACTCCTAGTAATCAACCCAACCATAAGATCAAACTCTTTCTTGATTAAGGGATTCACCTTTCGATCCCAGAAGAAGCAAAACTGCCCTCACAATACTCTTCACACCCAAGGATCTATTCTTGGCACTCAGACCTCCACTGCACACTGCCAAGATGGCTTCTCTGCTCCTCCTACTTCGAGAATCAATGGAAGTGACCTCTGCACCCACAGTGTCACAATCCCTCTCCCTCTCGGCCAATCCTTCCCTTTTCTTCTTCCTCCCTCAACTCCTAAATTCCCTAACTCCTGCCCTAAGCGCCACCAGCTTCAGTACCTCCTCACAGCACCTCAGTTTCCACTCCCAACTGCCCAGAACCCTGCCTCGGTTCATGTCAGCAACAGACGTGCTCAGAACCTCCAGAACCACTCGAGTTGTTCCCAGGAGGCCAAGATGACGCTCAGGATGAAGAAGGGACGCCAAAAGTTGTCCCCCGTGAAGAAACTCGAAGAAATAGAAAACAGAGAAAAAGGGGTAATACCGATTACGCTCAATTTCGACTTGCAGAAGCTTAGGAAGGAGGGGAAAGACAAGAGGAGCAAGAAAATACCTTCAATTCGTCGAACCTCTGCCTGAGTCGCCAGATTTCCGTCGAGAACAGTCGCCGTCCTCCTCCGATGATCTCCGTCATCGATTGATAAATGTCGGATTGAGCGACTGGGTATTGTAGAGGAGAATGAGAGGAAGAGATTTGTGATGGTCCGCCGTCAAGTGGTGGCGAAACTTGCCGGCATCAGGCGGAGGTAATCGGAGAAGGCGAGAGAGATGAGGACTGGTCTGGGCTCGGTTGACCCCGAGTTGGTCCTTTGACCGAGTATGACCGGTCCACCCTATATAGAGGGACACAGACGGCTGAGATCTAATAAGGAAAAGATCTGACGGTCCAAGTTAGTTGGGTGAAAAAAAAGTATATTTACCGAAATGGTAATAAAAATTTCCTGAAACTTCGAAAATTCATAGAAAATAGCCGGAAGCTCTAAAAAATAAACAGAAAATACCGGGAGACTCGTGTCGACACGTACTACAACATCGAGTCATTAAATAAGGAATTTGAAGAGTTTAGAAAAACTCGAAAACAAACTCGAGCGATAACTTTATAATTTACCGGTCGCAGTTAAAAGCCCTCGGTAATTCGTAAACCTCTGTGAAAAGGTAACTTTTAGGTACAGGGTGTTATAATCTCCCCACCTTATAAAATTTCATCCTTGAAATTTCAACTACACAACACAGCACCTTCGACCAAAAACCAATCACCCCACTCTACCTTTTTCGCTAAAACAACACCAACATTTGTCCTCAACAACCGCATGTGACATCGTCACAATAAAGCCACTTGTGATTCTGATCACCAATCTCTGATCAACAAAGCTTCTTTAAAGGAAAGCTCAAATACAATCATTAATCTCCTAATATCTGAGCACTAGAAGACCCACACTACCAACTCCAAATCTGGAACTTATGCAAACGCGCAACCAAGTTTTCCATGTAAGAACAATTGGCTAACTTACCCAAGGAACAAATTTCAATAAAACTGAACCTTAAATATCAGGACAAACACACTATGTAGAAAAGGTGTCTAACACCTGATGAGCAATGTTTGAAGTCATTGATGGATTTAAATCCTCTGGTAATACGATACACCGTGGAGTCAAAACTAATGACAACATGTCCACGAGAAAACCATGACGACTTGTGATACACCCATCACAACTCATTTGAACTAGGCTTCCTGATCTGGTTTATGCTTTCTATAAATTATTCTGTCAAGTTGTCCTGTTGTAGAGTAATTGTCTTCCCTTAATCTATCCTTACTCAAACCAGTTGCCGATATCGGACATGAATTGCCATAAATTTTAGCGTAAAACCAAAACCATAGCCTTTAAATCTGGAAGATATAAGTCTCCAGATATTGAGCTTTAACATTACTTGCTCCTCGCATGTAGAAAAATTTTCAGGCTACGCTCTGCTCACATAACTATTCTGACAAGACAAAACCTGACTTTTTACCCACCAGCCAAACATTAGAATCGCTAACTCAATTATCACCTTGTGGGGTTACAGCGTACTTTACAACTGGTAATACATATCTGTACTACTCATAGGTAAGGTGTCACTGGCCTCCCTATCTCTTACCTTAACCTAGAATGACGCTTAGTGCAGAACTTGCACCTCAACCATAACTGTGCGTCTATTAAACATTATCCGCATCACAATCTGAAATAGACTTACCATTAAAAGAATTCCAGAGCCTTACCCGCTCAACAAGGATATTTCATTCATAGATGCCTCCATTACCAAATCGTCTAGCAACAACGAACAAATTTAGACATTTAACCTGATCGAACATCTACGTAAAATTTAGTGCCACTGGTGCACACCAAAAGTAACCCCTGATCAAAGCATTGGAAATTAATTTCACACCGAACTTAGCCACATTGATCACCAGACATCAAGTCATCAAGGCATAATTTATCAAATACCATCACCGCACCCTCTATTTGGTAAGATTCAAAATTCACAACCACTTACCATTCTAATGGAAAAGGTAAAATAACTGCGTGCACAGGAAATTAAATTACCACTTTAGATCCTAGATTACAAGATCCACTACCACACGTTAACATCCCCTCAGATCATAACTTAATCTGAACATGACTTCAACACTCAACGATTTCTAATGGAGTGTTGCTCAACTTAGCAACATACTTTACCATTCTCAGTAACAATTATTACCAAACTTGGACTTGTAATACTTTTTGAGTCATCAAAGAAACCCTTTCCTTAACTTCACCGTATAGCACAGTAACTGAAATGCTGACAGTTTCATAAAATCACTACACTCGTGGCACCAAGATTTGCCGTTAGATTAAAGTTCATAACAAATAATGTCACCACTCAAATGACCCATGACAAAGGCAATGCCAACAATTCTTCAATCCTCTCAGGATTTTATTAAATTACACCAAAATTTGATCTCACAGATCTTAATCCTCACTCCACAGTTCGAAATTGAGAATATTGCCCGTCACTGCAGTGGATGTAATTTATGAACCCCAAATACGTCTAAGGACACCTTAGGTTACAATAATTGATTAAACAACAGTCAGTGAGTGCACAGATTCTCACGTCGGCAAGCTCAGTTAATCACCCCCGATGAAACCAAGTGTCATAACAGACAACTTTGGTTACAGGTTGAAGCTTGAGCAACTACAAACATTCTCACTCCTATTCAATGATTCAGTAAAACTTGCCCCACTGCTGTCCCTTCACAATTTCAGTGCATTTATCTCAGAAAACATCCGACCACCTACTAACGACATTTAATAATTTCGCTATCCATCATAAAAGTCGGAGCGACTATAAATAACTCACTTCCTACCTGTACTTAAATGGTTAGGCCATCTACTTGACGTTTTGCACACAACTTCTAACCAAACGTCCTTAACCTACGTTCTCAAATATGGAATTCTCACGATACATCCTCGAAATATGAGAATGCATTATTTTTGACCACACACCACAGTAACAAAATAGTTACGCATTGTCAGCATAACTAGATTCCAATTTACCACCTCCCTAAAGAGGATGGTAAACACGTAATCCAATGGGATATACCCAGGTAAAACTCCAGCTACCGAAACAGTGACGTTAGCACACTAACTTCATTCCTACGCCACACCAACACCAAGTCCTTCAAGACATGTATCCCTATCTCTAGTGCTCCAAGCACTCTTGCTCCATAAGTCGGTGGCTTGCTGCCACTTCTAACATGTTCCTTAAATTTCGAAACCAATTACCTTTAATTACAACTAGTAATGCTCGCTCGATCTGAAAATCGATCTCTAACACAGCCAACCTGGAGGCCCCTCCACAGGTGTACTAATTAATAAACTTCAACTAATCGATGCTCAACATACTTAAATGTTGACCTGTGCTCCAAGGCATCTGGTGACACAATTCAATTTCTACCTTCACGATATATGGCCTAATGACCATTGTCACCAACAATTCAAATCATGCTTGGACTCACTAACAATTCAAATCTTTCTAGTACTCCAATCATGGGTGGCTGAAGCGATGAGAATCCACTCGTAGCTAATAGCAGCAATGCAATCATCTAGGATAGCCCCAACTATTAGTCTTAGTGGTTGTCCCATAAACATCAAGTGACCGAATCACCCTTCACTACCTTAACTTTCTCCAGTAGCGTCACATCATGGACTCGTCACTAGAAACAAGTCAATTGATCACAAAATGACAACACTTAAATCGTTGAGTCATTCTACTTTAACACATTCGTTAGTTCTCAAAAAACTACATCAAAGGCGAACATTAACAAAATCATGACAATCGTCACATCTTAATATTCATCTTCTCTGAATAATCGTCACACCAAGGCTTCGCCTTAGGTTTCTACCACATCCCTGCCAACAAACACAATAGCCTTCCAGGCATGAATCAAATGTTTCACCACCGAGCACTTACACAATTGCTCAAGCAACGTTAAAAAGCGTGAGTTTTCAACTCGAGTTCCCAACACCTAACTCTATTTCCAAAACTTCATTAAGCACTGGGAAACTCATAAAAAATAAATACGTAACAAGCTTACCTTGTTCCTTACAGGAACTCTCTGTGAGGTCGGCGTACTGATGCATAGTCTTAAAGATTCAAATGTTTATAGAACCACTCGGTCCATAAATCAACTAATAAGTACTAACTCATATCCTTAATAAACACTAAGCGTCCAAAGCATAAAATGCTGATGGATCCGCCGCGGTCAGACCATCACTCTATAGACACTTGGTGCTACCAAGTACATGAGGTAGTAACAGGATACGATAACCTAAAGCTCTGATACCAACTGTCAAGACCCACCCCGAGTTAAACCCTTTTATCTCAAAGTAAATCCTGCGGGGACCACCTCAAGGGAACTTCTTACCGAAACCCCCTTGAAATGGACAATCATTCCTACAAACCAACTCATTACTTCTATGAGTATTTAAAAACAACCCCTAACTCATGGAGCCCTCCTGCTCCCCAAATCACATCTACGCTTCACTAACCTATTCAACTAACTAAGCTGGGTTAGTCAGAGCAGTCTACATGGAAGTTTTACCTAAAACAATGTGCAAGCAACAACGAATTAATCAACCATGCCTCGACTCTTGTACGCGCGATCTCCGCTTAAGAACCCTGCAACACTGGGCATTTGAAAACGAAGGGCCCAGGGAAGAAACATTTAAAAAATAACATTAGCGTGAGTGGACAAAAATAAAAGAATAAAAAATAAATATCTTTTACTGCTCTTCCGTTAGTTTTCCAAAATCCACATGCACACAATTCATAGAAAATGAATAGATAAATCATAAAGCAAATCCCTTGGCTCAAATCCATAATTTAAATATGGAGTATTAACCTTAACCACGAGAAAACCACCGACCCGCTCTACCACGAGAGAGTCTATTGACCAGCTCAATCAGAGAGGGTCCCATGACCCGCTCTACTCGGGAGGGTCCAACCGACTTGTTACCACCGAAGAGGGGTCTGACCTGCTCTATCCGGGAGGGTCCTACTGACCAGCTACCACCGAAGAGGGTCAGACCAGCTACTATCCAGAGAGGGTACCATCTCTATCTGGAGAGGGTCCATGCTAGCATGCAATACATATAACCATATCCTTGAAAATCCTTTAAAAACCTCGTGGTAAAATAAATCGAAAACCAAGTCAAAACTCCCATGAATTTACCCCAAATACATTTGATTTAAAACATTTCCAAGAACCCGAAACCGGTTCTCTGACTTTACTTAAAAATTGTTAAATCCAAGAGATCTGACCTGCTCTATCCGGGAGGGTCCTACTGACCAGCTACCACCGAAGAGGGGTCTGACCTGCTCTATCCGGGAGGGTCCTACTGACCAGCTACCACCGAAGAGGGTCAGACCAGCTACTATCCAGAGAGGGTACCATCTCCATCTGGAGAGGGTCCATGCTAGCATGCAATACATATAACCATATCCTTGAAAATCCTTTAAAAACCTCGTGGTAAAATAAATCGAAAACCAAGTCAAAACTCCCATGAATTTACCCCAAATACATTTGATTTAAAACATTTCCAAGAACCCGAAACCGGTTCTCTGACTTTACTTAAAAATTGTTAAATCCAAGAGACAAGTTTCCCCTTTTTAAAATGATCCCCCTCCATAACCCAAAATGGTGATAACAATTAAAAACCATATTCCGGGAAAATCTATTAAAATAACGGGAAAGGTAGGAACCTCTTTCCCGGCTCACTTATCTTTGAAAAGTATTGAATTCCCATTTTCCCAAAATCACCATAAAACTTAAAATTGAGGAAATTTATATATAAAGGAGATACTAAATAAAATCTATTACATGCATTAAATTTAAAATAAAAGTGCACTCACTGTACTTATTGCGACCTCTTCACTGCTCGGAAAGCCCCTCGAGCGAAAACCTCGAACTAACCACGGGGCCAAGCCCGTCTCATGTTCGACCAGAGTCTGTACAAATAATCCAATATATTAGTCTTTAGATACTGTTGACTTTATCTTTTCCTAGTTTGACTAGGAAATCCTATTTGACCACGTGTTGACCAAGTTCCTTTCTTTTTAACAACTTTTTCCACAATACGCTTATTTCCGATTGGCGACTCGAAATTTAGTTTTCGCTTACCAAAACCGTAACACAACAACTTGCCTTACTATTTCATTTGGCGTTAGGTTATCTCATATCCTAACTTGAGTTGGCAAAACTAAAAAACTTTTCAATAATTTATAAATTACCGAACTCAATTAATACTTTTCCAACAGTGTCAAATAATACCTCGCAAGTCGGTCTTTGCTTAAATTGACTATGATTCCCGAGTAGACCAGGAGTTGCCACTTTGACCAAATCCAATTAAATATCTGGTTAACATAATTTAACCGGTTAACCAAGATTAACATTCCTTTTTACAAGGCAACTTTCCATAAATGGAAACCTTCCAAAAAAAGAAAGTTTCCCAAAATGAAAATTTTCCTTTAATAGAAACATTCCCAAAATGGAAAGTTCCCAATTATAGTTGGTTTCCATTTTAGTACGTTTCCTTACGTAATTTCCGATTTACGGCCATTAACTCTATTTGATGGAAATAACACATTTTGAAGAGATCCGAAGACTACCTCTCGACATTTGACCGGATTTACTGCATCACCGGATTCCGGTAACTTGCCGAAATTTCGCCATAACCTCCTTGTTTTCCTCGTTTCCAAATTACGACATGCAGACAAACAAAACAACACGATTAATCACCAAAACAACATATTTCAAATATACACAGGACTCCTAGTAATCAACCCAACCATAAGATCAAACTCTTTCTTGATTAAGGGATTCACCTTTCGATCCCAGAAGAAGCAAAACTGCCCTCACAATACTCTTCACACCCAAGGATCTATTCTTGGCACTCAGACCTCCACTGCACACTGCCAAGATGGCTTCTCTGCTCCTCCTACTTCGAGAATCACTGGAAGTGACCTCTGCACCCACAGTGTCACAATCCCTCTCCCTCTCGGCCAATCCTTCCCTTTTCTTCTTCCTCCCTCAACTCCTAAATTCCCTAACTCCTGCCCTAAGCGCCACCAGCTTCAGTACCTCCTCACAGCACCTCAGTTTCCACTCCCAACTGCCCAGAACCCTGCCTCGGTTCATGTCAGCAACAGACGTGCTCAGAACCTCCAGAACCACTCGAGTTGTTCCCAGGAGGCCAAGATGACGCTCAGGATGAAGAAGGGACGCCAAAAGTTGTCCCCCGTGAAGAAACTCGAAGAAATAGAAAACAAAGAAAAAGGGGTAATACCGATTACGCTCAATTTCGACTTGCAGAAGCTTAGGAAGGAGGGGAAAGACAAGAGGAGCAAGAAAATACCTTCAATTCGTCGAACCTCTGCCTGAGTCGCCAGATTTCCGTCGAGAACAGTCGCCGTCCTCCTCCGATGATCTCCGTCATCGATTGATAAATGTCGGATTGAGCGACTGGGTATTGTAGAGGAGAATGAGAGGAAGAGATTTGTGATGGTCCGCCGTCAAGTGGTCAACCCTGATCCATCGTCACTTATCACACGGAAACACTCATATCTACCTCTATATTACGTATTTTTGTCAAAACTTCTACACGAAAAACACTCACGTAGATGAGACGCAACCGCCCATATAAAAATTTTGAGAGATTTACCTTCCGACGATAGGGCTCCCCCTAGGGAATAATAAAGGTAAATAGGGTTGACCGCTACAATCGGCACCGAGACGTTACCCGAATTACGTGATTTTTTAACCAGAGCTGTATTTCATCATTCCGAACACATCTTATTTCACGAGTTTTTTGATAATTTTGCTTCTATGTAGAGTTGGTTCATAAAGTTGTGCATTTGCTTAAAACCTAATAAACAAGTTATACAACATTAGTATGCATATTGTGATTCCGATGACTAAAAGTAAAAAATTAAAATTCGACCGTCAGATATGATCATTATGAAGAAATATATATGTGGGAAAAAATTCAACAGGATCCGACAAAGTTAAGGGCTCGATCGAAACGGTCAACCCTGATCCATCATCACTTATCACACGGAAACACTCATATCTACCTCTATATTACGTATTTTTGTCAAAACTTCTACACGAAAAACACTCACGTAGATGAGACGCAACCGCCCATATAAAAATTTTGAGAGATTTACCTTCCGACGATAGGGCTCCCCCTAGGGAATAATAAAGGTAAATAGGGTTGACCGCTACAATCGGCACCGAGACATTACTCGAATTACGTGATTTTTTAACCAGAGCTGTATTTCATCATTCCGAACACATCTTATTTCACGAGTTTTTAAATAATTTTGCTTCTATGTAGAGTTGGTTCATAAAGTTGTGCATTTGCTTAAAACCTAATAAACAAGTTATACAACATTAGTATGCATATTGTGATTCCGATGACTAAAAGTAAAAAATTAAAATTCGACCGTCAGATATGATCATTATGAAGAAATATGTATGTGGGAAAAAATTCAACTGGATCCGAC
Organism: Comarum palustre; assembly: GCA_951800085.1. Lineage (NCBI taxonomy): Eukaryota > Viridiplantae > Streptophyta > Magnoliopsida > Rosales > Rosaceae > Comarum > Comarum palustre. Next base: position 6,000,207 of record OX637590.1, on the reverse strand, counting down.
AAAGTTAAGGGCTCGATCGAAACGGTCAACCCTGATCCATCGTCACTTATCACACGGAAACACTCATATCTACCTCTATATTACGTATTTTTGTCAAAACTTCTACACGAAAAACACTCACGTAGATGAGACGCAACCGCCCATATAAAATTTTTGAGACATTTACCTTCCGACGATAGGGCTCCCCCTAGGGAATAATAAAGGTAAATAGGGTTGACCGCTACAATCGGCATCGAGACGTTACCCGAATTACGTGATTTTTTAACCAGAGCTGTATTTCATCATTCCGAACACATCTTATTTCACGAGTTTTTTGATAATTTTGCTTCTATGTAGAGTTGGTTCATAAAGTTGTGCATTTGCTTAAAACCTAATAAACAAGTTATATAACATTAGTATGCATATTGTGATTCCGATGACTAAAAGTAAAAAATTAAAATTCGACCGTCAGATATGATCATTATGAAGAAATATGTATGTGGGAAAAAATTCAACTAGATCCGACAAAGTTAAGGGATCGATCGAAACAGTCAACCCTAATACGTCGTTAGTTATCACACGGAAACGCTCATACCTACCTCTATATTACATATTTTTGTCAAACCTTCTACACGAAAAACACTCGCGTAGATGAGACGCAACCGTCCATATAAAAATTTTGGGACATTTACCTTCCGACGATATGGCTCCCCATAGGGAATAAAAACGGTAAATAGGGTTGACCGCTACTATCGACACCGAGACGTTATCCGAATTACGTGATTTTTTAACCATAGTCCTATTTCACCATTCCTAACACATCTTATATTACGAGATTTTTGATAAATTTTCTTCCATAATTAAAATCTTTTTCCTTCCTACTACATAATTAAAGTCCTTTTAATTATGAGTTTATTTATATACTTATTTATTTATTTTTTTTTCCGGTTTTTCGGTCCGGTCCGGTTTCTACGGACCCCAAACCGCAAACCGGACCATACATACCCGGTTCGGTCCGGTTTTTGTTTTTCGGTTCGGTTTGTCTTCGGTTCGGTTTTTTTCGGTTTTCGGTTCGGTTTCGGTTCGGTTTTTTTCGGTTTTCGGTTTCGTATGGCCACCCCTACTCGTGTCGACACGTACTACAACATCGAGTCATTAAATAAGGAATTTGAAGAGTTTAGAAAAACTCGAAAACAAACTCGAGCGATAACTTTATAATTTACCGGTCGCAGTTAAAAGCCCTCGGTAATTCGTAAACCTCTGTGAAAAGGTAACTTTTAGGTACAGGGTGTTATAATCTCCCCACCTTATAAAATTTCATCCTTGAAATTTCAACTACACAACACAGCACCTTCGACCAAAAACCAATCACCCCACTCTACCTTTTTCGCTAAAACAACACCAACATTTGTCCTCAACAACCGCATGTGACATCGTCACAATAAAGCCACTTGTGATTCTGATCACCAATCTCTGATCAACAAAGCTTCTTTAAAGGAAAGCTCAAATACAATCATTAATCTCCTAATATCTGAGCACTAGAAGACCCACACTAACAACTCCAAATCTGGAACTTATGCAAACGCGCAACCAAGTTTTCCATGTAAGAACAATTGGCTAACTTACCCAAGGAACAAATTTCAATAAAACTGAACCTTAAATATCAGGACAAACACACTATGTAGAAAAGGTGTCTAACACCTGATGAGCAATGTTTGAAGTCATTGATGGATTTAAATCCTCTGGTAATACGATACACCGTGGAGTCAAAACTAATGACAACATGTCCACGAGAAAACCATGACTTGTGATACACCCATCACAACTCATTTGAACTAGGCTTCCTGATCTGGTTTATGCTTTCTATAAATTATTCTGTCAAGTTGTCCTGTTGTAGAGTAATTGTCTTCCCTTAATCTATCCTTACTCAAACCAGTTGCCGATATCGGACATGAATTGCCATAAATTTTAGCGTAAAACCAAAACCATAGCCTTTAAATCTGGAAGATATAAGTCTCCAGATATTGAGCTTTAACATTACTTGCTCCTCGCATGTAGAAAAATTTTCAGGCTACGCTCTGCTCACATAACTATTCTGACAAGACAAAACCTGACTTTTTACCCACCAGCCAAACATTAGAATCGCTAACTCAATTATCACCTTGTGGGGTTACAGCGTACTTTACAACTGGTAATACATATCTGGCAACTTTCCATAAATGGAAACCATCCAAAAAAAGAAAGTTTCCCAAAATGAAAACTTTCCTTTAATAGAAACTTTCCCAAAATGGAAAGTTCCCAATTATAGTTGGTTTCCGTTTTAGTACGTTTCCTTACGTAATTTCCGATTTACGGCCATTAACTCTATTTGACGGAAATAACACATTTTGAAGGGATCCGAATACTACCTCTCGACATTTTACCGGATTTACTGCATCACCGGATTTCGGTAACTAGCCGAAATTTCGCCATAACCTCCTTGTTTTCCTCGTTTCCAAGTTACGACATGCAGACAAACAAAACAACACGATTAATCACCAAAACAACATATTTCAAACATACACAGGACTCCTAGTAATCAACCCAACCATAAGATCAAACTCTTTCTAGATTAAGGGATTCACCTTTCTATCCCAGAAGAAGCAAAACTGCCCTCACAATACTCTTCACACCCAAGGATCTATTCTCGGCACTCATACCTCCACTGCACACTGCCGAGATGGCTTCTCTGCTCCTCCTACTTCGAGAATCACCGGAAGTGACCTCTGCACTCACAGTTTCACAATCTCTCTTCCTCTCGGCCAATCCTTCCCTTTTCTTCTTCCTCCCTCAACTCCTAAATTACCCAACTCCTGGCCCCAAGCGCCACCAACTTCAGTACCTCCTCACAGAACCTCAGTTTCCACTCCCAACCGCCCAGAACCCTGCCTCGGTTCGTGTCAGCAACAGACGTGCTCACAACCTCCAGAACCATTCGAGTTGTTCCCAGGAGGCCAAGATGACGCCCAGGATGAAGAAGGGACGCCAAAAGTTGTCCCCCGTGAACAAACTCGAAGAAACAGAAAACAGAGAAAAAGGGGTAATCCCGATTAGGCTCAATCTCGACTTGCAGGAGCTTAGGAAGGAGGGGAAAGACAAGAGGAGCAAGAAAATACCTTCAATTCGTCGAACCTCTGCCTGAGTCGCCAGATTTCTGTCGAGAACAATCGCCGTCCTACTCTGGTGATCTCCGTCATCAATTGATAAATGTCAAATTGAGCGACTGGGCATTGTAGAGGAGAATGAGAGGAAGAGATTTGTGATGGTCCGCCATCAAGTGGTGGCGAAACTTGCCGGCATCAGGCGGAGGTAATCGGAGAAGGCGAGAGAGAGGAGGACTGGTCTGGGCTCAGTTGACCCCGAGTTGGTCCTTTGACCGAGTCTAACCGGGCCACCCTATATATAGGGACACGGAAGGCTGAGATCTAATGAGGAAAAGATCTGACGGTCCAAGTTAGTTGGGTGAAAAAAAAAGTATATTTACCAAAATGGTAATTAAAATTACCAGAAACTTCGAAAATTTATAGAAAATAACCGGAAGCTCTGAAAAATAAATAGAAAATACTGAGAGACTCGTGTCGACACGTATTACAACATTGAGTCATTAAATAAGAAATTTGAAGAGTTTAGAAAAACTTAAAAATAAACTCGAGCGATAACTTTATAATTTACCGGTCGCAGTTAAAAGCTCTCGGTAACTAGTAAACCTCTGTGAAAAGGTAACTTTTAGGTACGTGGTGTTACACTTCACTATATAGAACAATCATTACACAAAACAAATATAATCATAACAAAGCTTTGGCATTTCCAATCACTATATAATCAATATTGATAACACTAACAGTACAAGAATAAGAAAAAGAAAAAAAACAAGCAGATCTTATGACAAGTTATATAAAATTAATCGGAAAACAATGGAGAGCAGTATTATCAGTTTGTGTGAAATCTTGAGCAGATCTGAAACTCATCAACCCTCTTCTATTTGGAGGGATTTTGTGCTGGTCGTCAACGTCATTATCGCAATCGGTAGGGATTGTGCGGTCCGCCAAGCATCAAAAATTCTTCTCACCAAATCGCCAGCCTCAATTGCTCAAATAATCGACAGAAAACTACAAACATCAAAAGCCCAAAAAGAGAATTGGATTTTCAGATCGATGCATGCTCAATCCCCAATTTGACGAAACCCCAAAAAGTGAAATGCAAATAAACTTCAATTCGGTATGTGCAAATGAAAAGAGAGATAAGAGATTAGTACCTACCCACTGGAAATAAGGTAAAGATGAAGAGGAGGGGAAATTTGCAAGAGAGACGGGAGGTTGTTGTTTGGCACTTTGACTTTCTGAGGAGATAGAATATCGAGAGGTTGTGAAAATTTAATGAACCTCTTTTTGTTTTGCACAGAGCCCTAGCCGCCGCGACCAGCCTCGCCTCGTCGAGCACAGTTATAAAAGAGAGAAGAGAGATTGAATCATTTGAGATATTCAATCGATTTGAGAGAAGAGTGAGAGAGATGAGAGAGCGACAGAGTTAAGAGAGAGAGAGAGAGAGAGAGAGAGAGGGCTTAGTTGAGAGTGAAAGGGCGAGAGTCTCGATCTGTTTGAGACTGAGAGCGAGTCGATCTGTTTGGTGGGTTTAGGGTTGAATATGAGTTAATGTGAGAGCGTTTAGGATCGGTGGGTTTATTAAATTTGTCAACTTTTTCACACAACATAATATATGAGGGGAACTTTGGAGCCAAATTTGGAATAGGGCGCACATTAAAGCTATAGATACAAATTTTGGAGCCAAAATGACTAGCATATGTCATCAGATTTTTTATTCACACAACATAATGTTTTAAATTGTTGTATATAATTTTTAAACTTCCACTAGGTATTGCCTAGTATAAATTGTAACAACATCATACAAAGAATAAATAAAAGTTTATTGTCTAAACATTTTGCATCTTATACGAATTTTAATTTGATGAAGAGGGGAATCCTTCCGTCAAAATTTTCATAAATCATACAACATAAAATTAACGTCATTGTTGTGTTTTGAACTCTTGAAATATAACTTGACAATTTCGTGTCATCAGATAACAAAACTTTGTAACTTTGTGTTGTATATAACAGTTCATTTCATCAGACAAGTAGGGAACCCTAAAAGGTTGTCTGATAACGTTTTTGTAGTAGTGTGGGGTTTTAGAGAGATAGGTGCGTCGTTTTTGTTTCTAATCAGTTGTTTATTCTTTCATAATATTATTTCCTTAATCAATCTAATGAGGTAATACAAAAAGGTAGCTACGTAAATTCAAGGATGGAGAGAATTACCACTTTGTTCGCTCCACATTCTCTTCACACCTCACTTCTATATTTTCAATTGTCAGTGATGTTCACCTGGTCAGTGAGTGACTAAAGAATTCATGGTTAGTCACCATTAGATTCAAAGGTGGAGAGAATTACATTTAAGTAATTAAGGCTGTTTTGTTTTCCATCCTTAGATTTAGATCTAATGGTGACTGACCATAAATTCTTTAGTCAGTCAATGACCAGTTGAACACTACTGATAATTAAAAATATATAAGTGGGGGTGTGAAAGGAATGTAGAGTGAACATAGTGATTTGTAGGGTGACAATAGACGCACTCTAGAATTTTCGATATACATAAATAAGCCGTTGAAAGATGTACACGATTGAGAATTTAACATGGCACAGTTGCTTCCCTTTCCAAAATAGTACATTAGTAGTTTAGTACCCATAATCACAACTATGCATTTTTGGAGTTTATTCTAGTGAGAGTTGCATAAATCTAGCCAAATAGATAGGCACAATCAATTAATGGTGTTGGTCAGTTTCTCCGTAACATCCAGAGCAAAGCTAACAATGCCCAATGACCCAACTTTCACAATCTTTTGCAAACGCTACAAGTATTGGAAAGTTCAATGCTCAAATTTCTGGTGCAGTACTCCTACAACTTAGTTTTTCATTACGTTTCTAGTGCACACATAGGAGTGCATAAAGCTAGTTTCACATGCAAATTACAGCTCCAGAATCATGGCAACCACCTAGGAGCTAGGTGGGTTGGTTCTCCAATCTTATCATATGATCGACCACAGTGGCATAGTTAAAAATTTTAGACTAATGAGGCACAAATAAAAAATAATAATAATAATAATAAAATAATATTATTAATTTTTTTTACTACAATAGTAATTGTCATTAACGACTCGTGCATGATAGTCTCATTGTCTATACTAGTTAAATATATTCTTGATATATGAATTCGAGCGATCTATCAATATTTTCTTAACAATATAACTGGCTTATCGAGTCTTGTAAAAACTGAGAATGAAAAAAAAGAAAAAAAGAGGGAAATGAATTGATGAGAAAAATGACGATGATGAGAAGATTCTCTCACTTAGGCCCCGTTTGGTTGGTGGAAAAACATGGTATGGAATGAGAATTGGTTTTCTTTCCATAGATTATGATGTTTGGTTATGTCAGCAGTTTGGAATGAAAAATAAACTAAATAAGTTGACTGTAGACCAATTCTAGTATAAAGGTGGAATTGAAATACCATCTAGGAGGGTGAGATTTCATTTCATTCACTAGATGAAATTAAAAGTTTACTTATATTGTCTTATAGACTTTAGTCAATAAATGATTCTTTACTTAAACGTATTAATTTAAATTTACTGGTTCGGCTAAAATAGCCTCACAATTTAACCCTGCAAAAGATTGTCAATTGTAGTATAATAAAGCAGAGATCGTTCGATGTCACGAATTGAGGGTATTTAATTTTGCACAAAAAAAACAATGTCACAAAAATGTCTATTGTTCCTATCGAACAGCAGACGAAAACACACCTAACTACCTAAGCTACAAAACTCAGAAAATTATGAAATGTAACAGACCTATACTAGACACACAAAAGAATATGCACACAATATTTGAGGTTATTTGGAGTTGATTTACTATATTAAATAAATCACGGAAAACAGAGAACCGAATAAGGAAACTAGAATGATTCTAAGTTGAAAAATATGATAAAGATGAGGTTAGGGATTTTGGAAATTCACCACCAAATATGCTGCAAAACAATATATCATAACCAAGATTTCAATTACCAAGTCATGAAAAGGTTCAATCAAAAATAAACCGTGAAGGCACTGCGTAAATTCTTATTACTTCTCTTAAATACTTAAAGTAATATGACACACCGTTAGCAAAGCCTTTAGAATAATCGATCAAGGTATAGAACGTCTATCCAATCAACATATTATCCTAAGCATTAAGAAGATCCGTAGAAGTTTGATTAAACAAGTATGCAAAACTAGTATGGAACGCCTACCTAGCATGTAAGTCTCTCTATTTGGTTTCACCTATTATCCTATAGGTTTTACTACTTTGAACTAAGCTGTATTAACCGTTTAGGAGATTAAACAACCTAATTCTAGCCCTAATCACAAGTTCATAATATTCTATGTTGGCCAAACATGAACATAAACAAGAAAAAGTTCTCTATAAAACAAAACCAAATAGACGAATCATAACTAAGTAATTATGAAATCACGGTTGTGAAACAAGGTTCATTGCATAATTCGAGGCTTCAAACCTCCACCCCTAACAAAGGAAAACTAGCTACACATAGTTGTAGAAGTCATACAAAACAAATAAAAATCCAAAAGATAACAAGGGAGAATGAATGAACTGTGGAAGAAGATAGAATTATCGATGATCATGACGGCTTTCTCCTTGATGATCTCTTGTGTTGCAATATCTCTTGGAGGCTAATATGTAGTAGAAGGCTTAGAGGTCGTTCAAAAGAAGAAGAAGAAGTCGAATTGATGCTAGGGTTTAGTTTTTATAGCCTCTAAGTCTTCACAACTTCCGTTTCAGACTATGTTTCATTCTTTGACTATGATCAATGTTTGGGCTTCTCTTTGGACATGTTCCACAAACCAACTGTGCTTGGTTCTTGGGCACATAATAATACTGATATCACTCTTCAAAATCGTTCAAGAAACCCTAAAAAAGCTTCTCGAAATCTAGCCCAAAAACTGTCTCAAACTTGACTGCTGCACAGCTTTTCCGAAATGACTGATTTTCTGTCCAACTTTGGAGTTTCATAACTTCTAGATACCTTCGTATTTTTGGATGATTCTTGATTCTAAACTGCCGTACTCAATCATATCTTGAACTTTGTTGAAGACAAATTCTAGAGAAAACTTCATCCTAGTGCCCGAAAAATGCCTTGAAAACTGAAGAAAATAAGCAGCATGTAGTTTTCAGCTTTTTGTATTTGCAGTTTCTGTTTGGTGAAGTGGTTCCATTGAGTTTCCTTGATATTTTTGACCATATGAATGATCAAACTTCATCTTTGACATCTATATTTCATATTGGAAGTCTTGCTTACATCATTTGAGCTTATATTTACATTATCTTACTCCACGAAGTACCAAAGAAAATAACAAAGTTAAAACTGAATTTTTAAAGAAAAATAGCTAAGTAAGTGCAAAGATTAAACTATAAAATCGTTGCATTTTATGCTCCTATCATTTACACATTTAATTTGATTGTGTATTAATGGAAAACCATTAATAAATAAATTGTTCTAAATCATTTCCTATTTTCAAGTTTTAAGTTCTTCCAAACATCACAAATTAAAATGCTAAATCAATTTCATTTCATCCTTGAAAGGAAAATGACTGCAATTCCATTCTCACCATCACATTTCAGTCAACCAAATGGGTCTTTAAAGGAGATGAATGATGTAATTAAGGTGGAATGAAACACTTCCTTTTTGCAAGAAAATAAAAAAGATTAACTAATCAATCAATTTATTAATATCAATGTGTAATAATAAAAGTAAAACAGTAAATAATATAGAAATCAATCAACAAAGTCAAATAGTAAAAATTTTTAATTGTATGAAGGTCAGCAATCAGTCAAATCACTATCAAATAAATAAATGATCGATTATATTTAAAAAATAGTAATAAAAAAATTAATTAATCAATTTATTAATACAAGTATTAAAGGTTTCACTGGGTGCCTTAGCGCATCCGCCCGTGATAGACCATTAGGTGACTCACATCCTCCTGTTTCTGGTTACATTTCCTTCGTTACAACTTACCAATACTTTGCTCTCTTTTTTCCACAAATGAGGTTAACCATGATAGGCAAGGATGCCAAGAGGCCATCTCTATCACAGACCTTAGGAAGTAGATGCCTCAAAAGCCATCTATAATTGGTGATTAAGAACTGGAATCTTGGTAATTTATATTACTTGAAGCTAGGAACCTCACCAAGCCACATCATTAAAACCTGTAAAGTGGAATAACCAACTTGGGTCATCACCCTTTTTCCACCTTCTAAGGAATCCCTTTACTGACTTTAAGATCATGCAAGTTTCATTCCCATTCACACATTCTTTTGGATGCTTTGGACAGAACTTTTTTTTTGAAGCCAAAGTGAACAACTAGGAAAGAAAAATTTGACATCATCTTCAAATATTCAAAAGACAGATCTTATGAACCAAGGAGGAGTTTTCCAAGATTTGCAAGGATTCCTGATGGTCCAGGATGGGCTTTCAGAGTCACTTTCCTTATCACTATCTTTGGCAATGTGAACTTGTCTTTCAGAGTCACTTTCCTTATCATTATCTTTCAGAAAAGAATATTGAACTTGTTTATATGCTTCTGTATTTTTATTTACTCCCACTTCTTTTTAATCTTCAATTCTTTTGGAATGGTGGCAAGAAATTCCTATCACAGAGGGGAAGGATAAGATAGTGTATGCAGTAAAGTGGGTTTAGCAGCAAACCCATGGCTTGGCCATTCCCACTTGTCATTCTCATTCAAGGATGCAAAATATGAAAATTATAGAATCCGAGAGGGTGGTGATCCAAGATGCTTTCATTATCTCTTCATTGTTCTAAAATTGGTCAAGCGATTCTTAAACCAATAAAAGAAAAAAAATTGCTCAAGCAAATGCTGCCAAAGTCATGTCCCTGACTTGTTCTAAGGTTGAAGTGATGATTTCTCATCATACAGACAAATATATTTTTATTTGCACGCTTCAAATCATACAAACAAGACTCGGATAGCTAACTCAAACTTTTACATACCACCAATTCCATTTTTCAGTCTCTTCTACCTCATTCTGAATGCATGAGGGTGTTCTCTGCTGTAAGAGACTTGACTAAGAGTTAGCGATCCCAATCTTGACAGATAGAGAGAACAAGCGAAGAAAAAGTATTTAAGAATTTTTAATTATATATTCATTTATCTAAAAATAAGGTTAATATATAAAGATATATAGTAACCTATTAAGAAACTAGCATTTCTAATATTAATACATTCCTAACACTACACGGGTGAGAGACTCACGCCAACACTCTCATTCAAGTTGGTGCATACAAATCGTAAATGTCCAACTTGTCAAGTGAGTCATGAAAGACTTTACCTGAGACGGTCTTTGTAAGAATATCAGCTAATTAATCCTCTGTAGGGAAAACAAGGAAATAAATAACTTGTCTATCTAATTTCTCCTTAATGAAGTGTTGATCTATCTCCACATATTTAGTATGATCATGTTGGACAGGAGTATCAACATGCTTACGATCAAGCATACATGTTTCTGCTAACAAGTCTAGGAATGCAATATTTCCCACGAACGATTTCAATTCCTAAGAAGTACTTTAAATGATCCAAATCCTTCGTCTCAAATTTTGAAGACCAAGGTCTTAAAAATCATAATTTTTGAAGAAATTTCGTCTAATATTTCGTTTTTTCAGACCTCCAAAATATCTTTTCACATTCCAAGTGTTTCTCGTCCGAAATTTTTGAAATTTCTCGATATTTTTCGATATTTTCTGATAGTTTCCGATATTTTCAGAAAATTTCTGAAAATTTCAAATTTTTTTATTTTTTATTTATTTTTTTCAAAATTTTCTAATCCTCAAGTTAAAATTCAAACAATTACTTTAATTCATACCCTTACTTTAATTCCTTTTTTGCCCAAAAGTTTATAATCCACCATATATCCTTACGACGAAAATCTGACAATGCATTATCCAATATATTTCGTGTCTTATGGGATGCAATCAAATGATAACTCGTGGTCACAGTTTAAAGCATAATCTTTCAATGATTATGGTTATGGCCAAAGTCAAACGATGCACAATGTCTACTACAGCTCTCAGTATGAAAACTCATGGTCAGTCCCCCTTGACCCATATGGTTGCCATATAAGTCAATACATGCAAAACTACAAAAGTGAGGTATCATTTAATGATTACTCTTCATAATACAATGAAGGCTCCACACAAAAAAATGATGAATATAATGAAAATTTTGTACCACATAGATCTTCTACGTGGTTTGAAAGTACTCATTTAACGGTTTTTTACTTTAAATTACTACAACTACCTATAGATCAATATTTATTCAAGATTTTCTTTTCAAATATAGTGCATAATATAGTAAACAAACATCTCTTAAAATTTCAGGGTTTTTCTTCAAATTTTCATCAATTTCCTAAATTTTTTTTACTGCTATCGATATTTCCTCAAAATTTTTGTCGAAATATCCATTTTTCAGAATGTCGATATTTTTGTAATCGTCAAAATTTTAAGACCTTGTCGAAGACAACTGGACTTGCAACCTCTCTGTATCTCCTCACTATCATCACCCATCACAGAAATATCATCTACATAAATAATTAATGTTGTCACGTTACCACACTGATGTTTAATAAACTAGGTACGATCTGAGTTGCTCTAACGGTATCCAATTCTCTTCATCAAGTATCAACTTGTTAAACTATCCAAATCAAGCTCTAGGAGATTGCTTTAGACCATAAAAAGACTTCCTCAACTTACACACCACATGTTCTCCAGTAGAAGTAAAAAACCTAGGAGTCAAATCCATATAAACTTCCTCAAGCAAATCACCATGCAAGACTGCATTTTTAACATCAAACTGCTGCAAAGGCCAATCAAGGTTAGCTGCTAATGAGAGAAGTACCTGAATAGTGTTGATTTTAGCCACTGGTGCAAAAGTCTCATCATAATCTACCACATACTTCTGAGTATAGCTTTTTGCTACTAACCTTGTCTTGTATCTATCCATAGAACCATCAAAATTATGTTTCATAGTATACACCCACCAACAACCAACTGTCTTCTTCCTTGGTGAAAATGACACTAACTCCCACGTATGATTCTTCTCAAGAATTCATCTCAATTGTCATTGTTAACATCCACTTCTCATCCTTCATTGCATCTTGCACTTTACTAGGATGAGATACAAAAGATAATTGATGCACAAAGACAACAAACGATTTAAACAACCTATGAGTAGACACATAATTAGCAACATGATATATAGCCTTAGAACTTAGAGTATGTTCATAGTGTTTCGGAGGCTGACCACGGGTGAAACGACTAGGCAAGATTTTGTTTGGAACACAACTTGACACAATATAACTATTAGATAAACAAGGAGTAGGACATACTTCAGGTGATGATTGAGCATGTGAGACCGGTGAAGGAGAGGGAGAAACATAAGAACTAATTAAAGCACCGTCAGAAGATTGCAAAACATCATCAACAACAGAACCTGATGTAGCTTCATTGGCCAATTGGTGTGTGTCACAATTCTCCCTATTTTCTGCTTCTACCATAGATGACATGTCTATAGAGTTGGGCAGATAATTTGGTAGAACTATATTCTCTTTTTCAATCTCTATTGCTACATACTTCAGCCTTGTAGAGATAGGAGTCACACTCTCATTTTTTTCAATAAACAAATCTTCATAATAACTAGAACTCTTCCTTTGACTAAGAGTCACTGGAGGCAAAAAATGACATATATCTTCACTAAAAGTAACATCCATGGTGATATATAACCTTTGGGATTGAGAGTTATAACATTTGTAACCTTTCTTATGAGAGCCATACCCAACAAATATATATTTCAGAGCTCTATCAACCAATTTTGACCTTTGATTTTTATACAGATAAACTTAAGCAATGATAGGTGCATAATTACACATTATTTATATTGAATTCCTCTATATTTTATTTTTTTTGTGTGTTTTATACTTATTTACTTTTTTTTCTAGGTGTTTCGAAGCAAATAAGAATAAAAGAAGGAAAATAGAGATTGGAAGGCAAACTTCTAAAATCTGCCTATGAAAGTCAGCCAACTTCAACAGAACACTGAGGGCAGCTCGAGAAGAACCAGAAGATGAGTTTTATATTTTTGAACAGCTACTGATGTTAGCTTTCCAGAGAAATTTACTGTGCATGAATAGCATTTTCCTAGAGATAGTTATGGCCGATTTAGTACCCGATGGTCAATCTGCGGGCCAATCTAAGTCTTGACGAGAATTTGTGTTTCGAGGCCCAAATCACACCGAGAAGCCCATGGACGAGTTTGTATTTCATATTCCAACTTATAACCTCGATATGAAGCTAATTTTAAAGAATTAAATGAGTTGATATACTTCTATTGGTTCAAGCCAATCAAGATATCTAAGGAAACCCTAATCAAGATGGATTGGTGGAAGAAAGCAATATAAACCCTACATTATCGTATTTGACGAGAGTCTTTTTCCTTCTTCTCCTCTCCTCCTCCTCAATCTGTTGTGTTATCTTTCTATTATGTTTATTTATATTTTTTTAGTTAGAGGCTGCTTGAAGCCCTAAGACATGAACTTCATGATGATTTGAGATTTGGTTTTTAGTTTCTTTCAATTCAAGATGAGACTTTGTTTACTATTATTTCATTGATGAATTCTTTTCGTGCATGCTTTGAGTGCACGCTTAGTATGCATGTTAGGATTCTATAGCTTGGATTGTTTGATGCCAGTGTCAATATTAGACTCCTTAAGTTATCTAGAGAAGTAATTGTTCGCTTTCTCTATCAAGTAAACTAAACCCTATGTTTAGCAAGGCGCTAAGTTTATTGTGATGTCTCAAACGTTTTTGAACTTAATGATCTCTGCATGTTAAATCTAATAAGCGTACATTTAGGCTGCATTGCTTGAGAATAGTTTAGGTGTAGAGCACTTCCTGCCTGACATACGAAGTAAGAAAAGGTAATAGGTTGTGTTTCAAGCCTACCGAGCCAACCCGAGCATCTTCATCCAGATTGATTGGATTAGATACTAAATAAATTGTCTTGTGTGTGATTGTCAGGGGTGGATTGCATCTTCCCTAACTATCTTTATTTTCGTTGTTTTCTAAAACTAATATCAAAAACCTAAAACAGTTTTCGTCATTATTTTGTCCTCTGTGTTTTCGTATTTATTTGATATAGCAAACGAACTCCAATTCATCTGAACTTTTGTTTGTTTGTTTCTCTGTGTGTCTAGTTTCTCTGTAAATTTTCGTGTTTTGCTGACTAGTTTAGGTTAGACAAATAATTAGTTTTTCGACTGCTAGTCGCTAGGATCAGTAGTCACTTTTGTGACATTTGTTTGAGTAGATCAAATTTCTTAGTTTTCTACGGGAAAGACCCTTATTTTGCCTATGCTATATACGACACTCTAGTTGTGAATAAGGAAAATAAAATTAGTTTAAAAACAACCGATCAAGCAACACGACCAAAGACATGAGCAGCAAGAATATTAGATGATGGGATAGAAACATATTTAGACAAGACCTCAAGTAGGACACGGCCTTGAAATGGGGTAGATGGAAGTCGGTTGATAAGATGAGAAGCACACAAGACGGCTTCTCCCCAAAGGTACTTAGTCATATTAACACTAAGCAGAAGAAACTAGACCATATCTAGAAGATGATGATTTTTCCGTTCAGACACCTGTGGACATGAAATTTGATGGACTATGTCATGATGTTAGAAATACTCATGAAAAGAATGATTGACAAACTCACCTCAATTATCAGAAAGAAAGACCTTAATATGAGCATCATATTGAGTACAAATAAGATTATGGGATGTTGTACAGACAGAAAAAGCAACGTCTCGTGACTTAAGTAAAACAACTCAAGATAGTTAAGTAAAATCATCAATGAATAACACAAAATATCGCATTCTAAAAATAATACAATTTTTCGAATGACCACACACATCTGAATGGATTATCACAAATGACGAACTACTAGAATGAAAACTCAAAGGATAACTAGACATATGACTCTCAGCCAAAGCACAAGTTTCACAATGCAAACAAGAATCACTCAACCCGAAAAACAACGAAGGCATGGACTTTTTCATTACCTCAAAAGATAGATGTCCCAGATATCTGTGACACAACCATAACTAACTCAACCGATCAGAACTCAATGTTATGGCCAAAGGTTGTTCTGGTGCTTGTGCTTGTCCTGCGTACATGCAATCTAATTGAAACAGTCTCCCTCTCACGTCTCCCTTGCCAATTATCACCTGAGTGCACAAACTTTGAAAGACAACATACATTGAATAAAAAGTAACAGAGCATTCATTCTGTGAACTCAATTGAGATACTGATAATAGATGATGAGACAATTATGGTACATAAAGGACACCATGTAAAATAATAGACGATGTTACCTTGACAGGCCCATTACCTAAAACTGGAAAAGATGCACCATTTGCATTAGAGACATGACAAATAGGAAGAGATGACATTGATACACAAAAAGACTTATAATACGTTATATGATCAGATGCATCAGAATTAATTATCCAAATATCACTACCAGTAAAATCAAAAACATGTAAAACAATACCTATTTTACATCGAGTTTCTTTCATCAATAATACATTACCCTTACAAAGACCAGTCATATTCTGAACAGACACTACACAAACTTCAAACGGAGCTATTCCAGTGCTGCCTCTTCCAAACTAAGAGTCAATGAGGCTCAAATCCATTGTATTGTTTTTATTTTTACTTTTATTTTTATTTTTATTATTTCAACTAGATAATAAAAAAACCACAAATACGTAACAACCAACTTCCTCTACGTATTTCAACTAGCCAATCAAACAAACCAAAAATACTAAAATTTTATTTTCTCCTCTCTCTTATGTGACACAAACTGCTTCCTCTCTCTCTTTTCTTTGTCTCGTCTCTTACATGAAACAAACTTCCGGAAATTGGAAGAGACTGACGGGTGAACGTAGCCAGAAAAGATGGACTGAAGGCCTGGAGGTCTCGATGTAACGACGAGGAAAAAAAACAGGAATCGAGTTGGGTTCGAGATAGAGAACTGATTGACAATTTGGTCGGCTCTGATCGACGAGACTGACCAACGATGGTCGGCTGACGAACTGAAGGCTGAAGGAAGACGCCGGTATGGTCTGGTACTGTATTGTTAGAAACAAAGTCTGGAACCTTGTGCAGTCTGGTACTGTATTGTTAGAAGCTAAGTATGGAACCTTGTGGTGGTGCCCAAATCAAATTCTTTTATTTCTATGAGAACCAAGACTACCAAGGAACTTCGAACCGACACCAAAACCACAACTTGAATTGGCTGGTTCTTTGGTTCGAAGTTCCTAACATTAATACATTCTTAACACTACACACGACTCTTGCCAACATTGACAACTTAAGCTTAAGTTCACAGATCATCTTAAATAGTGATCAGAAAAAACAACTGTTACATTTGTGTACTTCTGAATAACAAAATTGGCAGTGAGTTAGGTTCCCTTGAGGTGCCTTACATGCACCAAAACAACTTCTCAAGTCTAAAATTTCAAACAATGTAACAATTTTTCATTGGTTTAAGCTGTTTATGTCCCCTATATCATTAAACTCAGAAACTGGTTTTAGTTCCTTGTAACTGGATCATAGCTCCTAGTAGTAGCATAGAGGCTCTTCTTGTGTGTTGGACTAAAAATAAAATCAAAAGTTTGTGAAGCTAACCTCATAATGCACAGGTTTAATGACAGAACAATAATGCAGAATACTATAGACGAATGGACAAGATGCTGGATTTCATCTCTACCAAAAACTAGGACAAGTCCACAATGAAATGATTCTAATCTTCTTTTTTCTATCAAGCCTGCACTATTATTCTAATCACATCGTAAAGAATTCTCCAAGTCCACTTTCCATCAGTACTTAACTCATAATTTTCATTGAAAAGACAATTATTGTTTCATTTTGTGTTTGATTGCCATGTAAACAATGGAGAAAGCTTTCAGTCCAAAAATAAAACAATGGAGAAAGCTACATGGAAAACTCTGTAATCAAACACCATCACATGCTCACCATGTTACACACAATACAGGAAAGAAAAGTACATTTATATATTACAATGATGACCACAATCTTCATGGTTGCAAGGAAAAAAAAATTACCAGCAGACCAAGATGGAGAACTCACATAATTACAGATTCACTGACCTATGAACTAAGTAACTGCAGTTACTAAAACCCTAGCTGTTCTGAGCAAAACCGCTGCAAATGCCAAAAAATCCATTGCAGAAGCTGCTACTGGATCACCAAACTGAACATAAAACAGAACCTAGAACGAAATTAATTTAAACAAAGATTACAATATCATAGAGACTATAAATAGCAGACCAGTCAATCTCCACTGAAGGGAACTTCTCCAATCCGAAAGTGTCATTCTCTGCCCACTGAGAATCTGAGAAATCCAAGAATATAATGTCTGATTCTGGTGAGGATGACCCGGTTGAGGACTCATCAATTGATCGGGAGGGCGAGGATGAGGATGAAAAGGTGGCTAGAAGCATGCATGTTAATCCCCTCCTTCCCCATCTTTGTGCCTAGTTGATTGCTAAAGCCGCCATCACTAGAGTTAGTTAAGCATCCAAATACTCCCACTCTGTTTTCAATTCAGTACTCGATGCATCATCAAAGGCCATCTTTGGAGTTGAAATCACTGGCTTTGTCTCTGTTTCAGAACAGAGCTCCTCTGTTTTAGCCTGTTTCGGCGCATTAGCAGCCAAGCTCTCGCAAATTGCATCAAGCTTGGCGTCAACTGCGGAATGAAGAGGCTTGTAATTGCCGAAATCTCCAGAGATGTGAGCTCCTTGGTGCTTGAGATGAGGGAAATTGAGCCTAGCAAAGTCTCCCCTGAGCTTATAAGCAGCTTTATCATAAGCTAGAGCTGCTTCTTCTGCTGTTTCAAATGTGCCAAGCCAGAGGCGAGTTCGGTTCTTGGGGAGTCTAATCTCAGCAACCCATTTACCCCAATGCCTCTGCCTCACTCCCCTGTAGAGCTTTGTGGGCTTGGGAGTGCCAGATTGCTTCATTGGGACTGCTTTTGGGGCAAGGAAGTTGAGGGTGTGAGTGTTCTGGTGGTGATATTGGTTTGGTAGAGGAGCTAGAGCTGCAATTTGCTGCTTTTGTTGCTGTTGGTGTTGTTGTTGGAGTATCATTTGGGTTTGGATTTGATGAATTTGAGATGGGGTGAGTTGATTAAGCCCCAATGAACCTGTTTGCTCAAAACCCACTTGTGGAAACATTTGGGTGTCTGAACAAAAGTCAGGGAACAAATTGGGATGAGAGGAAGAGTGAAATGGAGTGTAGGAAGAAGTGGAAGGAGAGGTTGGTGAAATAGAATAAGTAGAAGAAGAACTATTCATATAAGGCATAAGTGCTCTCATGAGCTCCTCTGATAAATCTGGAGCCATGCTGCTGCAATTGTAAGTATCTATAGCTGCTGCCATTTCATTCACAAAAGGGTAAGCTAAAACAGATCTTAAAAAACCAACCTGATTCTTACCAAAATCAAAGAACAGGTAAAAGACGAGGTTTTTATGCAGAAACAAACCAAAAAGCTTCGAACTTTACAACCAAAAACTGGACCACCCTTCTGGGATTTTGTTGTTCCAATCAAGATTCAACAAAACCAAAACCCCAAAAGATTTGAACTTTGAAAGACAGAAATGGATGGGATTCTAGAGAGAAATAGGGATCAGGACTATTCACCCAAAAAAAGAGAACAGTACTATTATCAAACGCTCGATTTTGCTGTGGCCTCACTTTGTGTCTTTGGCTCTCTTGCATTCCATTCCAATGGTCACTTGCCTTCTGTTTATATAACCTTTCCAACCCAATATGACAACTGCTTTCTCTCTCTAACCACGTTTTTCTTCCTTAATTAATCACCCCATCCTCGTCAACTTATTCGATGCCTTATTCGATGCAACGGCCAATGAGGAAGTGCCACGTTCCTGTGCATTGTATGTACTGGA
This sequence comes from Comarum palustre, assembly GCA_951800085.1. Classification (NCBI taxonomy): domain Eukaryota; kingdom Viridiplantae; phylum Streptophyta; class Magnoliopsida; order Rosales; family Rosaceae; genus Comarum; species Comarum palustre. Next base: position 5,981,025 of record OX637590.1, on the reverse strand, counting down.
GAAATTTGTTAATGTTGCCGTAATCAATGTGTAAAGGTGCTAAAACCATAATGATTTATTATAATTAAAATATAAATTAATATTTTTTTTATATTTTATAAAATAACATTAAAAAATATTTAGTGAGTTCATATTAAGATATATAGTTTAAATTTAGGGTACTGGGTATATAGTATAAGATTTTGGGTTTTAGGTATAAGGTTTGGGGCTTAAGGTTTAGTATTTAAAAAATAAAAAAAAAATTTAAAATAATCTTTAACAATATAATTAAAATCTACATATTTAAATTTAATTATAATAAATTTACATATTTTATTCTAATTGAACGATAACACCGTTAAACATTGTCATGTAATACTACAATATCACTTATAAATTCCTCGAGTGGCTGGCTTTTGTTTGAGGCTTTACACGTGGTGGTCTACGGTTGGACGGGTTTGGTTGAAGCTGGGAATAACGTTTTGTCGTTTTCCGTGGGATGATATCGCCGTTTTTAGTGAGCACAGAGCCAGTATCGCATTTTTTCCTGTTTTTGATCCTCAACTATGAACCATCACATTTTGTTGATGTAAATATGTTCAACACTTCAACATCAAAAGAATTTGATATTCTTACGCCATTTGAATGTTTCAAAGATGAAACCACAACACATTAGCACTGAATCACATATTATATTTTAATTTTAATGATTTGTAACGTACCATGAATAACAATAACCTTTATATAATATGATATTCAATGATTCGAGATTATTGTGACTATGAATAATTGAAAACAATGTAAATTTAACACTGGCAATAACATGTTGAAATTGGGGTAGGATGAAATTATTGAGAGCTCATGACATTGCGATCATTAAATGAAAATGCTTTGATTAATTTCTCCTCACCCACACTATCATGCTATAGCTTCCTCAACTCTCCGATTGAAAAGAAGCATGGCCACTCCCAATCGGGAGAAGGTTTAACTCCCCGATTGAGAAAGCTTTTGTACACTAATGAGCTAGAGAAGGAGAATCCCTTACGTTAAGATTGCTTGGTGATCGATACAAAGATCAATCAATTCAAGTAGCTATATAGGGGAGTACTCTACATGACGCTAAATGAATTGTACTAATTCCAAATATCTGATATGAATCCATTTTTCAAATTATTTCATTTGTATAGAGATCGATCGATGTTTTGGAGCAAGGGAACTGTTCTCTTGCTGCTAATCTAAAGCAGTTTCAGTCGAGTTCATAAACAGTGATGATGATATGTTTCGATGTCAATCTTATCCTATCCAATCTGATCATGTATATATCAAGAACATCTATCTTAGCTAGGGTTTCGTTTGTTCTTATCTTCAATCAATATTTTGAATCGGATTACTAGTTCCTTCCCCATATAATGAAACTAAACTATAGATTGCTACCATTGTCATTATCATCATGAGCTCAGACTAATGTGTTATTAAGAAACGAGATAGTTCGTATTTAGCTGATCGATGAGGGCTTGGCTACGGGGTTTAGTTGGGAATCGAAGAATATGAAATGACGACAGTTTGAGAGGGACATTACATATAGGCAATTGCGGCGGTGGCTCTATATAGCTTTGGCTCATATGATCGGAGAAAAAGATTGCATGAAAACTTGAAGTTGGCGAAAGACCAATTTAGAATCATCACGCAAATCTCTACAAGCCAAATAACAACATGAAGAACCTGCCCCCATCAACTTAACTTGACCATTTTTAGGTGATCGGAAAACTACGATTTCCACATCTCTGAAACTGGTTTTCACTGCAAATTGCGGTTGCGTGTTATAGAAGCGATGATGATGATGAGGGTCGCTACCAACTTTGCTTCAATTTCTGGTGGGTTCCTTCTTCTGCTAGAATCTCTTGTATAGGGGGCCCTGCTTTGATGTGGCAACGCGTCGTCTCCAACGTGGATATCACTATCAAACCCTAGCTGGCACATTTTTTTGGTCGCAGATCAAAAACCCTAGCCCTCACATGGCATTGCTTCATTTTCTCCTCACACCCCTAGCTCTTAAATTTGAATATGAATACCGTGCACGAGCAAATGGACCTATGCCAAATCATTAAATCATCAATTTAATTGCTTCTATAAGTTATCGTTTACTGTAAATTGTTTTTTGAGTCGGTTTTTATGCGCGGTGTAATTTTGTCAAATTAGTAATTAATATTCATTGATTACATATTTTATTTTTTGAGATTTCATATATAATAATCAATCAATTTTTAGATGACACGTGACATTTATTTGGTATCCTTATCATCAAAATAATTTTATACATTTTCAATAGGATTTCCGACCAATAAAAAGGTGACACGTGTGTGTTTGTCGCCCAAATAATGTCACTCAATTTTTGATAAAATTTTTGATAGGATTTTTGACGAATAACAATTCGACACGTCCTATAATCTTCAACTTCTATGATCTTTAAATTCACTATAAATAAGCTGCATCATCCATTCTATATTCATTTAATCTTCATAGGTCATTTTCAAATTTTTTTAAAGATGCGTGTATTAAAAAAAAGGAATATTGGGCGTCCACATGCGCGGCTCGCAGCCATTGCTGCCATCACAACGGCAAGATTGCTTGCCTACCTGCTTTTCTCTTATTTTCATGTGGAGCCCACCTGCTTTTTTCACCATGCTTGTCCTGTTGCATGCTGTTGCAGCAACAAACTGTCAAAAAACTTGATTTTTGCCATGATGATCCATGATCGCTGCATATCTCTAACCATACCCACTGTTCTTTTTCATACATTATTGGAATAGATAGCATTGGTGGCATCATCGACTGAACTTTACTAGATGATTTTGAATAGAATATACAAATCAGGATCGTAACCAACAGTTAGTTCCTAACGATTTAATTCTTCAATCTTCACTTCGATCTTCAAGGAACTGATCGTGCCCTTGAGACTTCTCAATCACTCTCTACTGGCCCCGAGAGAATGACAATCAATCCCACATAAATTTCACTTTGACAAGGAACATTAAACTTTCATGAACTTTCGCAGCGAACAACACTCTGCTTTCTTTTTCTTCAAGAGTATATGCTTGTGAAGGTTGTCTTTAAATTGCTGTGGAGTCTTTCATATATATATATATATATATATATATATGAAAGACTCCACCTTGCATCACGCATCTCAAACCCTAATTAATTAACCTGATAGGAAAGAGATTAATTAGCAATCACCAATTAGATCAATTTAAATACATTTAATATTAATGAGATATTTCGAACACACGAATCCTAATTAGAATAAGATTCATTCATTTCTCACAAGACCTAGCTTTTAAAACAAATCAATTAAATTGATACCTTTTCAAAAGTCAATCGAGATCACCAATACTATTTTGTATAGGAATGCCAATACAAGATAAATACTAATAATCTTGGCATTACCTGATAACACTTTCTTGCATGTAATCCAAATCATATACCCTGTAAGACTCTTTGAGCAAGCAACTAAGTGAAGAGAAAGTTAAATAATTAATCACAATCAACTCGTCCTATACACAATCCAAATCATATCTCCTCCTCCTTAAAATCTGACGGTCTAGATTGAAATATTAAAAGTTACCTTAAGTGATAAATAGATATTTTACCATTTACTTTTATCGAGCAGTAACTATACAATATCTCAAATAACTTACGCATACGAACTCCGATTAATTCATAGGACATACTCACGAGTTCGTATTAACGTGCTCTACAACTTTCTCGAAGAAGTTTCTCCAAATCCTAGACATATCACAAAGTCATATTTTTACAGTAAAGTAAATAACGTTTATTACTTCCGTAAAGTAAATAAATCCATGCTAAAAGCCCGTAGCTCCGGAAAATATTCCGGACATACCGGTGGACTCGTATTAACATAATCTACCACCTCGGGACATTAATTCTGTCTTCCCCTAGAGTCGAGAATATTTCTATATTAAACTCGAATATTAATTCGGCAAAAATTAACAGTGTGGTTACAACCCTCTATAACCCGTCTAATCCCGGTAAGAAGGTAAATTTCAGGACGGGGTGTTATAGTATGCACATTAGTAATCACCTGTGCAGATTTCAGATGTGGTGGAACAAAATTTAGAGGCACAACTTTAGTTTCTAAGTTGTTACTCTTAACTTTCTTATCGAGGATTGATAACACATTTATATCCTTCTCACAACTTTCTTTCACAAACCAGGTTGATTTGCTTGTTTCTTCACCGATCCTAAGTCTTTCTCTATTTCCATAGTGCTTACCAAACCCAATCGTTTTTGTCTCTTTCTCTGAGCTACTCTCGAATCTATTGAACCAGTTATGAGCTTTTTCCAATTCAACCTGCAATTTTTTATTTTCACAAGCCAAAGAATCATTTAGGTTAGTTTGAGCCTTTAGTTCAACTTGCAAGGTTTAATCTTGTCTTCAAAATCAATCCCTTCTTTGCTCACAACCTGTGACTTAACCTCAACCTGTAAAGAATTTATATTTTCAATCAAGTTAGAACGTTCATTTTCCCATGTATTGTGAGCTAATTCAAAACTAACATCACTTTCTTTCTTTTCTTATCTGATGCATTCTATATCTTCGTTCAACTCATAATATTTTTTTATGTATAAGTTTTGTAACATCAAAAAGTTGAAGGTACTTGTTATCTTCTTTATTTGATATCTCACCATAATTATCAAATCTTTCACTATCGAAATCATCATCAAACCTCTCAAAATGAAGACACGAGATGAGTGCAAAATGCTTTGTTGGTAACTCCTCATCACTATCGCTTCATGTGGATTTCAATGCTTTGTTCTTCTCGAAGCTCTTTTTTCGTTTGCACACTCGACAATCATATGACCAACACCACCACATTCAAAGCATTTTGGTTTTTTGTCAAATCAATTCTCAAAAAGATTATTTTTTTTCTTTTATCACAAAAATTTCTTGAAGAGCTAGAAGAGGAATTTTTAGTTTGCAAATAATTTTTGAATTCTTTTGACAGAAAAACCAAATCTACAATATCATCAATATCATCCGCTTTCTTTTTAACAAAAGAAAACGCCAAATTTTTAACCTTATTTTCAACATTAACTATCTGCAAGTCAAAAGTTATAAGATTACTTACAAGTTTCTCCAGAGGATATGTGTCCAGGTCCTGCATATCTTCATTTGCAGTCTGCTAATTTGGTTGAAACCTCAATGGCAGTGCCTTAGAAAATTTTTCACAATATCGTGCTCTTCAATGACTGCTTCCAAACTTTGACATTGGTGTACAACATCCATTAGTCTCGCATAAAATTTGACAATAGTTTCATCTTTGTGCATGGGCATTGTGTAAAATTATTAAGTTATTTTTTTGAAGCTTTAGGTTCTTGAGTTTCTTTTCCACTTTATGAGTCATTCTCAACAAATCCCACGTTGCCTTGACAGTTTTACAATGAGCTATCCATCTCCTCTCCTTTAATGAAAGAGCATGGAAGAGGCTATTTTTAGCCTTTGATCAGCTGCATACCGTCGAATTTTATCTGTATCTCATTCTTCATGCGGTTCTCAACATCTCTCAGTTCAGGTTTAGATCCCTCCACTGTATTTCTCCTTGTTTCTTTTGTGGGATGATTCCATCATTTTTCAATGACATAACAACAATAATCATCTTGAGCATAAAGGAAAGACTGCATCATAATCTTCCAAACAAGATAATTTTCACCATCAAACCAAGGAGAGGTGTTAACCGCAGAACGGGTATTGTCATGTTCCATCTTCTTTCTGTTGTTCAAGAGAATATGCTTGTGAAGGTTGTCTTTAACTTTCTGGATATATATATATATATATATATATATACATTCATTAAAGGCAGTGACAATCATATACCAGATTTTCTAACCCATGAATTTCTCCAGGGTTCTCACCACATTCCCCTACATGCAGCACAGAACGAGAAAGCAACATCAAACCTCGTCTGAGCCAAAAGTCAGTCACCAAGCAGTCAAATCTGAGTCATCTGATTCTTCCAGTTTAGTTCCATATCTAGGTTATCCTGCAATCTAAGTCAATTCCAGGCCCTTACTCAACTATGTTGGTACCACCATTAGCCTAAATAAACCCAATTACCAGTCAGCATTAGTCAATCCACATGATCATATCAAAGTCAATACGTACCCCCAATTCTTGCAGGCCCAATTTTCTTAAATCATTACCTTATGTTTTACGCACTAGTCAAGACATGTTTTGTGTTGAGTCACAAATGAGTCACCTAAAGAATCCAATCTCCTTAGTCAAATATTATTGCACACCAGGCTACTTCTTTGTTCCCAATCACCTCAATCATTCTCTCAAATTTTTCAGAGATATTCTCTTTGTAACAGGTTCAATCACAATCAAAGGAATTTTCGATCCAAAAATCATCTAAGTTACTTTACCATTCCTTGTACATAGTAAAAATTAGTCATTTATCTGAATGGAAAGACCCCCCATACACTTTCCATAAAGAAGGCGAGTTAACCTTTAATTATTATGATTATGAAGATGCATACTTCTCTATTGTTTACATTGGTGATGTCCTAATCTTCGTACAATCAATTGATCAACATTATACAACACCCTTCTGTAAAATTTCATCAAATTTGGTGATCGTTAAGGCTTTGAAATAACTGAAATCATTTGACGGATCAAATTTGCCAAACTTAAACCGTTAATGCTTATAATTTTAATTCGCAGTTTTGAACATCCTAACGATCACTGATTTGGATGAAATTTTGCATAGATGATCTATATATTAGAACCTAATAATTGACCAGTTAAGATTGAAAAATATGATCGAAAAATTTGTCGAATGCCTATTCCTATAAATAAACTAAAAATAGAGATCCCTTAGTGGAAGGACCCTATCTATATATATATATATATATATATATATATATATATATGAAAGACTCCACCTTGCATCATGCATCTCAAACCCTAATTGATGACCTATTAGGAAAGGGGTTAATTAGCAATCACCAATTAGATCAATTTAAATCCATTTAATATCAATAAGATATTTTGAGCACATGAATCCTAATTAGAATAAGATTCATTCATTTCTCACAAGACCTAGCTTTTAAAACAAATCAATTCAATTGATACATTTTCAAAAGTCAATCGAGATCACCAATATTATTTTGTATAGAAATACCAACACAAGATAAATACTAATAAAGAGATTCAAGTGCAATTTACAGCAACGACAATAAATTTATAAATGAGTATACCATATACATGTAGGTACCTTAATTCATGTGTTTCACTTAAATCAGAAATATATGAAAAGGACATAAAAATTTCACTTATGGTAAACAACATAAAGTTAGTATGTCATTTGATCATATTCTTGACTCTCCTTTGATAGGATTTCTAGCTAGCCACTATGAAGGAATGGCTAGATGTTTGCTTTCGTAGACCATAAAACACACAATTGATAATTTCATGCTGCTCGTGATTACTAATTAGTCTATAGCTATATCTATGCAGTTGGTAGATATATCGTTTCATTCTGTGTGCTAACTGCCAAGTTTAATTTCTTATGTGATTCTGTGTGCCAAGTTAGTCCTACCAGAAGGGCAGCAGCTAATTGTCACGAGTTTACTGTCCTCTCAAAGTACTCGTGCAGCCCCAACACTAAGTCAGCTTTACTCGCACGCACGTCTTGGCTAGAACAACCGTAAGAAAGAAACAACATTTGAAAGCAAAGAACTTGTATTAAATTGAAGAGAGGTTTACAAATTAAGCTTTATAATTGAGCTAGCTTGAATGCTAGATTGTTTTCTTTTTCTCAAATGAGAGGGGTGCCTCTCTATTTATAGGCATCCTCCTCCTTGCATAAGGTTCTAGATTATTCTAGGACATGTACAAGTGTTGAGAGTTCTAGAAAACTCTATACAACTCTAAGTAAGACCATGAATATTCTAGAGGGCTGTAGAGTTTCTTAGAGGCTTCCTAACCTTTTTTGATTCTTCCGCAGACCTTCAAGGCTTTTTATAGTGTTCCGGAGTTTCTAGAGAACTCTAGAGTATTTTAAAACCTTTCTTAAGTCATGCTTGACTTAAAATGCTCAAGAAAACCCGCTGCAAATTTGAGTTTCCTAAAATTGCAGGAGGAGACATATAACCTGAGTTCCATGTACATTGCACAGAATATATGAGCCGGTGAGCCCTCTTCATGCATGCACCACTGATCCATCCCGAGCTAGACAGGATTTAACAAACCCGAAAAACTTTCACAACCCCATGTCTGTTTTCAGAAGTTCTCTTCACCTCTCCAATGTGAACAAGCTCGTTATTTTAGTCAAAAAGCACAGTAACAAACAAACACCGATCAATAAGTTGCAGAAACGAGGATGAGATCTATTCAAGTACCATGTTGTTTTCCTCTGTCGAGTCTGTGAAGAAGCTTATTAATTCGTACTTATTATCTAGATCTTATTAATTCGTACTTATTAATCTCCAGTTAATAAACTAAAAGATTAGGAGTTAAGCGAGCTTTGAGATATGTGAATAGGGGTGGGTATAAATCCCGTAAATCCCGGTCCTGTTCCGGTTCCGTCCCGAATTAAAACTAAAAACACTCATCTCGTCATGTTAGAGAAACAACGAAACGGGACGCGGGACTGAAATTTTGAGTCCCGTCAGACCCGTTCTGTCTAACTTTAAAAACTCGTAACTAATTATAGAAATCTTATTTTCAAGAGATTTCAACTCTCAACTAATCTTTAAGATGTCCTGTATAACTTTCATGAAGACACTAAACTCACATAACAAACCAATTTGTATAATTTTTAAAAATAAGTCAACTAGTATAAAATCTCATAATTGATATGCATAATTTACTAATGCAGACCCTAATGTTTAAAAAATCATAACTTAATCTAGAAAATTCATTTTCAAGTGATTCAAATTCTAAAAAGAATATTAAAACATCTACTATAAATCATATGAAGATACCTAGATGAAACTTTAAATTAAACTGTACGATTTTAAGAGGAAACGAAACTAATGCAAGATGGCTGAGAATAGACTCCTCTCGTCTAACTTTCAAAATTCATAACTAATTGTATAAACCATATTTTTGAGGTATTCCAACTCTCAATTAATCTTTATGATGTGCTTTGTAACTTTCATGAAGACACTAATCTTAAATAACCAACCAATTTATACAGTTCTTTAAAAGAAGCCAACTGGTTCAGAATCTCAGAATTTACTGATGCAGACCCTAAACTTTAAAAAAATCATAACTTAATCTAGAAAAAATCATTTTCAAGTGATTCAAATTCTGGAATGAATCTTACGATGTCTACTACAAATCTTATGAAGACACTTAGATAATATTTCAAATGAAACTATTTGATTTTCAGATGAAAAGAAATTGATGCATGATGGCCGAAATTTGGTCCGTTCCGTCCTGATCTCGTCCCGTCTCATCCGGGATTAGGCCCGACGGGATCAAATCTAAAAAATGTAAAGCTCGTCCTGATCCCGTCCCTTGTGTAACAACCGAGATGGGACGTGGGATTACCACAATCCAGTCTCATGCCCACCCCTAGATGTGAAAACTAGAAAGTTTGTGATGAATAGAATTATAGAAGTGGGGACATTTGGTGACAGCAAGTTATGTGTTTATTCCTCATCTGTCCATGTCTATTTTATTCTATCTCCCTTTTCATCATAATTTGTTTTACACTTTGAAATGATTTTTGTTTTTTAGTTTCTTTTTATTTATTTCTTGTATGTGCGTTATTTGATCCGCTGATCGATGACTAATAACTAAAGGTGGCAAACGGGCCGTAAAACACTTGCATGGCACGAGCACGACACGTTTAAAAGTTGTCCGGCATGGTACGAGCACGCTATCGGCCCAACACGGCCCAATCACGTTATGTTAATGGGCAGGAGCGGGCCTAGAAAAATGAGCCCACGGGTCCGGTCCAGCCCAAGCACGATAAGTTAAGGCTAACGGCCCGCTTTAAAATATATATATATTTTCTTTATAATATAAAGATTATATATTTATAAATAATATAAAATTTATTTTAAGTGTGAACAATAACTTATAAATACTAATAATTATTCATTTTGATTCTCATAGACCCATAAAACGTTTTGCTAAAATATTACCAAGTATAAATAATGATCATATGATTCATATATCATATATTTCTTTAGTTTGTTGGCAAAGAAAACAAATTATCGATAGAAAATGTGAGTTAGTTTTCATTTATTTTTGTTTTGGTATACTATGATATCAATTTTTAACTAATTTATATTTTTAACTATAAATAGGCCTGTTAATGTGCCTGGCCCGAGCACAACCCAATATGTTATGGGCTTGGGTCGTGGGCCGGGCTGGGCCTTAGATTTGAGTAAATAGGCCGGCCCGAGCCCGTTAAGACGTGGGCCGGCCCAAGCATGACCCGAAGCTCGATTAAATGGGCCAGACCGGGCCGAGCCGGGCCGTTTGTCACCTCTACTAATAACTGATGTTATTTGTTTGTTATACTCCTTTTGTTTCCCATTGATTTATCAAAGGGGAGACATTTTCTTAGACAAATTAGTTTTAGGTAAAATGCACCAAAGGTGTCTAGAATCTTAGGAGACTGACAAAATAATACATGAATTTGTAAAGTTATCAAAGTAATACCTAAACTTTTAATTTGTTATCATTAAGATACATGCAAGGAATATTCTTTTAAGAATATTCTGTTATTATTAGAAATTTACCATTTTAATCTTATTTGTATGTTATATTGTTTTCTTTTAAATTTGACGGAGAATAGTGGGTCTTGGTATATGAATTTGTTTATCTAGCATACTGTAAATATAAACTCAATTTCTTACTTGAAGGTAAACAACTATTTTTCATTATCAATAGCAAACTTAATAGCTACGCGGCTTGATTTATTAGCTTATGCTAAAATTTATCACAAAGAATTGCTAGACGAAAAAAGAAAACTAAGAAGGTTGAAAAAATATAGAGGCAATCTTCCTAAAAAAACAAAAAAAAGTACTGGGATATTATCTTCAGTGTTCATAAAAGAATCAAACATACTGAATAACTAATTGAAGTTCTACAAGAAGTTTTCAGACTACTCTGAACATTTTGAGTCTCAGTTAGATCCGTTATAGCTAGTAACAGAGTCTGCTTGGCTCAAAAGCAGGTTATCAAGTCTTATGCCACAAAGTTAGTTTCTCTTGACTAATAAGAGAGAATCCAAACTAAAAAAATTGCTAGTCCTTCTGTATTACAAAAGGTACTAATAAGTGGTAAAAATGCTTTCATTCAAGGCACATTCAAGAAGATCAATACTCGATAGAGTACATCTGTAGAGTATTAAATACGTTCTACGACGATCTTGTCTACCTCCATAAAGAAGTTGGAGTCGAAGAGCTTGATTCTTCAAGACCAAGCTTAATTGAATACATAGATCATCTATCTAGGAAAAAGACCTCAGACAAGATAGCAATACAACTTGAGAGATTTCATCTCAAGTTCAGGCAATTTGAAGAGATAAGTTCAACACTTGGCAAGCTTCAAGCCAAGCTTGATTATCTCAAGGAAAAACAATATCCACTGAATATTGAAAAGAAGTTAGATCGTATTGAGCATCTCGCCGACAACATTCATCAGCATGCAATTGAGCTAAAATCTTCTCAAGAATCGCTGAAAAAGCTTTTAGAAATTTCTGATCATCCGATTAGGATGAATCACAGAGTTGAACTAAAAGTAAAACAGGAAGATGATAAAGCTCTAAGCCTTTTCCTTCCTTCAGAGACAATACATGATAATATCAAGACAATAATTTATCAGCAGAATTATAAGATCTCTTATCTCCAAGAGATGAGTATTGATTTCGAAAACCAATTCCAAGAGTTAAACAGCAGGATAGCAAGACTGCAGACAAGCATAGAAAAAATAAAAATACAAGAAGGAGAAGGGATCAATGAAGAACAGCTAGCTCAAAACGTAGCTAGTAAAATAACTTTACCAAAAGGAGAAAGTGAGTTTAAGTTTAGTGAACCTAAACTCCTTATTTGGTCCTCATCCAAATCTACATCTTCAACTAGAAAAGATGCGAAGATGCTGAGTAGAATACTCAATAGAATAACACACTATGCCTATATAATTAATCAAGTATGCGAGAAGCATCAGTTCCTAGATTTAAACTCAATGAGATCTATAGAAGAGGATCTTTCTTTATAGATTCTCATAGATTCAAGATTCTTGAACTGACAGTTCCTGCCACAAGAGGAGAAATCGACATTAGGTTAATCACTTTAAAAGAAGTAAGTGAAGTATCTCAGAAGAAATATTCCTACATGCATTTTGGAGCAGTCTAAGTAGGAATAAAGCTTTTGGCTAGAAATGGTATAGACTGTTCTGTTCTATGTGTCTTACAAGACGATAGAATAACAGACTTTAAGAAAAGTCTATTAGGAACAGTAGATGCTTCTTTGTGCAACCAAGTTACATACTTCAATGTTTTCCCAAACTTCACCACACATCTCAGAGATGCAGCACACTGTCTAATATTGCGAATCAAGACAGATGGAATTTTCATGAATAAAAGGATGATGGAGCTTGCAATAGATTATCGAATCTATTATAAGCTGATGAGCTCGAATGTAACCCCAAACACCAGATTTCTCAATAGTCCCGAGATTACGATGTCAATCCTCACAAATCCAAGAAATCATACGGATTAGAAGCATGTCACAAAATGGCATGAAGTAACATTCCTAAGAGAATAAAATCTGACACCTCAAGCTAGACAGGTAGAAAATACCAATGCTTCCATCTATAAAGACATAAGAGAAAAAATAAGCTTACAATTCCATAGGCATTCATTTGCTAGCTATGAAGAAGCTTGTACTTCTGGAACCAAGTCAACTTCTTGTCTTGAAGAATCTTTCGAGAAAGAAGATGCTAAAAGACCTACGATGATGCAGAAGTCAGAAGAACTGAAGAGCTTGTATGAACAAGCGAATATTTGTGAATCTTCAGAAGAGCTTGAAAAGATCATGGAAAAGATTTCTCAGATTCAATTGAGAAAAACAAAAGGAAGATAGCAAAAGAAGAACCAGGCGAATCATCAACAATGAAAACCGAAAATATTCCCTAGGGAAGCACTGTAGTTCAGAACATCACGAACTAACCCACTAAGATCGTTAGAGAAAATAAGATTAGACTTCCTAAATGACAGGCTCTTACAGGGAAACCAGGAGAACAAAGTTCTCAGAAGTACATCCCTACAGAACCCAAATGGGGTAAATCAGTATCTGAAAGATGGGTTTATCTTGATCTCAATAGGGTAGGAGACAAAAGAAATACAATGGACAACTGGGTAGCTAGCTTAAGGCTAACTCAGGCTTTGATATTGTCTAAATATGCCTACGAGAAAGTTCATGCATATTATGAGTCCACCTTAACTGGCATAGTCAAGAAGTGGTATCAGTCTTTCAAGCGAAGCTCTCAATGGCCTGACTGGGCAACCAAATTGGCTCAAACCAATAATCCTTTAGATTTCGCATGTCCTATCTATGAGCAATTTTATGAAGACATTATTGAGCACAGTGAGCAATCTAAAGAAAGAGTTAACGAAAATATTTAAAAAATTGAGCATTTGTAACATGAGATACTTTGAAGACTACACTAATGAGTTTCAAAATTATTACTGTACCATTAGAGACCTAGATAATGAAGATCTGGTCATAACCTATTACATAAAGTTACTGGAACCATGGAACGATGCAGTAGCACAATCTTTGGAAAAAAAAATCATTTGTCGTTTTTTACGATGGGAGTAATTACTGAAAGAGTCAGAGATCTCTTGAGAAAGCAATGCGTTGAGAACAGAAAATCCAAAATTGCGTAGAAGCAACTTAGAGGAGTTGAAAATATGTGTCCCAAGATATTGCAGACACCAATGCAGTGAGGATGTCACATAGAGAAAAAAAAAATACAAGAATAACTTCTCTAGCAACAAGCCGAGAAAGAATTTTGCTTCTAAAAAGAAGTATAAATTCAGGAAAAGCTCATTCAAAAAAAGCTCTGCAGGGGAAAGATCTCCTTCTAGAAAGAGATTTTTTAGAAGAAAAAGAACCAATTTCTCAAATTCTTTTCGAGAAGTGAAGAAATGCAAATATTAGCTTTGCAAGGCCGAATGACATTATGCAAATGAATGTCCTAAAAAAGACAAGAGGTCTGCAAAGGTCTTATTTGAAGAATATGCAAATCTAAAGGATTTTGAGATAGCCTATTCTGATGAAGAGAATGAGTCAATATATTCTCTTGAGTACCTATCAGAAAGTGAAACAAATCACACTTCAGAAAGTTATGAAGAAGAAGAGACGAATCTCATCCTATGTTTGTCCTAAATGTCCTAAATTGGAAGGAAGAAACTACTGATATTATCAGTAACTTCCACCTCAATCTAGGGAGTTTTACATGTGATTACTTCAACTGCAATGATAATAATTCAATTCTCATGTACTGTAAAGGTACATGTGAAACCTATCATGGGAATGATTCATTGCATAATTACAAAGAGAATCCAAAGACAACGAAGCTCACATCATGGTAGAACAAGAATATAAAGAGTTCTACGAGGTTAAGGAGCAACAGAGATATAACTTGGAAGAAGATTTGAAGAGAATGAAGTTACTAACTTCATTAAGCCAGAACAAAGAATTAAATGAGTCATTTGATTCCATCAATGATTCTGTAACAAGGCAAGAAGAAGACCTTATCACAGAGCCTGTTATATAACAGGTTAAGCCTTTTGATCCCATCAATAAGCCCGATGAACGAAAAATCAATCATTTTATTGAACTGACTGGCAAAACTGCAGAAAGTAAAGAACAAGTAAAACAGGTCCAAACAAGCAGGTTCAGTAATTACATCACTATAGGATTGAAATTTCCCAAATATAGAAAGTACCATCTACATGCCTTTGTAGATAATGGATCAGGGTATAATCTTGCCAAAAAGACATGCCATACTTATAGAATATTGGAAAAAAACTTCAAGATCAGTTATTGGAATAACCATGGGAGAGAATGAAATAATCATGGATACTATGGCTTGTGACATTAAAGTTTCCTTGGGTGGAGGAACTTTTGTCATAAAAATCATCTGGCAATGTGAAAGTCAAGGAGCAGACGTGTTAATCGGAAATGACTTCCTTCTTCAACAGACGATAGTTCAGAATCCACAAATGATTGGTTTTGAAAAGAATAACAAATTCTTTTAGGAATCCCGTCTTACCAACGATGTAAGCGTTACATGTCTGGGATTTACAAACCAATATCACAGATCGTCAGTAAAGAGTGATGATTATAAACCATTTTTTGAACCCGTTTTGCTGCTAAAAGACCATTTGAATGGTCACAGTGAAATATTAGTAAATAAAGGGTTAAAATCAGAAGACTCCGAGTCAGAAGAAGAGTATGAATCCCGTTTAGATGAGTCTGATTCAAATTCATTAGAGCAAGAAAACTCAGACGGATAAGTGAAATTTATTAGAGAGCATAACCTAAAGGTATATGCTAACAAGATTGAGTAGAAGAGAATGCCAACTATTGCAGAAATAGAAAACCTTCTGAAATCAGTAATCAGTGAAGATCCTCAGTTGTACTGGGAAAGAGATCTAGTATATTGTCAGCTAAAAATGCATGGTGCAAATACTATTTTCCAGGTTAAAACAATCACTTTTTACAGGAAAGATAATAGAAAAGAAATGGAAAGTCAAATTCAAGAGTTGCTTGAAAAGAAGCAAATCAGACATTCCAATAGTCCTCATCATGTTTCAGACTTCTTGGTAAGAAATCATGCAGAGCAAGTAAGAGTAAAGATTAGAATGATAATTGACTATAGAGATGTAAACAAAAAGACGGTTAAAGATGGTTACCAGATAGCCCAGGTAAGAGTGCTTATCAATCGACTCAAAGAAGCTAAGATTTTCTCTAAATTTGATGCAAAATCAAGATTTTGGCAAGTCAAGATGCATCGAGACTCCATTGCTTTAACAGCATTTGGAACATCTTAAGGGCACTATGAATGGCTGGTCATGACATTTAGCCTCAAGCAAGCCCTGTCTATTTTCCAAAGGAAAATGAATAATATTTTCAAACCTTACTCAGATTTCTGTAGTTTATATAGATGACATTCTTGTCTTCTCACGAACTATATGAACATTTGAAGCATCTTGAACAAGTATGCAAGTTGATTGTCCAGAAGGGAATCATCCTTGGACAAAAGAAGATTCACCTCATAAAAGGAGAAATCGATTTCTTAGGCATTCATGTTAAAGATGGAGAGATTCGTCTCCATGATTATATTGTCAAAAAAAATCAGTCAGTTCCCAGATCATATTCTTGATGCAATATCCTTGCAAAGATTTTGGGGAGTCGACAACTTTGTGAGACTTTATTCCTCAAGTTAGTGGTCTTACTGCTCTACTCTCTCCAAAAACAAGCTCCAAAAAATGGTCATTCACAGAAGATGACAGTAATACTTTCAGAAAAATCAAAGAGCTAACCAAGAACCTGCCTCCTTTACAATTACCTGAAGAAGGAGATTCGATCATTTTGCAGACTGATGCAAATGATTATTACTGGGCAGGAGTTGTCTTAGCTATTGTCTCAGATACAAATCATGAGAAGATTTATAAATTTCTATCAGAAAAGTTTAACACAACAGAGTTAAACTATTCTATTGGAGACAAAGAAGTCCTTGCTCTTATTAAGAGTATAAAGGGGGATGAAGCCTTTTTAGAAAACAAATTTGTAGTTAGGACTGATAATAAAAGATTAAAAAATTTTAAAAACTACAAATTAACTGATGCTGCAGATAGAGGAAGAGTGCTGAGAAGAAAAATACTTTTGTCTCAGTATGAATATTATGTTGAAATGGTTGCAGGTAACAAGAATTTCCTACTAGACGCTCTTACAAGAGAAATGACAATATTTCAGAAAGATGACAGGGATGAAGGACGTAACCCAAGAAACAGAAAACCAGAATTAAGGGAGAAGAATCTTTAAGAAAGATACAGGAGTGGTGATAAAATTGTTGGTTCTCTCTATGATGGACCAGATTATCAATTCAACGTATCTAATGGAGTAGCTGAAACAAGCCAAGCAGCAGGTCATGACAGGATTAACCCAGCTGATTGGGAAAAAAAACTTAGAATTCTCCTTGCAAAATGAAAGTCAGTCCGAAAAGTTCAGTGAAGAAGAAAAGCTTACTCAGGAGTATTTCTTGTATCCCAAAGATACAATCATAACTGATCGGTCTCAAGGTAAAAGACCGGCTAGCCCGTCTCAAACGGAAGATGGTAAAGGCATATCAAGTCCGTTAATGGCTGATGCTTTGCCAAAAGCAATATTGCCTCTTTTATGGAAAACAAGTTGCATGTGGTTACAGGGAAGAAAACTATTCATGGACAGTCTTTAAATTTTTTTAAAGAACCAGTTTTCCAAACAAAAAGGTTGTTGGCTTTCAAGCAAAAGATTATCATAGACAATATTCTTTATGCATGCCATGAAGAAAATGAAGATCATCTGCTTGGAACCCTTGAAGCACTAATAGAACAATTGCATGAAATTCATGCAGAAGAGAAGGGAAAGTCTAAGATTGTATAACTAGAAAATCCAGAAAGTGCTAAAATCCCTATGACAATAATGAAACTGTCTGAATGGTTCAAATTCCATGAGAATCTGGGAAAAAAAATGCTTCCACCAACTTTGTCTGCTGTTCCTGGCCCATATTATGAGAGATATCTAGTTAATGTCCAAGCTGAGCACCCTCAGTAACAAAACTGTGGCTAATGGATAATGGTTTTGTTCATAATCTTTGGACAAAATTTAATAAAGACTTGGAGGGATTTCCTGAATTGATAGTTCAAGCAGTCAAGAACATTAGGCCAGACGAATGTATACTGAGATTAACGTTCATATCAACTCCACCTGAGTGAATAATGCTGAAAGAACAAATGAACTATATCTTTCCTTATCATTATGTAAGGATAATTCAAAGTCCGATTAAAGGATCAAGCAGGATGAGCGGAAATGACAGTCCAAATCAGAGTATTCTATGGATGAAGGCCATGACAATCATGTACATAAAAAACATAGTTCGAAGAGATTATGATTCAAGCCTTATGGCAAGTGGAGAAAAAATAATGGTTTCTTACTATAATCATCCCCCACTAGTGAATTGTGATTTTTTTTCTCAGCCATCATGAGAAATGAAGTCGATTGCACTCTACCTACTACAGAGTGGCTTAAAAAAGTGGCGAACGAAAATGATATAGAATGTTGTATCCCTTTCCTTATGATTCAGACTTAGACAATGAAGAAAAAGATGAAAAATCATCAGAAGGGGAACAAGAGAGCCAAGATTCATTGGCTGATTATGATTACACAGATGAAGATTATTACAAATACAGTAAACATGATGGAGAAATGAGTGGTGACCGAAGCATTATGACAAAAGACTTTTCTTTTGTTAAAGTTAGTACGCTCACATGATGGAGAAATGAGCGGTGGCCGACACATCACGACAAAAGACTTTTCTTTTGTTAAAGTTTGTGCGTTCTTATTTTTGTTGCTGACGCTTGAAAACAAATAACTTTACTTTTGCAAAAGTAAAGACTGATTCCTCATGTCTCCCACTTTCTCTTAGCTGTGTTTAATTGAGGTTTGGAGTCCGTGTGCTATATAAGGAGCCTCAAACTTCCGAGAAAGAGCATCGAAAACTTGGTATAGAAGTTGGAAATACTCTCAACCTTCCTCTCAAAGTCAGAAAGTCAGAAAAACAGTGTATGTCTCTAGTATAGTGTGAGATACGAGTGTGAGTGTGAGTGTGAGTTCTGTGTGAAGATTTCAGTCTGTAGTCATTTAGTGTGATGTGCTTGTATTACAAGTAAGTATTTGTAATTGTAAGTATAATCATGAGTAGCTAAACAACTTATAGTCATTTACCTAAGAGCGAGGCTCTGGTTCTGTATTTGTAGTTATGTTATGTTAAATAAATTTTATCTTGTGCCCTTAATTCCGTCACAAAAATTTTTTTTTAAAAAAAAATTATTTTATTTCCAGTTGTTAATTTATTTAAATTTTGTATTTAAGATATTTTTGGACACTAAAATCTGTGAATCTTCCATCTTAAGACAACAGTGATTCTGCCAGTATAGTAACCATTTAGACAAGAAGTCGTTAGATGAAGTCTTGACATGTTAAAGGCTAGTTCTTAAGTTGATAGGTGAATATATTTTAGGTTGTCGAATATCCTAAATACAATATAAAAAAATACACTTTTATCCCTATGAGGTATGTCATTGATACTAAGGGAGGTGCATTCAATCAGGACTCTATAAGATTGTTTTGGATTTTAAAACTCCATAGGTATTTAATTACGATTTTAAAAAATCTATTAAAATCTAAAGGTATCTGATCTAGATTTTGAAATCTCCTTCTAAATTTCGTGGTATTCAAAAACTCATTGATTTTAAGTGATTCTATCATATGCTCGATTTTGAAGGATTTTAGGGTGCCAGGTATAAATACCAATCTCCATAACAAATTCGACCTATGGAGGTGAGATTTTGACAAGTTCTTTTTTTCCCTCTGTTGAAGACGAAAAAGAACTCGACCGAAGAAGATGGACTGAGGACGAGCTATGTCTACAATTGGGAGATGGACTGTGGACGAGCTATGTCTCCAATTGGGAGTATGTATTCCACCGAGGCTTCCGTAAGAGTTTACGATATCGCCCAACCGACCCATACACAGAGAAGTTAATCAGAGGTAAGAGAAATCAGAAACCCAATCGAGAGAGGCTTTCTGCAACTTTTCATGGCGGTTGTTTTCGCCAAATGATTTTGATTTTATAATAAATTGCGTTTTGGATTAATATGTGCCAATGATTTTGATATCGTGGTTATTTTGTGCCAATGAGATAGATGCTATGGTTTTGTGACAGTTTGGTTGATGTTATGGGTTTATTTAAGAATGATTAGAAAATGGCTTTGATGCGGATACATATGTTTTTTGATCTTGTAGTTGGTTATGATTATTTTGGTTCCAGACATGACATTGTAGCTTTTATTCTCAGAAACCTAATAGTTATTGGATTCAGTTTTGCTGTTAAAAATTGGGTAATTAGTTTGGAAATCTCAGCTCATATTGGCATACTTTTTCCTGTTTATGTTTTCTAGTTTCTTGATGCGTTATGTGTCATGTGAAAACACTGGAACGTGTATCAGGGATTGCTTAAGTACTATCAATCCCTATGAAACTGAAAGCAGAAACTTGTAAGAACACAATAATTTGTTTACGCAGTGTAAACCTCAAACATGAGGAAACATCACTGCGAGGCACAAGCCTAGAAGAACTTCAATCCACTATAAGAAGATTACAATTGTATGATTACACTTGCAGACTCGTCTAGTCTATTAATCACTCACTAATCTTCTCTCACAAGAAACACTTTCTTGAGGGATTGAACTACACAAATCAAGCCTCAATTCTATTCACTCACACATGGAACAGTGAAAGAACAAGAACTCAACATGCTCACGTTAGAGATACACAACTAATCTCTTTTTCTTGATTCCCAAGGCATGCATAAGTCTTGTGCGCGGCAGCTGTTAAATAGAGGGCAAAAAACTCCCCCTCACTTTAGAATCCTAACCCTAATGGACTTCCTACTAGGAAACAACTTAATGAAAGATTTGTCCATTAGGATCCGAAAGATATAATTCCCTTTTATGTAGGAATGCCAAAATACTAACAATCTCTCCCTTTGGCATTCCTACACAAAACACACAGAATCACAAAAGTACACACCACAAGACAATAATTTCCAAAAGAGAGCATAGGCAAAGGTACACCACCACAGTACTTAAATAAAGTACATAATCCCAAGATAAACATAGACATAGAGCCACATAAACAGAAGTACATAGAAATCAGAAGTACTCTCCCCCTTTTTGTCTAGGAATGACAAAGGGTCAGTCCAAATAATCAAGAAAGATCCCAGAAGGAAAACACTTATAACCATAACCAACATCCACGCAGAAAGGCTTGACATGAATATGGAAAGGAAACTCATCATCAGCAGTAGAAGGAGCAGTAGTAGAAACAGGTGGAGACACAACAGGAGGAGCAGAAGATGCAATGTAGGTGTTGAGCAAACGTTCAAGTCCAGTAATACGAGAGTCCAGGTCTGCATATAGAGTATTGAACTTGTCTTCCATCCATTTCATCAGCATAGTGGTCTCAACCGACACACCACCATCTAATGCCTGACTAGACCCTCTGACAAGAGTGGAGGAAGTAACTGGAGTGAGAGGAGGGCCAAGGATATCTCCATCCTGATAGTCAACACCAAATGAACTGCACAGCAAGGTGATGATAGATGGAAACACTAAGGCACCTTGAGAATTGCGTTGATCAACAATTGCAGCATAACGAATGGCAGTATAAATGAAGAACTCAGGTGGAAGATAAGGACCCTTGTGACTATGAATAGCATATATCTTGGCACCTATCTCCCTTGTAATCTTGCTGGTCTGGGAAGTTGGATGCAAAAGAGATCGAACCAGAAAGCCAAGCAGCCTAAACCATTCATCCATGTGTCCACTTGAGAGAAATGCTGGAGGAATGCGAGGAATGTTGGCATACATTTTGTCCACTAACAGGGACATATCACAAGTAGAGAGAAACTGAGTAGCTTTATCAACTGCGTCTTCAGAAGGTAAAGGAAGATGCAGTATATGACGAATCACAGTAGGGGAAACCAGAATGTAGGAACCCCGAACAAATACCCCACTAGAAGAGGTGAACAAATCCATAGACTCAGGCAATGATCTAGGAAAGTTAGCATAAAATTCATGCACAATAGATAGATTTGGTCGAGGTAGGGATTGCAGACCCTCCTGCCATCCCAAGCGTGCAACTAAGGTGACGAATAATTGTGGCAGAGAGGAGAAATCAAATGACCGCTCAAAAACACAGGGACGATTACACGTAATGTTCATGTATAAGGTGCGAGCAGTAGAATTGACAAAGCAAGTCAAGGGTGGAGCACGCTTACAGACTGCGGATTTGGACTGTGTCTTGACTGAAGAAGGATGTTGTGAACCAGTTGTCGGCCTGAGCCTTTTGGCAGGAGGCTTGGAAGACTTTGAAGGCTTGGATGGCTTTGAAGGCTTTGAGGACTTCGAAGGCTTCGAGGGAGCCTTGCGCTTTTGAGAGCACCCAACAGCAGGAGTGAGAGTGGCGGCGGAATCTTCTTGTGAGGAAGAAGCAGCAGTGGGAGCTGGGAAAACATGATGGAGAGTGCGACTGCGATATGCCTGATTGAGAACGGCCTCTAATGGAGACTCCACAGGAGAAGAAGGAGGTGCACCAGCATTGATAGGTGGCGGAGATGATGGTCCATTGGGAGGAGACGACGGCCCACTATGGGAGGAGACGACGGCCCACTATGGGACGAGGATCCACTATGAGTCGAAGGTCCACTGTGAGCGGACGAGTGAACAGGAGAACCATCAGCAGCCGAGGCGGAAGGAGAGTCTTCAAGAACCTGAGGAGATGCAGCAGAGGTGGGAGGACCGGATGGTGGTCCGAGACGACGGAGACGACCGGATCGACGCGGAGGAGTAGTCTGGAGTCCGGAGTTACGCATTTTGGGAGCCATGAACAACAAAATCGGATCTGAAATCTGAGAAAGAAAAACAGAAAAACAGAAAGAACCACAGACGAAAAACAAAGAAATAAACAAGAAGTTTTTTTTTTTTTTTTATGTTGCCATTTTGACAAAAATCACTCTTAAAGAAAAAACAACATGATAAAGTCCAAGAGCTGAAAAGAATAAGATTGTGTATGCTTATGAAAATCAAATCAATTGTGGAACCACACAATGCCAAGAGAAGTACCCACACGTATACCTGAGAACAGAGACAAAGCTTTTAGACAAAGAATAACCATAATCACATCATGTGAGCAAGACAAGGTTTAAGTTCACCATGAGTCATGTGCTCAACAATTCAACAAGGAGAAATTTTCAGTCATCTCAATGGGTGAGTGATGAGAGTGAATTGTCAGAGACAATGGGACACACATCAACCAGTAAGTCTCAAGTAACAGTATATTTGTAACAAATTCTCCTTATATCTCCTTATATTTGTAATAATTCTCCTTATATCTCCATATATATATATATATATATATATATATATTTTTTTTTTTTTTTTAAAAAAAAACTCTTGACTTTGTCAAGGATTACTTAATCAACTACCACCGGGGTGACCAAACCATTCCCTTTTCTGCTCAATCCTTATATCGTTCATCACGACCAAGGCCTGATTACTTTAGGAATAGCCTGGCCATCAAACCATTCCCTTTTCTGCCTAATCCCTATATCGTTCATCACGACCAGGGCCTAGTTACTTTGGGAATAGTCTGACCATCAAACCATTCCTGTTTCTGCCTAATCCCTATATCGTTCATCACGACCAGGGCGTAGTTACTTTGGGAATAGTTTGAACAAGCTCCAAAATGTATTTATTTGAAAACTGGAGCCAACAAAATAGAATATTCAATACTTGAGACATTAAGATTGTGTTTACCCCACATGAGTCTTCCAAAAGAGAGTGCAATGTGTAAGTGAGTATAATGTGAGAGATTCATGACTATTCTTCAGAGAAATTGACAGAGCACACAAACTTTCAATGATCAAACAACTTGTAAAACGCACACTCAAAAGATTAAGAGGTTCATCTTTGTCAATCTAAGTTCAACTGATTTCTACAGAGTAGTGTGGGATACTTAACCTGTATGCAGTCCCAGTAACAAGAAAACACTTGAGCCGGGGAGAAAAATAAAAATTACGAAGCTACTATGAAATAACACAGAATGAATGCAAGTGGTGCAGTGTGTGCTCTTATATTTCAGCGCTTGAGACATATACCAATTGCATTTCTAAGAGTCTCAAATCTTTCAGTATCCAGTGGTTTTGTAAAGATATCAGCCAATTGATGTTCAGTAGATACAAAGGATACTTCTAAAACATCTTTTTCAACCAGATCACGTATAAAGTGATATCTTAGATCAATATGTTTTGTACGTGAGTGTTGAACAGGATTTTTTGAAATATTTATTGCACTTGTGTTATCACAGAATATACTTAACTTGCCTTGAGTGAAACCATAATCCTGGAGCATTTGCTTCATCCAGAGCATCTGAGTGCAGCAACTGCCGGCAGCTACATATTCAGCCTCTGCAGTTGACAAGGATATGCAATTTTGCTTTTTACTATGCCATGCAACCATGTTGTTTCCCACAAAGAAGCAGCCACCTGATGTGCTTCTTCTATCTTTCATATTCCCTCCCCAATCAGCATCTGAATAACCTGCAATTTCAACATTAGTATCAAAGGTAAAGAAGATACCACAAGCTGATGTACATGAAACATATCGAATTATGCGCTTCACAGCCTCTTGATGTGATTCCTTGGGATTTGCCTGAAATCGAGCACACACACCTACACTGTAGGAGATATCAGGTCTGCTGGCAGTAAGATACAAGAGACTTCCAATCATACTTCTGTAAAGCTTTTGATCAACAGACTTACCATCAAGATCCTCACTGAGCTTGGTGGTTGTACTCATGGGATTTGTCACGAGTTTAGGAGAATCAAGACCAAATTTTTTAATAAGATTTTCAGCATATTTAGTTTGAGACAAAAACATGCCATCAGTTAGTTGACGAACTTGAAGCCCAAGAAAGTAAGTTAATTCCCCACACATGCTCATTTCAAATTCACTTTCCATGATTCTAGTGAATTCAGTAACATAAGATTCAGAAGTTGAACCAAAAACAATGTCATCTACATAAACTTGAGCAATCATGACATGTGTTTGATCCCTTTTTACAAACAAGGTTTTATCAATAGAGCCTCTAACATACCCTTTGCTTACCAGGAAGTTGGATAGGTGTTCATACCAAGCTCTTGGAGCTTGTTTAAGCCCATACAAAGCCTTTTTGAGTCTGTAAACATGACTGGGATTGTGAGGATCTTGAAATCCCAGTGGCTGTTCAACGTACACTTCTTCTTGCAAGACTCCATTCAAAAAGGCACTTTTCACATCCATTTGATATAGCTTAAAATGAAGATGACAAGCAATAGCAAGCAAGAGTCTAACAGATTCAAGTCTAGCTACAGGTGCAAAAGTTTCATCAAAATCAATTCCTTCAACTTGAGTGTAACCCTGCGCCACAAGTCTGGCTTTGTTTCTAGTGATATTACCAAATTCATCATGTTTGTTTCGAAAAATCCATTTAGTACCTATCACATTGCAATTACTAGGCCTAGATACAAGATACCAGACATCATTTCTTGTAAATTGATTCAGTTCATCTTGCATAGCATTAATCCAATCATCATCAAGCAAGGCTTCTTTCACATTTTTTGGTTCAATAAGAGAAACAAAACCAAAATGACTAATGACGTGTACATCCTTCTTGTTATCATTCAAAAAACATGCAAGAACAGAATTTCTACTTACCTCACTTACGACTTGTCTCCGCGTCCTGATTCCATCATCCATGTTGCCAATGATATCTTGAGATGAATGATCTTTTTGAACTTGCTTGAACCCAGTTCTTACATTAGATTGAGTATCAAAGATGGGATCATTAACTTCATCAACTTCCTCTTCATTTACTTCCACAGTCACCTTCCTTTTTGAGAATCCATCTTCTTCTTCAATGACATTTCCTGTTCTTACGAAAGAATCATCAATAGACACATTATAAGATTCCATAACAGACATGGTTCTTTTATTATACACCCTATAGGCTTTACTGTTTAGAGAGTAGCCTAAGAAGATGCCTTTGTCACTTCTGGAGTCAAATTTAGCAAGGTATTCTCTATCTCTGTAAATGTAGCAAGGACTTCCAAAAGTACGAAAGTAACTTATATTGGGTTTCTTACCTTTCCATAATTCATATGGAGTTTTGTTACTACCTGGACGAAGAAATGCTCGATTTATTGTGTAGCAGGCAGTGCTTATGGCTTCTGCCCAGAAGTTGAGACTAAGTCCAGCAGAGTGAAGCATTACTCTTCCCATGTCAAGTAGAACCCTATTCTTCCTTTCCACAATGCCATTTTGTTGCGGAGTTATAGGTGCTGAAAACTCATGAGAGATCCCAAGTTCACTAAAGAAATCCGAAAACCTGACATTCTTAAACTCAGTTCCATTATCAGTTCTTACTCGTACAATTGACAAATGTAAAGATTGTTTCTCATTTATTACCTTTTTGAAAAGACCTTTGCAGCTTTCAAATGTATCACTTCTTTCTCTAAGAAAGTTTACCCAGGTAAAACGAGAAAAATCATCCACAACCACTAAGATATATTTCTTACCTCCAATGGTCTCAGTTGAAGAAGGTCCAACAAGATCCATGTGAATCAACTCCAAAGGACGAGAGGTAGTCAAAGAATTTAGTGAACTGTGAGCACCACGAGTTTGCTTACCAATTTTGCATCCTTCACACATGACAGTAGTTTTTCCACTCAGAGAAGGCATTCCACGCACACTTTCCTTCTTAGAAAGTTTCACTAAGTCCTGGAAGTTTACATGACCCAAGCGTCTGTGCCATAATTCAAGGTTGACATCGGATGATCTGGTGTTCAAACAAGTCTGCACATTTATATTAGCATGAACATGATAGCAGTTATCCTTGGATCTTAATCCTCCCATGACACTTTTTCCATTATTATCAAGAACTATACATTTTAGTTTGTTGAAGTTTACATTTTCATAATCATCAGTGAGTTGACTTACACTTATGAGATTTGCTTGAAGACCTTCAACAAGTAAGACATTTTGAAGATTTGGAATACCTGGAGTATTTATAGTTCCCTTACCCATTACTAGTGCTTTTCTTCCATCTCCAAATGTGACTGTTCCGCTGGTGAATTCGTCTGATAGAGTAGTGAACCAGCCTTTGTTTCCAGTCATGTGTCTTGAACATCCACTGTCTACATACCAGATATCTTCTCTTCTTTCGGATAAGGCTGTTAGGGCAACAAGACATGTAGCATCATCATGGTCAATTTGACACCTGTAGGAAGAAAACAAACACGTTTCGTCAACTGATTCTGTAGATGCATGACACTTACTGAACTTAGCTGAATAACACTTATGTGATCCTTTCTTGACCCAAGTCTGCTTGGTCTTTGATTCCAGACTTTCTGGGATTGAAACCATCTTTACAATCCTATTTAAAATGCTTAAGTGTTCCTTTAATTCTGCTTGTAATAAAGAAGTAGAGTTAATTTTCAAACCATGTGTTTCATTTTGCATTTTTCTTCGTAATAAATTACAACGAGGACGAATATGTCCAGGTTTTCCACAAAAATGACATGTAGGAGTGAAAGATGGTTGTCTGAGAGCATACCTGGACTGATGAGCATTCAGCTTTGTATCTTTGCTTACCTGAGGGGATTGATAGTATGTCATCGATCCCAATTCTGGACCAGAGTTGATTTCAGGTTTTGACATAAGTATGTTGTCATTCTTTTCTTCAAGCACACTATTATGTTCCTTCACAAATTGTGTACCACCTGTGTGGACATTCTCATATCCGAGACCTTTTCTGTTACATGAAGTTCTACCAAGCCCAATCATTTTTGACACCTTTTCTGAACTAATTTCAAACTTGCTGAATTTTGTCCTTGCCTCCGTAAGCTCAACCTGCAATTTCTCATTCTCTTGTGTTAATAAGACATTTAAATTTGTTTGAGCTTTGAGCTCAACTTGCAAGGTTTTCAATTTATCATTAAGCTCATTCTTACCATCACTGTCCACACGAGATGTAGCTTTATGCTGCAAGAATTAAATTTTCTCAAGCAAATTTGTCCTCTCAGTTTCCCAAGATTTTAAATTTGATTCAAGACTTACCTCAACTCTCCTTTTCTCTTTGCTGATAAGTTTGATGTCTTCTTCCAAAGCAAGATTTTTCTTCTGTACACTTTTTGTAGCATTGTACAGTTTCAAATATTTATTATTTGCTTCTTCATCAGAATGATCTTCATCACTCTCTGAATCATCTGAAGTTTCTGGATTAAGAGAAGTTGTTAATGCAAGATCATTTACCTCATGGTCATCGAAGAACTCCTCATCGCTATCATCCCATGTGGATGTCAAAGCTTTGCTATCCTTAAAGGTTTGCTTCCTGTTTGCACACTCAGCAGCCATATGACCAAAACCACCACACTCAAAGCATTTTATTTTTTCTGAAAAATTTTTCTTTTGAGTAAATCTAGAAGGTTTATCAGTTATTTTTTCAGAGTTGAAAACTTTCCTTTGATTAGAGAAATTTTTTGAAGGACCAGAGACATTTTTATTTTTCAAAATTTTTTTAAATTCTTTTGTAAGCAAAGCTAAGTCGATTACCTCATCTTCATCACTTTCCTTCTTAATGGAGGAAAAAGCAACACTTTTTACCTTTTTATCTGGTCTGATTCTCATTTCAAAGGTCTTGAGGTTGCCTACCAGTTCATCAAGAGGATAAATATCTAGGTCTTGAGCTTCTTCAATCGCTGTTTGTTTAGCTTGAAACTTTGAAGGAAGAGATCTGAGAAACTTCTTGACAATTTTGTGATCTTCAATCGGATCACCAAGACTCTGACATTGACTAGATATCCTTAATAGACGAGCATGAAAATCATCTACTAGTTCATCTTCTCCCATAGTTAGGTTTTCAAATTCTTGAGTTAGTCTCTGCAACTTTTGTGAGCGTACCTTTTTATTACCTTCATAAGTAGCCTCCAATAAATCCCATGCCTTCTTCGCAGTGTCACAGTGACTGATACGAGTTCTTTCTCTTTTGTTTAAGGCTGTGAACAAGCTGTTTCTTGCCTTAAAGTCACAATTTCGATCATGTACTTCCGCTTCAGTCCATTCATGCCTAGGCTTTAGTATTGTTGCGACAGAAGTTCCTTCCACCTTTTTGTCATTAGCTTTCGTTGGATGTTCCCAGCCTATCTCAACAATGTTCCACATGTTCTCATCTTGAGAATACAAGAAGGCTCGCATCATAATCTTCCATTCAAGATAATCTTCACCATTGAAAAGGGGAGGACAGTTGATCGATCCAGCAGCTCTATCACGTTCCATCTGATCTACTAGAAACTTCTAGAACCGGCTCTGGTACCAATTGAAAACACTGGAACGTGTATCAGGGATTGCTTAAGTACTATCAATCCCTATGAAACTGAAAGCAGAAACTT
Source organism: Comarum palustre (assembly GCA_951800085.1). Taxonomy (NCBI): domain Eukaryota; kingdom Viridiplantae; phylum Streptophyta; class Magnoliopsida; order Rosales; family Rosaceae; genus Comarum; species Comarum palustre. The sequence goes on along the minus strand of OX637590.1, from coordinate 5,951,687 downwards.
GTAAGAACACAATAATTTGTTTACGCAGTGTAAACCTCAAACATGAGGAAACATCACTGCGAGGCACAAGCCTAGAAGAACTTCAATCCACTATAAGAAGATTACAATTGTATGATTACACTTGCAGACTCGTCTAGTCTATTAATCACTCACTAATCTTCTCTCACAAGAAACACTTTCTTGAGGGATTGAACTACACAAATCAAGCCTCAATTCTATTCACTCACACATGGAACAGTGAAAGAACAAGAACTCAACATGCTCACGTTAGAGATACACAACTAATCTCTTTTTCTTGATTCCCAAGGCATGCATAAGTCTTGTGCGCGGCAGCTGTTAAATAGAGGGCAAAAAACTCCCCCTCACTTTAGAATCCTAACCCTAATGGACTTCCTACTAGGAAACAACTTAATGAAAGATTTGTCCATTAGGATCCGAAAGATATAATTCCCTTTTATGTAGGAATGCCAAAATACTAACATCATGTATGAACTAGAGTTGGACTTGCTACACAAGGTTGTCTTCATAATGATAATTGGTGGTCTCAATGTGGAACTAGTTAACATGACAGTCATGCATGAGAACCGCAAGATGTATAGGGAGGTTGGACTAAATATTTTTCTTCAAGATGATGATTTGAAGATTGATTTTCCAGATAGAATGATTTATGCTTGACATTCTTCTAATTAATCTAAGTGTTTGTTTGTAGATGACAAAAGATTGAATATGTAGTTTATCTTCAGCTATTCACAAATGTATTCATAGAAACATTTTGCCAGATATAAATACTCACTGGTACCCAGGTATAACTATTAGTTTGAGTGGTGTTGAGGTAGAAGACGAGTTTCACACTCTTATGCCGTATTTTTTTGGGTCTGAATGTTATAATGAGATATTACTATTATCGCACATTATTGTTTTCTTACTCCTTTGAGTTTTTATCAGTAGATAAGAATCATTTATCTTGAAAGAAGGAAGGTTTCAAGTACTGATGATTCTGTCTTTTGAAAAAAAAACTGAATTGGATTAACAGTTCTTGCTTCATTCAGTGGTGATTGTTAATTGTTCTTATTACATTGTGCTCACTTTCATTTGGTCTTTGTTTTGTTATATTGATGTGAATGTCATTAATATTGTGAAACATGTACTTGGAGGAAAGAGCTCATATGTTAATGCTACTGGTGACTCAATTTTAGAAGAGGATACTAGAAGATGTATGATTCTTGACTAGAATCAAGGCTACTAGTGACACTACTTCAGAGTACGACCATGATGATCTAGAAGAGAGGAGTGGAAGATATATGGTTCTTCAAGGTTGTTATACCTCCAGGAACTGGTGACTCTATTTCAGAGTACTAGTGTGCTACCTTTGTGATGCATATGTTATTGACCTTCACTTTTGCTTGTTAAAAAAATGTTTTTTGCTGGTTAGCTACCATCATCTCTGTACTTCTCACTCTATACTAATGTTATCTTTAATATAGTCTGAAGAGGGAGCTGTGATGTATGTTTGTGTATTGGCTAATGTTTTCTCTTATTTATTGTTATTGCAATAATCTATGAACTTATAAAATCCATCCAATGAAATACTGATAAATAAATCTAATAGAATCTGGTAAACTCCACAAGGAATTAAAACAATCCATGGAGTTAATAAATCCAGCTAATTCTATAGATTATTGAGAATCTGTCAAAATCTTTAAAAAATCTGAGTTGAATACACCCTCCTAAAAGAAGAGTCTGGATACTACATTGATTACTTTGTAAGTTCAGGAACTATATTAACAGTCTTCCAAGAGTTCAGATACTGTATGTGTTAAAAATCTATTAATTTTATATATGGTTGGTTTAACAATAATTTGTTGTCTACCTTATTAGTTCGTTGATCATGTGCTCACTCCAACCCTAAAGAAATTAGAGGGATTGGCTCCTCAAGTCTTTACAGTAAGGACACGTAACTACCTAGCTCTTGAACATCTTTATCTTGGTGACAAAACTAGCTCTTTAACTTAAAGTTATATGGTCGTCTCTAGGGCTAGCAATGGTAAAGATTTCTAAATGTACCAACTGTGTACCAACCGTACTAATTAGGTTGGTATACCAAGTTTTCGGTATCTGAGTTTTTGGTACAATAGTACTGTACCAAGTTCTCGTATTTGGTTGGTACATGGTATAAGTTTTTGTATACCGTCGGTATATAGTACCATATCGAGTTTTAATGAAAAACATATATCCACCGTTCATTTTTGTATGAGTTGCATCTACACCGTCGATCTTACCCTAACCCTTACAGATCCAAATCGGTTGGTACGGGCCTCTGCTACAAAATGAAAAAGATCAGAGCAAAGAAGAGAAGAGAGAAGAGAAGGCTACCAGAGCAGACTTCGAATTCGATTGGGCCTTGATAACTTCGAGATATTGTAACAGCAGAACCAAGCCACTCCGGCCGATCTCAACTCATACGATGATCTCTCCATTGTTGCAATACCAACCATTAACGCAGTCCTCCTCCTCCACCACCCACATCATGCTCGCCATCTTTGAGAAGAAAACCACCTCAATCAACCTCTACTACCCACTCAGCAACTACATCGCCTTCCACTACTCCGAGCGCGAAGCCCAGAACCTCGAAGACGACCACTAAACCCTGAAACATCTCTGCTCCGACCTTAAGCGCCAACCCGACATGCCACGACCTCTTCCAAAATTACTACAAAGCCCCCTGCCTCATCAACGAAGGCGTCGATCGGGAGCTCCACTACGGTGGATTTGTCGGTGGACTCAACGCATTCATCGAGTGTCTAATGATTTAAGCTCGTTGCAGCATTTATGGTCCAGAATGTCCACCAATGTTAGCTTCCAGGTACTTCAAAGTCTTATGCTTTTGAATTTGGAAACCTCAAGTTCAATTGTTTCATGCATAATTTTACGTTGCTGTGTGAAATGTAAAACGGGTGAGAACCAATACTGTGTAAGATCTATAGTGGAGATTTGTTGTTAGAGTTGAATTGAGTTAATACCAACAGTACCGACAAGTCGATATACTGACTTCAACGCGGTTGGTATTGTTACAGAATTTTGTCCGCCAATTAGAAGTTGGTTAGTACATGATATAGGCAAAACACCTCGGTATACCAACTGAAGCCAGCCCGAGTCATCTTAACTACCAACCATCGTTATACTCTTGGTGAGTTATAAATGACGGTAGAGTTCGTTTCTCCACTTTTAAAATACATTCGTGGACTCCATCTGGCAGGCTAACTCCAGTAGAAATTTGTGTCAATTCACTAGCTGCGAAATTCTTTTCTCTAGGTATATGCTCGAGAGAGATGTTGGCAAACTCCTCCAGCCAATCCAATGCTTTATCTAATAATAGGGCCAATGTGAAATCGATAAACTTATATGTCCTCTTCAACTGATTGATCACCAGTAAAGATCAATCTCCCAGTATTTCTACATCTTGAGCCCCCATCTCCAAAAGCATCTCTATACCAATGGTAATAGCTTCATACTCAGCTTTGTTATTAGTGCATTTCAACTCTGGCTGGAAAGAATAAGATTACACGCTCCGATGGTCTGATTCTTTACTGGAGGTAGGAGTAGTGTTTTTGCAACCATCTCTAGACAACTTCTCAGTGCTAGAGTCATCAAAATACTACTTCTACCTGTAATTCACAAAGTAGTGATCTTTATTAATAGGATGATGTAGCAAAAAATCTGAGATCGTCTATGCTATAAGTGTTGTATACTGTAAAAAAAATTCGGACAATGTAAGTATCCACTTACTAATATGGCCTCGAAGAATAGGCATGGTTAACATATACTTGACTAGATCTCTCTACGCTACCACTATCGTGGTAAATGATAACATATAATGCCTCAACTTGCACCTAGAGAAGTACAGAGCAAGACATAACTTCTCCATAGGCGAATCAGAGTTCTACTCAAATAATAAACTGTGTGTTCCAATGTCTTTCCATTTGGTTTAGTTTCATCTTGAGCTAATAGACTTGCAATATAAATCTCTGATGCTGAAATACACAACATCAAAGGGATGCCGTGCGTAGGAAGATCCAACACTGGTGGATTAGCCAAATACTCTCTGATTCTATCAAATGTTTTTGATGACATTGTTCCCGCACAAACGCTTTAGCCCCTTGCAGTTTCAGCAATGATCAAAAAGGTTTGATCTTCCTAGCGGAATTTGAAATGAATCTCTTGAGAAAATGAATCTTCCCTAACAATTGCTACAACTCCTTTTTCGTTCTTTGCGTTGGTGCATCAATAAAAACTTTAGCCTTACAAAGAAAGCATGCACCACATCTGATGGACCAATCCTGAGTTTCAGCATGACTATGCTCCGAGTCTTCATCATCTCTCCTGCAAAATTCTTCTCCGTCATGGCCGTATCGATGATGGATGATCTTTTGATCCCTAACATTGTCATAGTTCGGATCGTGATAATGCTAGCCGTGGCACCTGCATCCACCAGTATCTTGCTCACATTCTCCCCATTCACTTCTACAGTTACATGCAAAGGCTATAAGTGTTCCTTTCTGGTGTAGGCCTAATGAACATCATGTACCATTTTTCAGCTCTTTAGCAACTTTTGAGAGAGTAATTGCCTTGTTATTCTGCGCTTGACTCTTGTACCTTTTTTCTTCTTTACTTGGCTCTCCCTCTTCTTCCTCTTGTGGTTCACTGATATGACACACTCGTTGGAACTAAGGTAGAGCATAGTTGGCTGATAAGAAATAGACCATGTTACAATACATGCTCATGCCCCCTTTATTTCTCCCACTACATTTTCTTTCTCTGTGAATTGTGTCTTCATGACTTCTACAAGGGTTCTTTTATTTGAAACTCATGGGTAGGTTCTATAGTTGGTGTCTTTTCAACCTCTAAACTAGGTTCCTTTGCTTCCGGTCTCCATCAGAGCCTTTCATTTTATACCTCCTTAACATGTACTGTACTTGCTTTGGGTCGGTTCTGAGCAGGTTCTTTATCAGTCTTAGAAGTAGATGGTTCATTTCCAGCTTTAGGACCCAACCTTTTTACCACTGGTCTTTTGTTCGCCAACTCTTTGGGGACTTCTCTCTGAGGTCCTCTGGTAAAGACATTATTTTTCTTACTAGCCTTCTCGGGCTGCTCCCCTTTCCACATTCGAGGGACAAAGGGTTTCACTTCAAGCTTAAACACAATCTCCTGCAGCTGCTCTGGTGTTTCCTCTAAGTAACAAGGCTTGACCATATTCATCTCCAGTGCCTCCAATTTCCTCTAAGAGACAGTGAAAAAAGATTAACGTTCTGGCAATAGTAAGAAAGTGTTTAACTTGAAAATAGTTTCCTCCATCGAGCCTCCATAAACAACAGAGTAGATGAACTTTTTTTTGGACGTAGAGCAGAACAGATGAACCTTGATAGCAAGATATCAGATCTAGAGGAGGTTGGGTTGTTCGGCAATTGTCGAGGGTCTCCCTATAGTTCATCTTTAGGGGAAATATCTATAGGAAATGTTTAGATTTTAGGTTTCAATTATGCTTTCTGAATACCCAGATTTGTAATTAGTTGATTACCCAAATCTGGTTCTTCCTGCTTCACCGTCTCAATGGGCCGATTGAGTTTTACCCCTTAAATTTATTCTTACACTATACAACAACTATAAAACAAGTAACATAAAAAACTAAATAAACATGTCAATGCAATACAAAATATATAAATCTAACATGGATCTCACTAACTACGTACCTTCAAGCTTGAAGGGTCAGAACAAATGATGAAATTTAGTGTTAATTCAACCACTCAACCCTCTTTTTATCAATGACCAAAACAAGCAAGACCAACTAAACAGAAAAAATGAGAACTAATAATACATGTTATAGGAATATTCTACATGTGTGTGTCATAGTCTATGCTAGTCATATAAGAAATCAAGATTACGTATAGATATAGGATATCAAAGATATGTTTTCTTTTACAACACTATGGTGTTATGTAATCCCTATATGAAAGACTCATATATTAATGAGTAAGATGAAGTTCTTCATTCGTTGATCATCCATTGTTCTCAATTGTTCATACTTAATCACGTTATTAGATACGTGGTTCTACCCTTGAACTATTAGGCCCCAAACCCTTAATTTTTTTTTCTAGACACCCTAGAACCCTAATTCAGCAGTTGCCGCCCACCGCTAGTGTCCGCCGCTCGTCTACCTCTTGATAGGAGCATTTTATACGACGTATGGTTGAACTCTTACACTTTTGCTTAGTACGTTCCTTAAAAATATCGTTTTAATAAAGTTTTTTCTTAGGTATTTTGTGGAGCGATTATGGAGAAAAGAGAGCTAAAACCGGGCAATTAAGGCCTTGTCTATGGAGTTGTGTTGCAAAGCATGTAGAATGACGATTCTATTGGTCAAGAAGCTCAAATGAAGTCAAAGAAAAGATGTGTGCAAAATTACCCTCGAAGAAGCATATATTTGAAGTCTGAAAATAGCTTATTTTCTTCTGTTTACAATGAAGAATTCGAGGGGTTTCTTGCAATGCTTTTGGTCAGTGTTTAACTCAAAGATGTAGTACATGTTTCGTGCTTCATTTTCATGCCAAAAATCATTCAAAAATAAGTCGGAAAGCTTAAGTTACAAGTCCTCAAAGTTGAACACAGAAACTGTAAATTCAGGAAGCATACTGACTATCAACTTTTCAAACCTTTTTACACCATCAAGACAACTTATTCTCTGAAAAGTTTCTTCACAAAAGTTTTAGATATGAGAGAGTACTTCAATTTAGAGCTAAGAACTGTCCAGAAAGGTGGAGTATTGATGAAGTTACGGCTACTCAAAGTTGGAGGAAAATCAGTAGAAAAGCTGGAAGTTTCGACAAGTTTTCAGAAGTATGAGTTTTGGGCCTATTGTGAGGGACTATTTCTTGGACTCTTTGAAGGATTTTTGCTGGAGTTTTAAGACCTTTTTCTGATGATTATTGAACAATAAATTCGTGGAAATTCACTAGGGAAATCTGGTCCAAGTTTGCTAAGGAAAGAAGACCTACTTCAAGAAGGAACGTGCACTTCTTCTCTCATATAAATAGAGGCAGCCTCCAACGAAAATAGAGGACCTCTTAGGCGCACATAAACTCATTCTGATCTCTCTTTCTCCCGCATAGAACCCTAGAAGCAGCTCTGTCATTTTTTTCTCTTTCTCCTCCCAAATTCCGTCACAAAACAACCTTAGTTTAGGTTTTTCCTGCCCTTGTCGTGCGCAAGCTTCTGTGCATTTCTTGGAGTTCTTCGTCGTTTCTCTTTTCAAAGTGTAATCTTAACTTCAAAATCATGTATTTTGTTTCTTTTCTATTTAATAATAGTAGATTCTTTGATCGTTCATTGTTTTGGAATCGGTTTTTGATAAGATTGATATTATGTTTTGAATTCTTTATGTGTTCATGTGTTTGCGTTATCATATGATATTCTAGTGATCTTAAAGAATGTTTGGTTGAGTTTCTAGTGATCTTAAAGAATGTTTGGTTGAGTTTGTATACCTAAGGGTTGTGTGTGATTCTTTTTATGCCTATAACTTGTGTTTGGACTGCGTTGGTTAACATAAGTAACGGGTAGAAACAATCTTAAGTAGCATATTAATATGGGGTATTGGGCTGCGTCAGCTATACTTTTGTATTGATATGTTCGACTCTATTTCTTCATTCTTAATGATTCATGTGACATTGGACTGCGTTGGTTATGTTTCATGAAACATTCTTTGTATTTGGGCTGCGTCGGCTAATACTTAGAATAGTTAAGAAGAATTTAAGTAATTACTAGGCTGCGTCGGTTGTTCTTACTTAAGGGTTGATTGAAACATTAAACTTGCATGATTTCCGGTTTCTAGGATTGAGATAACATAATTGCATGTTCATATGAGATTGAATTTGAGTTTTGTGTGTTTGTCTGAGGTTGGTCACTTGTATATAGTAGCTTAGGTTTGTTTTCTTTTTAGTTTAAGATTTTCATCACTATTCTGTCCCTTGTCTTCTTGTATTTTATTTCCATAACAATTGAACTCCGAATAACCTGAAATTTTGCACAGTTGTTCATATGTATGTCTACTATATCTCTATAAATTTTCATAATTTCCTGAGTAGTTTAGGTTAGCTTTTTATTTAGGGTTTCAACTGTTGTTCGTTAGAAACAGTAGTCACTTTTGTAATAACTTGTAAGTTATAATACTTGTTTAGAATTGTTGTGATTTATACTAACGCTTATTTAGCAGGTACCCTCAATCCCCGGCCCTATACAATAACCTTACTTGCCTTATGCTACTAACGATAAAAAGGGTTTATTTGATGCAAGCGTAAAAACCCGTCGTCACCTTCATCACTGACAACTGTTACAGACCGTCTCTACCTGGCTGTTACAGATTCTTGCAATCCCAGTTTCGATTTTCTCCCAAATTTTCAAGAATTTGAAAAGGTACGTTTAACAGTAACTTTTTAAAGTTCAGTACTTTCAAATTCAACTAAAACAGGTTGCAGGTATTGGTGTTATTGTAAAGAAATCCTGAAATTAAGAGCATTCTCGGGTCTGCGTCGTGTTGTATCAACGACAGTGTAATTATTATTTGGAGACTGTGTTGTATTAGTCTAAGGACAAATTTTAAAGTCGAATATGGTTGTGTTGTATCAATCATTATTACATTGAATATTGTGACCTCGGTCTCGAAATATTCGCTTGAATTTATCTTTTTGTATGCAGAGCCATGAATAGTGCTTACGACGTGCAGTTTGACATTCTGGATTCCGAGGGTAAAGAGTACCATCGGTGGGTGTCAGATATCCAACAAACCTTCATAAACAAGTATTACTATGCCACCATCTTTCCCTCAAAAGACCCTAAAGCAGAACAACCTAGCGACAAGATTCGATCGCAGGTATTGATGTTTCTTGATCAACACCTCGATTCTACAGTGAGACAACAATATCAAGATAAGGCGACCCCCAGGAATTAAGGGATGCAATCGCTGAGAGGTTTAATAATGTCCACATATCTCTTTTACTTGAGCTTCAGTCCTGTGGGACCCCGCACGTTTTAACCGTGGTTAATGACGAGCTACAGAGGATTAAGTCGCATTCGGTAACTTCGCGAGTTAACTACCACGTTCATTTTTGAGTTTTTCAAAGTTCTCCAAATACCTGATTTAATGACTCGATGTCATAGTACGTGTTGACGCGAGTCTCCGGGTATTTTCGGATTATTTTTCGGAGCTTCGGTTTATTTCCTACGAATTTTCAAAGTCCATGGTAATTTTTAAATTACTGTTTTCTGATTTTTAAAGCCAACTTTCAATCTTGGCCTTTGATCTTCATCCTTCATTGTGAGCCCTTGGATCGGCGTATATAAAAACCAATCTCTTCCTTCTTATCTCACTCTGTCGAGACAGATAGTGAACTCGAGAAAAGAGAGACGCGTCGCTCTCCCTTCAGCCGTGCCACCGCCATCGTCCGGCCATGCCTGGCCGTCGCGCCACCACCACCGGAGTCGCCTCTCTCTCCTCTCTCTACCCATACCCACAAATCCAGAATACACTCACTCTCCTCTCCAATTCAAAAAGTCAACCCTTAGCCCAAATCGGTATCTAGGCCGATACTCCCTCATCTCCGGCGAGTTCAAGCTTCCTTAAGGTAATCTCTTCTTCCTCCCTTCTTTTTCGAACACCCCTAGCCCTTGAATCTAGTTAGGGATTGATTGCCTTGTATTCCTTCTCTTTTTCTGGGTTATGCACCACCGCCGCCGACGCTGTCTTCGACGAGTCTTCTCCCTCGGTTTTCAGCCGCAGCGACGCCGTGATAAGGAGGAGGTGGCCGGAGCAGCTGCTTGGATTCGAGGCAGCAGGGCAGGCTGAGGTTTGATCTCGGTGAAGGAGAGAGAGAGGTTTCAATTATTCAAGGAGGCAGGGCAGCATGGTGGAGCTCGATGGTGAGGCTAGAAGCAGTGGTTTTACAGCTGCTGGAACCTTGATTTGGGGCAGAGGCAGAGAGTAGGTTTTCTCCCTCTGAATTGTGTAATTCTTGTTGATCTGTGTTGTTTTAATTGTTGGAGATTAAATCTGAGGTTGTTTTGTTGTCGAGAACTTGGTAATCGGAGAAACGAGGAAGCTATGGCGAATTTCCGGCAAGTTGCCGGAATCCGGTAACGATTCCGGAGATTCAGTGAAACCGGTAGAAAATGCCGAGAAGGTAGTCTTTCGATCCCTTCAAAGTGTTGTTTCCGTTTAAAGGAATTAAGGTTAAAGTAATCGGAAATTACGTAAGGAAACGTATAAAAACGGAAACTAACCGTATTTGGGAACCTTCCATTTTGGGAAATCTTCTATGTTTGGAAACCTGATAATTTGGGAAACTTTCCATTTTGGGAAAGTTTCCATTAAGAGAAAGTTTCCATTTTGAGAAAAGTTACATTTTCAGAAAAATGGTTAAAGAATTGAAGTTCAATGAAGTTTGACACTTTTTGGTTAAATTGGTAAAGTGTTAAATTGTTATCGAAAAATGATAACTGGAATTCTGAAAATGTTAAATTGACCATGTTAAGTAAAGTTGGTGTTTCACGTAAATCGGTAAATCGACTCTTGGTAAATAAATTGATTGGTGTGACACGTTGGGTATCCATAGTAATTCAACGAATTATTATGTGACACCCTAACGTCAGATTAAAGTGGTAAAGGAAAGTTCAGAAGTTTAGTCGGACTTCCAGTAATTGAGTAAAGAGTCGATAACTGGAAAAGGAAGTCAAAAAGGGTTAAAGTGCCATAAAAGGAAATTGGTTGGTCAACTTAGTCAATGTGGTCATTCCTGGTCAAACTAGGAATGCTGAGGTCTGTTGACTATTATTATTTCTTGGTTGCTAAGCTACTTAAATTCTGCACTGATTATTGGACGAGGTAGCTTACGCGGTGACCTCGGTTCACGGAGGCAGCTCCTGGAAGCTTGGAGCGTACGTATGGAACGGCAATTCCAGGTAGGGAATCTAAACCCCCTTGGTAGTGGTTTTATATATGTATGTGAAAGTGCATGATTTTGTGTATGCTCATGGTCGATGTCTCGGGAAAGTTTTCTTTATATTAAATGATAAATGATTTATGATTGGGCCAAGAAAACCCGAGGCTAGACGTAAAGGATTTTTATACGTCAATGTGAGATGTGTGGAGCACCGTTGTCCTGATTTCCGGTGCGTGACCTGAGAGTGACGGGACCTAGTATCTAGCACTCCCGCGGTGTCGAGACCGTGAACCTCCGGAGGGGCGATGCCCTGTTTATTTTAAATATCCCGCTTACGCTCGTCTCGTACAGAGTTAAGCGAGACGTAAGTGCGGTGCGCTGTTAGTTGGGCATTTAGCTGTAAATGGACACTCTCGCTACTATGTGTTTTCAAGCGCATAGGTGGTTGGCCCCGGTTTGCTGTGAAGACAAACCCGGGATTCGGTCACTGAGATTCGAAGTCCTGCAGGCTGTATTCGTACATTGAGCGCTCTGGGCCCCTATGTTTTAGCATACTACACTGTTTTCCTAAAGGATATGAAATGATGTTTTTGTGTGCCAAGGATTTTCTAAATGGTTTTCTCAAGAGCTCAAATCTATATGTATATATACGGTTTTTGGTTTTCAAACCTATCATTGGTGGGCCTATATGTGAGCACGCGAGGACGACGCTCACCCCTACAACAGATTGTTTGCAGGTACTGTGACGGGATACATAAAGAGAGTTGTATGTGTGGAGCTTCATTCTTTACTCGATGTTTGGTCCAAGTGTACTCCCTATTCCGGTTTTACCCTTTGAGTCATTTACCAGAGCTTTCTACATAAACAGTAAATGTGTCATCCCGATTTGTTAACCATATTGTATATTTTTATTGTTGTCGCTAAAGTTTTTAATTGACCCCTTTATTTTGACCACCTTCCGCGAAATTAGATAAACTCTGATGATTGTTTTAAGAATTTCATGAGGTGCCACTCAAAGTATTAAAGTTTAAATTTTATTTTACTTACTAAAAAGCCTACGACTTTAGGTTAATAAGTTGTTGGCACGTCCTTCGGACGTGTTGGCTTCTTATTGGCTTAAATTCGTGGCTACTGTAGTTTACCCCAGGGGTGCTACAAGTCCCAATAGGATTCATTGATCAAGGATCAGAATAATATACGTCATGTCGGGACAAAGAGGGTCCCGAAAAGTAACTATAACAAGACAAAGAGTGGCAAAGCTCCTCAAAATCGAGGAAGAGATAGATCTGCACCATATATAAGTAGCAACAAGCCACAACACGGCTCCAGCAACAACAAATTCGGCCAAGGTCGAGCTAACGTCTGGAAGAGAAGGGGAGACGCCCCCGGCCCTAGTGGCAGCGCCTCCAAGCCGAAACATCGGCTTGCGAAGTCTAACAATGATAGCTTCGGACAATGTCATAGATGTGGGTCTTATGACCACTGGTTTAAACAATGTCGAGCTACCAACAATGTTGTGCAAGCATACAAAAGATACAAGGATGCTTTGGAAAGCAATTGTACATAGAATCAAGCTCAGGAAACCAATGTCAATTTCAGGATTTTTGATTTCAAAGATTCAAGCTGTCACACCGGCAGCCGAAGTTTTGCGATCGGAGCCAGTGTGGTTCCGGTTAAGGTTTTTCTCTCTTTCATTTTCTTTTTCTAAGTATTTTTAAGGTGTGAGGGTATAATAATACTAAAATAATATAGGTTCTTATAAGTTCAGACCTAATGAGCATAATTTTTTTTAAATTTAAAAAGTCAATTTTTTTTAAAAAAATATTAAAATAAAAAATAGGATACCAAATTTTATAGCAAATCAACATTGTTTTATCTCCTCTTAAATTAGACCAGTTAGTCAAAATTTTAAGCAAACGACGCCGCAACGACAAATCTGATCCAAAGACCCATATTTAGGCGTCAACAAACATATCCCATGACATTGAAAGGCGCGCCAAAACCAACTGCCTACCCTTCCACCAATAGTCCACCGCCACATCACCCACCACGTCGTCAGTTCTGCCGTATAAGTCACCGACCTCGATCATCGTCCTCTTTCCAAATTCCAATTCCACGCATCAAACCTGCAACTCTCTCTCTCAATTAAAGATGCAGAAACCAAGCCCAGATCCAACGGCGGAGGAAGACTCCGGCTCCGCCGCGCGACGCATCGAACGGCTGTCCCTCCACCTGACGCCGCTCGCAATTTCACCGGACGACGATTACCGCCAAATCGAGCTGCTGGAGTGCGCCAAGGCGGCGGCGAAGCTCAACGTGGACACAAAGAGCCTCTCGAGCTACATGAGAGGAAAGCACAGAGAAATCCAAGATAAGGTGATGGACTACTTCAACAAGAGGCCTGACCTTCAGACTCCGGTGGAGATTCTCAAAGACGATCACCGCGAGCTTTGTATGAGGCAGCTTACTGGACTCGTCAGGGAGGCCGGGATCAGGCCGTTCCGGTACGTTGTCGAGGATCCGGCCAAGTATTTTGCGATTCTGGAAGCTGTGGGCAGCGTCGACATGTCGCTTGGGATCAAGATGGGGGTGCAGTACAGGTGAGGATGGCTGCTTTTGTTTTTTTCTATTTTGTTACATTGTTGGTCTCCATTCTTTCTTAAGCTACTGGAAATGATGTATAACTAACAAGCTGAAGTAGAATGGTACCCTACACAGAATACTCAATATTCCTATAGAGTCAGCCATATGGTGATGATGGATGCAATGTCCATGATTGCACATGTAGGATACCTAGTGTGGATGTTTGTCAAGAAGTGGACAGTAACAATGAAATCGAGCTTTTTACCGAAATGATGTGAATATCACGAATGTTCTTAAGTTGAATGAGGGATGACTGAGAACTTTTTTCACACAGGTTTGAAAACATCTTACAGAATCTATATCCCCTCATGCAAGGGGAATTCTCTAAAGGAAGGTTATGAAAGCATAGATGTTCGAGCAGCATAAGTATTCGGGAGGTAAATTTACCATTTATAGGGCTTGCTGAATTCTTATTATTCAAGAGAGCATTCCTAGTTACCAAAAGGAAAGACTGAAAACTTGCATCTGTCCTATTTTTTTCCCCGAATTTCTGAAGCTTGGATTAGAGTGTCGTTGCATCCTCCTTAATTTACATAAAATTTTCATAAGAAATTTTCTCTTCCAGTTAATGGTGAACATTGTTTGGTGCCCAACTGATTTTGTTTACAGTTTGTGTTATATCTTGCACTGATTTATTTATTTATTTATGCAGTCTTTGGGGAGGTTCTGTGATCAACTTAGGAACTAAGAAACACAAGGATAAGTACTTTGAGGGTATCGACAATCTGGAGTATCCAGGTTGCTTTGCTATGACTGAGCTTCATCATGGTGAGTGATTTTGTTACTGTCAGTCCTTTACCTGTTTCCTTGTTCATTACTATGCATATGATTTAGTTGACACTTGATTGGTATGAATTATACAAATTCAATTGTGTGTCAAAGCATCTTGATTTTTCCAAATTAGTCTGTTCCACATCTATGCTTTTATAAAAAAATCAATTTAATCTTGGTGGTAAATTAACATCAATAAAATCAATTGAAAATGAAAAGGCATCCACTGAGAAACAGCTTATAATGGATACGATACTATGAAGACAGTTCTAGATTTATCTTGATGAGTTGTTAGTCAATGTGTTGGAATGTCATAATCAATATAGACAGAGTAACATAGAGATACTGAGGTTTTTATCATTGGTTTTGAGAAAGCTTATTATGATCACGTTAGTGGGACTTCATTAAATTTAGTTGTCTATGAAAGGTTTCATAAGTAATTGCGGACTTTGATCAGTGGTTGTTTGTGCTCAAGTAATTACGTAGTTCATAGATTTGACTTTTACATGGGTTTGGATTTGATTACAAGTAAATTGTACAAGAATTTTCTTTTTTATTCATTCAAAAAGGAAATTGTTTTCATATCTTAATTCATTTTATTCTCTTCTTTGGTGTGTAAAGGCTCAAATGTTCAAGGTCTACAAACAATGGCGACATTTGATCCAATCACAGATGAGTTTGTAATTGACACACCAAATGATGGTGCTATCAAATGGTGGATTGGGAATGCTGCTGTTCACGGAAAGTTTGCCACTGTTTTTGCTAAGCTGATGTTGCCATCACATGATAAAAGAGGAGTCTCTGATATGGGTGTCCACGCCTTCATTGTGCCAATACGGGACATGAAGACTCATCAAACTCTTCCAGGTATTGAGATAAATGATTGTGGTTATAAGGTTGGTCTGAATGGGGTGGACAATGGAGCATTACGATTCCGCTCTGTCAGGATCCCTCGTGATAATCTTCTTAATCGCTTTGGAGATGTCTCTCAGGATGGTAAATACACAAGTAGCCTACCATCTATAAATAAAAGATTCGCTGCCACACTAGGCGAACTTGTTGGTGGGAGGGTTGGACTTGCGTATTCTTCAGGTAGTGTCTTGAAGATTGCTGGCACAATTGCAATCCGATATTCTCTCATGCGGCAACAGTTTGGTCCTCCAAGGCAACCTGAAGTCAGTATACTTGATTACCAGTCCCAGCAGCACAAGTTAATGCCAATGCTTGCTTCAACTTATGCATTCCATTTTGCCACACTGCATTTGGTGGAGAAATATTCAGAGATGAAGAAGACTCATGATGAACAATTGGTTGCAGATGTCCATTCTCTATCAGCAGGGCTCAAGGCTTATGTAACGTCATATACAGCCAAGTCGTTGAGTATCTGTAGGGAAGCTTGTGGAGGCCATGGTTATGCTGCTATCAACCGCTTTGGCAGTTTGAGGAATGACCATGACATCTTTCAGACATTTGAAGGGGACAACACTGTGCTTCTACAGCAGGTTGCCATTGCTTCACATTCTGATACCTTGAAGTTTTCAGTTCAAGTTTTTACTTCAGCATACTAAATTCTCGAATGCTCAAAACTCTTCTTGCTTTCCCCTGTTCTCCTGAAAAAAAAATTATAGTTTAGTATTATTTTTCGTGGTTTAAGGCAAGTTGTTTAAATGGGGAATTGTAGCTCAAGTAATGCCACGTCTACCATTTCTACATGGAACTGCATTTTGGGGTATTGGCATTAATTTTGAATACATGAAATAGACATTCCTTGCAAAATTTATGAGCCATTCCTATTCTGAAGGTTTCAGTGGTAACACAGGTAGCAGGTGATCTATTAAAGCAGTACAAGGAAAAGTTTCAAGGCGGGACACTCTCTGTTACCTGGAACTACCTTAGAGAGTCCATGAACTCATACCTATCTCAGCCAAATCCGGTGACTGCTCGATGGGAAGGTGAAGACCATTTGCGAGATCCTAAGTTCCAGTTGGATGCTTTCAGAGTGAGTTCCCTTCTACGATTGAAATCATCATGTTAGCGATAATCAAATTTTATAACTGAATCGGCTTGGTTTTATTCTTGCAGTACCGAACTTCTCGACTACTTCAAAGTGTTGCTGTTAGACTTCGCAAGCACTCTAAACCTCTTGGAAGTTTTGGTGCTTGGAATAGATGCTTAAACCACCTATTGACACTCGCAGAATCCCATATTGAATCTGTCATACTTGCCAAGTTTATAGAAGCTGTGCAGAAGTACTTCCTAGTTCCAATCTCTACGTCATGCTTTACATTCTTTTTCACTTTGCTTTATGGTTGCGAGTTTCTAATCTGAACTATTTACTTCCAGTTGTCCGGATGCAAGTTCTCAAGCTGCTCTGAAGCTCGTCTGTGATCTATATGCCTTGGATCGTATATGGGAAGACATAGGAACATATCGTAACGTTGATTATGTTGCACCAAACAAAGCTAAGGTATACAAATTCCTTGGTAATCAAACTGAGCATGAATACATAATTTTTCTTTTGAATCTGCATTCTGCATCTAACCAAACAGGACTGCTGAATCATTCACCAGTGTACCACTTTCTATAAAAATACTCAAAGGTCCATCTTGATATAGTGTTTACCAATGTAAAGAATTTTGATTTGATGATAAGGCCAAGTTTGTTTTGGGAAAGAGAATCTAAACCATTAGATGGTTTTGAAATAACTTTAGCTTCTTCAGTTTTTCTTTGTATTCAAATCGAGGTATGTGTATCCAAGTTTTGATTAATTCATTTCCTATGTTGAATGTATCCATGCTTCCTTGTTTCTAGCTAATGCATTTATGTTTTGTGCAGGCAATTCACAAGCTCACTGCATACCTGAGTTTCCGAGTGAGAAATATAGCAGGGGAACTCGTAGACGCATTTGATATTCCAGATTATGTTACCCGTGCCCCAATTGCAATGCAGTCAGATGCCTACTCTCAGTACACACAACAAGTGGGATTCAATCCCTTATAGAGAACTAAATACACAGAAATATAGGTTTCAAATAATCGTTGGTGCCACATTGGCAAAACGTGGGAATGATGAAGGGAGTACTTCTTTCTTTACCATACATGTTTCTTCTTCTTTTTCAATTAGAAATGAAAAATCAGTGGTTTGGGACTTGAGTTTGAGGATTAAAAGCCTTAAACTCATGGTGGATGTGAAGGAATATAATCTTGTTACATGTATTTTGTTACATTTCGAAGGTACGTAGTTTTTTACAAGGAGCAATTCTTGCTTCATACAAGTATGTATCTCGTGTTTCAGTGCTGACAGTGTTTGTATATTGATATGAGGTGAAGTTGCTTGTGGTTTGAAGTTTGAAGATAAAAGAAATGGCTAGAGATTGTCAAAGGGAGTTGAATGGTCTCAACCCTCATACCTTTGTAGTGTGAGGCAGACTGTTGTTTCATTGTCACGGTTTTGCCCAATTAGACATTTGGTCTGCACTGGTCTTTGCTGGAAAGGAATTTGCTGACAATTTATCCGTCGTGTGTGGTTCTTGCTAACAAATTTACTAAGGTGAGAGGTGTAAACAGAGATGGCTTACATATCAAACTTAACTAGATTCTCATTTTGGAGTTACGAGACCGCTGGAACTCTCTGAGTTTTGAGGAGAGGAGAGCAGGTTCCCCAGCCAGGAGATCTTAAGAAAGCTATCCATGAAGCAGAGCTCTCCCCTGTGAATTTTGAGCCAAAGTCATCGGCTTCTTTCGCCCGTGACTTGGTCACCATTGCCGGAGTGTAGAGCTTTCAACTAGTCGAAGGCGACACGAAAAGCTTCCACGATTTAGTATCTGCTCCTGCATTCTAGGACTTATTTATCGGTGAAATTGATTTCACCTTTGTGGATGTCGAGTGGGATTACGGCCAGGAGTTCGATCTAATTGGGTTGCCATCTCACGACGACTCGTTTGACTCGGTGAAGAGGCACTGGCCTCTGGAGGCTGCAGTTAAGGATGGAGAGAGCAGCATCGACGGCGGGGGGGAGGAGAAGTAGAGTATGAAGGAGAAGAAGAGTGATGAAGACTCGATCTGATGTAGTGTTCTGTTCGGTTTAATTACAGTCAAATTATGTTTGTTTCAATTTTCTAATTCATTAGGACACTAGGCGTCTTATTTAAGTAATTTAATCTCATCACTTCTATTTGGAGGTAGGGTTTGTACGCGCCGACACGCGCCTGTAGAAAGAAGCTAAGTGGGTTTTTCTCCCAGTCCGGCGGCGAGCTCTTTCACCGTCGTCGGACGCCATTGGTCGCCCTGTTTTGGGGCTGAGTTGACGCCTGATTCCTTATCGGGGGATTGCGGTGTTGGAGTGTGAGTTGAGGATTAGGGGAGACGATATCGATTATCGAGCATGGCGTAATTCGATATAAGGGTTTCTAGGTCAGGCGAGGTCATGCTCTTGGATCCAAGCAGTGTCAATTTGATCTGGCATGAAGATGCGTTAGATGTTTTCGATCTTGATCTGGAGTTTCTCCATGGGTTGGACATGGCAAGGCCGTGGTGACGAGGTCTGGCACAAGCTTGACATGAGGATGGTGGTTGTGGCGATGTGGGGTTGTCGTGGGGGTCGTGATTTGGTTGGTAGTGGCATCTCCTCCGTCCTTGGTATTGACTCAGGCTTTGACCTTTTTTGTGGGCCTGGTTTGGGTTTCAAAATTAGCCCACTTAGGACAAGTATGTTTTTATGTTTTTTTTTCTGTTTTATTAGATTGTAGTCTTTTATTGCTTTCAATAAGAAGAGGTCGGCGTTGTCTCAGTGTGGGCACCCTGCGAGTCTTGTTTGTCTTAGGTACGTTGCGAGTTCCTTGTTCTATCAAATGGTAGAAACTTTCTAGCTAGTGGAAGAATGAAACATAGAGTCGCCGAATATGATTCTGTGAGGCAACATAGTAGGAAAACTGCATTATTTGTTATGATGTTTATCCATAGTACATTAATTTTTCTGTTATGTCACCGTTTTGTTAAAACAAATAGAGTAGCCATTTACACACACTTTGCTAAATGGTGCATATTAAAATATGTTACCTATTGTAATTTGATGTTTAAGTTTTATGTTCTCCTTGTATTCTATGGTTTCATTAATCAAGGTTTAAAAGCAGCCGCACCGGTCCTTCTTTAAAAAGTAATTTAATCTCATTATCTTTTACTCTTTCGTTTTCCGGTCCTTCTTTAAAAAGTAATTTAATCTCATTATCTTTTACTCTTTCGTTTTTTTCCTTTAGAATTTTTTACACATGAGGGTGTTGATTTTGCTTGATATGTTCTGCGAAGCAAATTTAAGCGAGTTTCGATCTGTCAACAATTCTTTAGTGGAGCACTTTATGTCACATAGATGGCATACCACCTTAATACGTTCTCGTGTTTGTGAAGTCATTTCATGTTGAATGCAAGATATCATTTGCAACTAATGTGATTTTGAGCTCTGGTCACTTGGAATCTACTGAGATCGTTCAGTGTCACACATACATTGTAGATATAATCTTTATTTACTATTGAAATTTGAACCAGGACCCTTAAATGCTGGTTTTGCTGATGAAATTGCAATAGCTACTCGCCTGAGGTCCTATAATTTGTATGTTGCAGCCAACTTGCACTAACTAGTTTAGAGTGAAGATATAGTTGTAGAAGCAAAGTTAATCCCTAAAGAAGCACTCCCAAGAGAAGAAAGTATGGAACAATCCATTAGAAGTTCGATCATGTCAAAACATCGTTATGATCAGCTTCATATGCTAAATATGACAACAACTCAGCAAGTTTATGAGCTACGCTATAACATGATCAATATATGCATGCATATAATGCTACCATTTCAGTTGCAAAGTTTTGATCAATACTTTCTCTATCTGATACCATCTATGAATCCATCCGGAGTGTGTAGAACGCCATTTATAATTTCAAAAAAGGCATAAATGGGATCCGGATCTCCTTTTATAATGATAATACATAATTGGATAACCTCAGTATGGTAACGATGAGTAGGTCTGGCTAATAACGATAAAGTGGAGTGTAAACCCTAAGCTTAAGAATGGAGAAGGTGACAATATGGAGGACTGGAGCATCATCCCGCCCACACCCGCCACCATCACTCCCTGGCTAGCTGTGCGCAGCAATTTCTTACGCATGTATGGTTTGAATTGAACACATCAATTCATCAAAATTCGTTTCAGTCTTTTTGGCCGGTGACTATATGATGATGCAATCTTCTTAATTTACATGCATCGCGATCCTCGAGCTCTTGTTAGTTTGATTAAATGATTTCACCTCTTCCACATCAATATACTTCTTCGATCGGTAACAATAATTTAGTCGATCTTGGAATGGCCGAGTTGCTTGCAAGCGCGCACCATGTACATCCATGTATCCCGCATGCATGCAACACCTTGTAAAATATGCAACAAATTTAGCAACCTAGCTAGCTAAGCACCCACGGGTTCAAGAAAAACCATCTTCACTGAATATCATTAGTAATTCCTGGAAATCCTCAGAATCTTCCAAATCTTCACTTAACCTCGTGAATTGTCGACATCTTTCCTCCGCCGACTTCACATTTATGTTCTCCCACCGCCACTGGATTTGGTTTTGGTTATTAATATTAACTTGGGGATGGCCGGGGATGCCATAGAGGACATAGCTATTTACAAAACTAATAACTGAGTCATGGTAGAGATCGTTGAAGAATTTGAGGATCGTCTAAGCTTGGAGGATGAAGTAGCTGAAGATATCAGCTACGAGGATCTCAAGAAGCGAATGTGGAAGGATCGTGTGCGCTTGGAGAATGAAATACGAAAGAGTTAAGAATCCTATTCTATGGTGAAAGAGGAGGCGTCTCGCCAGAAGAAGATGGCAAGAGCTCAAGATTCCATACTCAAATACATGGTGAAGATCATGGAAGTTTGCCAAGCAAGAGCATGGACCTCCTCCTTATAGGAAACCTCATGATCTCAAAAAGGCTTGGAAAGTAAGTGTTTTGGCTTTAGTGATTAAGCATATGGTTTCTAATATGAACAGGGTTAGAAGGCTAGTAAGACAGTCCAAGTGCTTCAGGATAAAATGACTGCTAAGGAGGCCGCGATTGGGTCGAAAGTGGTTAACCAAGAAGAAGCCATTCTCCAACTTAGTAATGATGATAAGATACCAATCAGCTGCCCTGGAAACGATGGCACCATCGTCTTACATGGTAACGTAAAGAGAAAGTGTACGTTTGATGATGAATACGATGGCTCTGAATTGGATGCTCCACAGGTTTTTCCAAAAACTTCAAACAGTGAATATTGGGATTTAGGCTTTGTCGAAAAGAAATGGAGGGGAAGCCCTGATGAAAAGAATGTTTCTGATTCAATAGTGCAGGTCAACACAAGTAGTTCGTATGATCACTCCCCAATTGATTCAGATTTCGAAGGTGTGGTGGACTGGATTAACATGGAGCTTCAGAAGGCCAGTGTAAACGAAGCTGGTGAAGTGGTGTCTGGTTGTTCAAGTCCATATTGGGAAGGTGGTATGGAAGATTCAGCTTTGGATGCAGAATTTGAGATTCAAAGCGAAACATGGATTTAAATCTATATCCAGAAGGGACATCACAGATGAATCAAGAATCCACTTTCTTGTTGCTAATTTGGGATATGATTATAGCGATGCAAATTTATAATGCCAAATAGCAAAACCTATTGTTCACAATTTCTTGTTGCTATGTATTACCAAACCTTTCTGTACCACATACATCTATGATCTTCATATCTGGATTGATCTTTTGTTTACGTACGTAATGAAATGATTTACTCTTTCTATTAGTGATGTCCATATTGGAATATTCTATAAAGGGGTCAGTCGAAATATTATACATTTCTACCTCCATAGTCCTTACACCGTACTTACCAAAGCTTCACTGGTTACATGAATGTTGCTAGTTCCCTATTTTCTTCCTTCGTTTAATCTTCTTTCACTTCTACAAGAGCCATAAAAATGTACGAAGCAAAAAAAAAGGTGGGAAAGTATTCCTAACATCCCTAATGCAATGTACTATACTCTGATGTTTCTGTTAGAAGTCATAGAAACTGTGTCTTTGAGGCATGCATTCATCTAATTCGAATCTTGGAGCAGCACACGAATAACCCTTTCTGAATCTGTTGCTTTTGTTCCTAATTAGGTTCACTTCAACTGAAAACACAGCACAAACAGGTCTGTGATCGGAGAACCTCGATTCACCCCGAATATAGGATAACTGTTCAAAACCATCACCGCGCCATAGTATTCTATCACACCTGTAAATTAATCTTGTTAGAAAAAGCCTAACATTCAAAATTTAATATGTAAAACTAGGGATTAAGAAAACTTTTATTCATGGAGAAGGATATATATATATATACCATGCAGGGGTTCGTCGTTTCTTCTTGGACTTGGAAGTTTCTCCTGCGTAAGAATCTGAATTATGGGAATACTTGTAAGTTGGGGCAAAGTAGATTTGTCCCTCATGAAACCCGTTAAATACTCTCCCAGCTTCTCTCTCTATATTCAACTGTATTCATAAATCAAACAAGATCATTTATTAAGTGATGAATCGTATTTAAATTATCAACTAATAGTATAACTCAGCTCGCTTCATGTAGTCTACAATATTTTGGATGATTAAAAGTTACTTCATCAATCATCTATCTAAAATGGTGTATTAATTAACAGAACCGACCTGATCTTTCTCTAGAAGTGCATCCCAATCATTCTCCTCCAGCAAAACCCTAGTTTCTTCATAGCTCAAAGCCACCCGATAATTCAAGTCTCCAAGCCATATTATGCGACTGCAACAGTTTCATTAATCAGAAGAACACAATTCTTAAGTAACAAACTGAACCATGAGAGTGAGTACCAAAAATAACTCAGAAGTCAGTAAACAGGTAAAACATACTCATGGTCAACTATTTTTTCGAAAGGAAGACGATTCGGGTTCTTGCAAATCTTGGGGAATTGTGTCGCCTTAAGGATCTCCACCACATCTGCAT
This sequence comes from Comarum palustre, assembly GCA_951800085.1. Classification (NCBI taxonomy): domain Eukaryota; kingdom Viridiplantae; phylum Streptophyta; class Magnoliopsida; order Rosales; family Rosaceae; genus Comarum; species Comarum palustre. The sequence goes on along the minus strand of OX637590.1, from coordinate 5,928,265 downwards.
TCCTCTTCAGCTCATCGCCTTCCTTCTCGCCGGAAGCCAAGTGACTGCACACGAAACAAAAGCTTGTTTGGTGCAACGTCATGCTTATTGATATGCAACCCTGCAAAAATATTAGTCATTGTCAAATAGAGTTATTTAAATTATCTTTATATGTACCGCATTAGATAACATTGTAGACTAAATGTCTCTAATATTTTAAAATGGACCTAATTACGTTAGATATATGAGCTTCACTATATATCAGTACACAAATGATTTATTCAGGTACACATGCATGAACAGGCTCGTTATAAACGTATAAGACACAAGAATCTCACTACTAGATTTAAACATTTATTTTCGTTGCATGAATTTATTTATTTTTGTTGCATGAATTAACACTTATGCAACAAATCGAGAACTCAGGTTTTGCTTACCTTATTTCCAAGGTAACCCATTATTCCTCTTCCAACAGTAGAGACTCTAAGATGACCAACGTGTTTTACCAACTCTCTTCGAACCCAAACTGATACGAAAATCCCCACCATCTTCTTGCTTGTGATGAGAGAGTAACTCATTTCACTTGAGGAAGTCTGTGATTCTAACCCTGCAGTTGCAAGAAATTCGTCTACCCTTCCGTCACAAGAACCATATGAGGAGTCTACTTTACTGAGTGGATCACTGAGTTTTTTTATCCGCCGCCTTTCTTGAGATGGAAATTCCATGGGGCAGTTGCAAGACTTGAGAATTCTACTGTCTGCCTTGAAGCTTTTGCTGATAACTTTGAGGGAAGGCTTCTGGAAAAAGTTGAGACTGTTATGTGATGACTTGGTGGAACCATGACCTGAAGAATCTGCAGCACAAAACGTAAAAGAATTTTGGGGTTCATTTAGGGCTTGGCTTATAAGGGTTAGCCATTTTGCAGCTGGTTCGTTGTCCTCGATCACTAGAACGTTTCCAGCACTTAGAGGTACGATTTCCTGAAACCTAATGAAAGAAATTTCAGTGTCATTGAACATTTGAAATATCAAAAACCAAATCAATTTCACTGTATATATATGATTTCGTTACACATAACTAAGAATCATACCCTATCACATAGATATCTGAAGAGTCTTCAACCTGCAAGAAGTCTTCAAGGTTGAGGCCATTGTTGGGAGATTTTCCTCCCACATTCCATGTCGCCACGAATATCCTGCACCCGAATTACGCCATTTTATGTTCAATATCAAACCAAATTTGAACTTTATATGTAAAATTTCTCTTATGACAAGAATCGTTACCTGAATTCTTTAGTCTCGGTTGATGGCAACATAGAGTGTTGTTCAAAGTTCGATAGGTTTAAGCTTTGAATCCCTGGACTTGTTTGCCTTTCTGCGAGTAGAGTAGAAAAGGGCACCATTGTTATATCTCTTGTCAAGCAAAGCCTAACTTCTTAAAGCATCTCCAACAGCTTATGTAAAACTAGAATAATCTCTATTTTAGAAGAAAAACATCATTTTTTGGCTCCAATAGCTCATGTAAAGGATCCTCTATAATACAAAAAGTGAGAAGAGAGATAAATATATCCTCTAAATCTATAGAATTTTTACAAACTTGTATCTTTATGTAAACTTTATTGTTTGTCTTTTTAAATTCATTCTCTTCCCTAAAGAAATAATAAAATGTCATTAAGTTAAAACAATTAACCAAATAATTAATCTTTGATTTGAATCAATTTATGTATTTCTATAAATTCATTAAATAATACAAAAAATATTTAATTTTTTATATAAAATAAAAAAGCTGTTAGAGTTTAGCTCATTTTATTATATAAATTTTATGATTTTCTCATATATAATAAAGAATTAATAAAAGTGCTGGAGATGCTTTTAGAGTCAAATCAAGCGAGAAATTTTCAAGTTTTTCAATTAATGTGTATCCCTTAAATACAATATATTGACTATAATCAGAACACATCATCGGTTTTAGGTAAGCTACCAAATATTATTCATGAAGGATAAAGAAATTCCCTCCATTAATGGTAAGTGGCCTGTCTTCATCAATCGTATCCAATCCAACATAACTTACCCACCGATATTTTTAAGTACATAAAAAAACTTTCCATAACATGATATGTTTTCTGATATCTCATTATTTATAAAGGAATAAATTATTATTGAACTTAATTTATTTCTTAGGCATAATCGGGGGATACGTACCTGAAAAACTCCTTCTCATAATTGGGGCTGCCTCAACAAAAGATTTTTTCCTTTCTGCAATCTTTTTCTCCAATTCTGTTGAGGAAAACAAAAAAATTATGGAAAAGAGAAAGAGATTGATAGAGAAATTAAGAGAGAAAAAGAGAGAGATATACCACTTTCTCCATCTCCCTCTGATTCTGAGCTTTCACGCCCGGATCGTTTTGAACCAAAAAGTCTAGGAAGGATCGACTTCACCCCAAAAATTAGAACGAAACGAAATCAAAAATCAAATCATAAAAATAAATCTTAAGAAAAGAAACATGATAAACACCATATATATATACCTTCTTTTTCTTTTCGTTCTTGACGGAGCCATCAGGTGTGGTGGGGGTAGAAGTAGGGGTGGCGGTGGCAATGGTAGTGATGACGGCATCGGCGGCTTTGGTCATATCGAAGTTGGCATGTCGACCATGGGAAGACATTCATTCGTTGGTATTGTCTTTTTGTTGAAGATTAGGTCACACACATTTTCAGTGAACGTAGTTTTTGTTATTATCTCTGAAAATCGGAGGGTTTGGTGAAAGCAGCAAATGATCTGTAATTTTCGGTTTTTTGGGTTTTGTTGATCTTGTTTGATGTGATCAAACGATTTTATCTTTCTTCTTCCTTTTTGTGTGTTTCTGTTTTGGAAAAATGAGAGTTTGGCGCCAAGGCTTTCGGACTTAATTAGGACGGCAAAGATCGAGGAGCAACCGTACATGCAGTTCACAACCCGAACCCGAACCCAACGTTATATGTTTATGTTTTTAAAAATGATCCGAAAGATTTTTTGGCTTAATGATCATGGATATGTGAAGAAGCAAATTATCATTCATCACTAAGTTGATATCTGGTACGATACTTGTCTTATCGTTGAACATTTGCCGGACAACATGGCCGGTGTTTTAAAGTGTGCTCTTTCTTACCTAAAGATTTAAGTAGACCGTGCAATAAGTCATTCATAAATACATATGTAGAGAATACCAAACATGTGTATTAATATGTACGCCATCTAATGTTAGTCATTCACATATTAAGTGTAAATGTATGTCGTATACTAAAAGACTCTCCCCTCCTCAAATGCCATATTAATGGTGATCGCGGGATTCTGTTTTTAGAGTTCAAATCTGTGTTAACGCCCTAACCTATATGTTCGTCATATCTTTATCTTTTTGGTTGTCTTGGATAACAGTGTAGGTTTAATGACCCTCCTGTGCTGTCCCGGATCAAATCAAAAAAAGGAAATTAAAGTAACTAGTAACTATTGATTGACAAATGAGCTACCTTTCCCCGTGGATAAGGTTTTTGGTTATCAAGGAACTGATAACAGTTCTGTTATATATACGCATATGGCTAGGGCTGGATTCGGCAGCCAACCGAGCCTAAACAGGTCCAGCCGATACCGTACCGAATTGGGTCGGTAATGGAATTTTTATGCCGATGCCGAACCATGACAGGCCCATATCGAGATTTCGGTATACCGAACAATTCGGCTGGTTTGGTTCGGTAATGGGCTTCTACTGAAGTATTTGGCCCATATAACTTTTTCAAATTTTTAAAGGCCTGATTACATTTTCCACTCAATTTTCAATTTTTGGGCTTAGGCAGCATTATTTTCAGCCCATTTCTGGGTTCTACTTATGACATTTTCACATGAATCAACTCCCAATCTGCCAATCTGATGATATGAACTGAAACCATAACTCTCAAGTCCAAAAGTCCAACAGCAAAGAAGTCACTAATTATAGTATTATACAGACCAAAATATATTCAAGTCCAAAAGTCTCATAGCAAAGAAGTGACTAATTATTACAGACCAAAATATGTTGTAACAAACAACATAAACAAACCATTAGAATAGACCTTACCATCACTTTAGATCTGATGCAATTGGCCAACCCTGCATAAACATTAAACAACATAAACAAACCATCAAAATAGATGCCCAGCTAACTAGAATGCATTTAGGAATCTCAGACAGTACAAACACAATATTAGTCATTAGATACACAAATATATAGGAAAATACCACAATAAATTAGATCACATCGATGTTGCTGCAGGGGTCGATGAGAATCCAAGAGCAACGTCAGAGACAAGGCAGTTTGAAGAGTGGCGGTGGCGGAATGGCGAGGTGTTTCATGGCAGTTTGATGGGAGGAGGTCGAGACTGAGGGTGTGAGAGAGTGAGAGTGAGAGAGAGAGGCTGCGATGAAAATGAGAGAATGAAATGAAAGTATGAAACCCTAGTCTTTGGTTTCATACTTGTTTTTATCTGAATTTGTCATTATAGCAACTATAATTATAAAATCTGTGCTCTACATTACAAGTGCATTGGTTGCTCCAGCGGTGGGAAGTGAAACATGCAAGTTGGAGGTTACATGTTCGAACTCTATCTCTGTCATGTTTTTGAGTATATACTATATTATCGGTCGGTACGGTATGCCGACGGTATGAGGTTTCACATACCGTAGCCGAGCCGAATACGACGTATCGGTACGGTTGAGCCGACCGAATTGTCAGTATACCGAGATTTCAGTTCAAACCGGTTCGGCCCGGTTCGAATGTCGGTTGGTTCGGCCCGCTCGGCCCAAAATGCCAGCCCTACATATGGCCGTGAATAATCTTAAGGCAAAGCTTTTACGTATAAAGGCCAGCTATGTATAATATAGTGGTTATGCTTCAATTTTTCTGAGTTGGTAAGCTCTGATCCGGTTGAATAATATGTTAACTAATAATTTTAAGATCATAAATTTAAACTTTATTGACATATGTAATATATGTACTTTTTTTATATTTTTTTTAAATAAAAAGCTTCCATTTTTCGGATCCAATATTAATTTTTACTACACTCAACATAAAATTTTATTAAGGTCAAAAGCTTGAAGAATCACTGAGCGCAATTAGCTTTCCTCGGGGTCATAACCCACTAGGAAGTTCATTTGAGCCAAGTTTCCGAAGATGGCGAGGACTGAATCATCGTAAAGCAAACCATATCAAACTACACCCTAGCAAATGTGTTTAAAATGTTCAACTTCACATCAGCATCACTAAAATGCATCGTGATAACAGGGACATAAATGTTATTGAAAGTATTAGAGAGTAATAGATCTCACATTAGAAAAGTGACAACTAAAATATAACTAATAAGTGTGTGGATCATTCCTAATTGTACCGAGACCTTTTATAGATAAAACCCAACACCTTAAAGGTGGTTAAGTTGGGACAGTATCGGTAAAAGGATGATCCACGAGCCACGTTTGTCGCTCGTATTTTGACAAATGTCCTGATCACTCTTGCTTCTAAAACAAAGACTTAGAACCCCCTTCAGATCACTAACATGCTCTGCCTTGATCGCCACTTCCAAAGACGAGACCACGTCGTCGTAGAACCCTGGATTTTGAGTTTCTAAAATAAACAATCATAACCAGATCCACAATGGATTCTGAGTTTGTAAGACCCCATCTTAAAAATTTACCCTTTTATCAGGACTAGGCGTATTACAGAGGGTTGTAACTGTGCTGTTAGTTTTCTAGAATTAATAACGAGTGAAATAACCTGAAAATTTATTTGTGGTTTTGGTGCATATTCGTACCTTCGAGAAGAGTGTCAAAGTGTTCAGAGTCAAGAGACGCTCGGAAATAACTTATTTAAAGGGGTCAAAGGTTGACTTTTTTCTACGTCGAGTTTCTTAGAAAACTTCCTTCACGAAAGTTGTAGTTCTCGACGATACGAGTCCGTGGACATGCGGCAGGTGTGAATCAGATATCGTGTGGAGAAGTTACTGTCAACCGAAGTTGGGTTTCTATTTTTAGAAAGTATATAAATATAAGGGATGGGTTTCCAAAAATGGAAATAACCCATTTTCTTCTCCCATTCCACGCGCGCGTGTTCCCCTCACTATCTGAAATTTCGAACTGACCTGAGACGGCAGACCCGACCAGACTTTTACGGCGAGCTCCAGCCACCGGAGACGTCGAAGCCGGTCGTGATCTCTTCCTCTCCTTCGTGCGAGCCTCCCTATGGTGGCGGTGTGGCCCAGTTCTGCCTGGAACGGCGCAAATGAGCTCCCACAGTAGCGGCGACGACCCGGTTTTTGACCCAATTTCAACCTGTTGTTTTGCGGTGGTTTTAGGAGCTGAAACCACCCTTGTTGTGACCGTCTCCTCCTTCTAAACACACTGGTGTATCCCTTGAAGGTCAATTTAGAGTGTGGAGGTGCAGATCACGAATTCTTCCTTTCGGGACAGTTTTGGGCTGCTTCCGGTCTGAATTGATCAAAACGCCAAGTATTAAAGTTGTTCCCCTTTCTTTGATCTTCATCTTTCATGTTAGAAGTTTGTTGAAATTCGGTGTTTTTCGTGGAGGCACGTGACGCCCACGCGCTGCTGGCAGTGGCTGCGCGTGTAGGGGCTTCTTGCTGTTCTGGGAGTTCTGGTTTCTCCTATAGGCTTACTAGGGTTGTTGTGGTTGCATGTATGTGGTTTTTGGGTGAAGTTGACAAGTTTGGGGGTGGTGGCACTTGGGGCCCACGCGCAGCCGCCTGTGGCGACGCGTCTGACATCCTCAAGGGCAGTGTGTTGTCCCAGGTTCATGTACTCGTCGATACGAGCGCGTGGATATGTAATTTGCCGGGTTCGGTTATCGTTTAGTGTGACGTTCAGTCTAATCGAGTCATTATTACCTTCATGTGATTACTAAGGTCGATTATATAATTGTAGGTGTATATTGATCGATCAAGTGTTGAGGACTTACCATGTGGTGGTAGATGACGCAGCGGCATTTCGAGGTGAGTAAATTCCACTGAGGCTGAAATCTCTGAAATACCCCTAGAGGTTTTGTTTATTTACAAGGCTACCACTAAAGCCGAAATTTCTAAAATACCCCTAATAGTTCAAGTTAACTACAAGAGTGTCCATTGGATGGTTTTACTTTTATGCCCTTAGAAGATTTATATATTTACGTGGTTGTCTTTATATTATATTTATGTGTTTTGATGCTGTTTTTCAGAATTGTTGAATGTTAGGGTTAATCCCAATAGATAGCTAGTTTATCAAGTGTCTCCGCGGAGAGGTTAAACTCTAGAATGGCCTTAGTCGTACGCTATCCATAAAAGGTTATCGACCGATAAATAGAAAAGTGAGATTCGCCCGGTTAGAACGTTAATTTAAAATATGAGCTATGTGTGGCTTGATCCTTGAGTACATGGTACGTAGGCAACCTGACCGGGTTTCGGGTGTAGGCACAAATAATATTAGAAACCTAGGTCCTCTAAAGTAATTGGTTTGAGATCTAAATACGGAAATCGGGATAACCTCCGGTTGTGAGGTTTATTCCGATATCGTTTGGATTGTTGTAGTTGGTTTGGAAAAAAAGGGCTATCCCTTCTCAAGGGGATTACGAGTAAATCTCTCTTGGGATAGGTCCCGAACGTCCTAACCCGGGTTTAGGAAGGTAAACTCAGGTCGGGACGTGACAGAGTTTGTCGCCTGGGAGAAATGTAGGGAGGAGGCCGAATGGCTACACCAATTCGTTGAGGATATTCCAAAGTGGACGAAACATGTGCCTGCAAAATGCATACATTGTGATAGTCAATCAAATATTGGCAGGGCACAAAACAAGATGTATATTGTATAATGGTAAGTCTCGTCACATCCGACGAGGACATAACACTATTTGACAACTAATCTCAACTGGGTTATTTCTACAGACTGTATGAAGTCTAAGAAAAAAACATTGCGAATCTGCTGACCAAAGGGTCAAATAGAGAGTTAGTTGATAATCATCAATGAAAATGTGACAAGCCCATGAAAGAATAAAATGTTTACATTGGATACCCAACCTAGCTGATTGGAGATCTCAAGAACTAGATTCAAAAGGGACAACTAAATTGTAGAGATTATGATGGATCACTGTAGGGATTCGCCCCATGTCCATTCCTATGATGAAAACAGTGATGCCCGTACAGAATAGGGTTAAGCTAAAAGCTTTTAATGATTCTTATTTTTCGGTAAAACCGAGCAGAGTAATGCGGGTTACTCTTAATTAACAAATCACCTATGTAAGAGAGAAGTGAGGTCACTTCTAAGGAAATTGTTTAGGGCACAATTCATGTAAAACTCTTATAGAACCAGGCTCATGTTCAAAGCCAAAATTGACACAAAAGTGAGAACTGTATGTACTAAGAAGACTCATGTGTGTGGTATGTTATCATTTACACAAATGACGGATAGTTCAAAGACATCGCGTCTACTATCTAGTTAGTAAAGTCGGGATACTTTCACAAGGAAAGGTTCAAAGGGTAAAACCTACCTATCCTATGTAGGTTTTGACCATAAAAATCTATCACCAAGTCTATCGAGTCAGCCCTTTGTGCCATCAATATAAACCATAGGACACTGCCCTTCCTTAAAAAAATGAAGATAATTTTTTTTTCGAGAAATAAGAAAATTTCAAAATCTTCTCTCATGCCTTACGAAGGACAGTCGTGGCCACCTGAGTTTGTAATTCTTGAACAAATCCTAGAGGCTAGCACATACGGTTGAGATTTTTTTACGGTAGGAAAATTCCATTGATCAATCAAAGATCAAAACGACCATAACGGTCAAGCATTCATAGGCTAAAGATCATACAATGCAGTTATCAACTAAGAACTGAAAAAACAACCACAAGACTACGGTCTAAAAATGCAGACATTAATCAACTAGAAAGCAAATATGACACCTATACAATCTATACAACTCTCAAGTAGAAGTCCTCATCCTGAAAAATATGACGCCTAAGACCCAATGGTATACGTTTTCACTCAAGAAACCAGCATAACAACTTCGCTCAAATAAGTCGCATAGGTTAGGAATTGTCACTCCTCCGTAAAACCCACATAGACCAATCAAAAGAAAAAGAAAGGAAAGTAGAGACCTAAGGCCCAACCCACTAAGACCACAAGATGCGGCCTAAGAGGACTGAGCCCGGCCCAAACAACCTCTCTCTCTCTCTCTCTCTCTCTCCTTCGAGTTGTACAATGTCGGTATCATTGTCGGAGCCTGCTACTGTCGCATCAATCTGACGGCTTCCCACTCCTCCGAGCCATGACTTCGTTTACAACCCGGAACTGTCGATGGAACTATTCCACAGAAATCACCAAGAACCCAAACCTCGATGGAGACCAGATCGAGAATTACAAATGCACCACCAATCCAAATCAAGACTGACCACGATCAAACCACAACGCCACCACCCAAGATCTGCTGCGTCGAAGAGAGAGCTTTGAGGTCGCCAATCCACAGCCTCGATCTAGCACGGGCCACGAACCGGTACCAGACAACAAAGTCACCGGACCAGATCACTACCCACACCGCCGCCCTTGAGATCGTGATCTAAATGTCTCACCGCGTCGCCGAAACCACTGATAGTCCACACACGCCGTAGCTGCTATTAGGCCCTCCCACCCCACATATGGTTGAGATTGGTTATGCCCAAAGTACATGAAATTCTCTGAACGATGACAAATTGGTCACGTTGCACTATAATCCAACAACTTCTCAGCCGTTCTACCTAAAATATTATTTTCATACAGATGGCCTTAAAGTTAGTTCGATAACTTCAATGCCCTCTGAGCTAGAAGCAATCTGGTAACAACACATTGTTGATTGCATGCAAGTCTTAAAATTTAGTGGGTAAGCAACAATCCTTCAACTTAAAACACCATAATACGCAAGAAAGTTCTGATCTTTAAGCAAATTTCAAGCACAAATAACTCTCTTTGTTCAAAATAAAATAAGAAAGGGCTGTTTTGACTCATTGACTCTGTCTTTGAATATATGAGTGCAAATTGGTTCAACAGCAAACCCCTGACTTCACTTCTGTCTGTCTCTGCACTTTGATTTTGAAAACAATGTCAGGCACTTCAAGTTCCCTTTTCTCTCTCACTCCTGCTCAGCCTCTTGTTCAACCCAGAAACCTCCTTGAATCTCCAGCCTCTCTTTCCTTCTCAGCCTCTCCTCTCTCCTCTATCAAATCCAATCGCCAATCCAGTCTCATTGTTTGTTGTTCTTCTAAGGAAGATGCCCCCAAAGACATCCGTATTGAATTGAGTAAGCACATTCTTGATTCTTGACTTCAATTTCATTGCTTTTATATGTTTTAGAAAAACATGCAGTGAGACTAATCTGATCTGGATCTTTTCTCAGAATTCCCAGCTTTTCCTACGGTGATTGATATCAATCAGATACGTGAAATCTTGCCTCACAGGTGATTTGCTTTGGTTTCTAAGCTGTTTCCGGTTGGTGGGTGGGTATTGGATGGTTTTATTGATTGTTTTCTGAAGTTTTGATCATTATGGGTTTTGGGTATTTTGCAGGTTTCCATTTCTTCTAGTGGATAGAGTGATTGAGTACAACCCTGGTGTTTCAGCTGTTGGTATTAAGAATGTGACGATCAATGACAACTTTTTTCCTGGCCATTTCCCAGAGAGGCCTATTATGCCTGGTGTTCTCATGGTTGAGGTATTATTGCTTAACCCACAAGTCCTGTGCATTTTGCTTATGCACATAATAGTAGTCAAGGGCATTCAATATAAAGCACATTGTCTTTTGGTTGGAATTGGTAACTTAGAATTATACAGCACAGAGGACAAGGAGTCATATTGAAGGAAATGATACAACCTTTTGCCATCATATATGCATTATATTTGGATAATTAATGACGCAAGTAGTAACTACTGCTACTTCAGTTCTGTATTGATTTGTAGGTGTTATTGTGTTTCTTATATTTGAACATTGGCTGGTTGATATGGGTATGTTGCTGTTGATTTCCAGCATTGGGATTTTTTGGTGTGCTTTTGTTTTGGTGTTTAACTCTGTCGAGATTCTTATGAGCTAGCAGAAATTAATTTGGGATAAAGGAATAGAGATGTGTATTTGATGTGCTATGCTAATATGCCTACTTACTGAAGAAATGTGACTTATAGTGGTTTTATGTAGAGTTTGTCATCATGCACAATATAAGCTATTTTCAAAAGATTGGTATGCTCTTGGCATTGCTTTTGTGAATTTGATACCATGAAGGGTGCTTTTGCCTAAGGTAGATCTCACATCATTTGAGTTCTCTTCTAATTACAATATGATTGGAGAAGATGGGCATCAAAGTGTACTTGGTTCAACACCAACTGTACTTGTATTAGGGTAAACCGATAGTGATTACTTTATTGTTTTTTCTTAAGGGAAAAGTTTGTTTGACTCTGAGATTGCTCTTGCAACATATAGATATGACATGTCTTCTCTTTTTAAATTTTGTACCTCTTGACCTCTTCTTTAGACTCAAATGAGTTACCAGGAAAGAAGGATCCAGGACAATGGTTCTGCTTCAATCCTGATATACATGTTGAGACTGGTTTTATGTAAATAAAATTGGCACCAACTCTTGCAAAGGAGAGGAATTGATAATGCAATAGTGTTCATAGTACCTAATTCAATGAACCATATGAGTTCCTGCTAGGTTGGGAAAATGCATTTGTTGTTCCCGGTTCTCTATTACACTAGAGACCATTTAAAAAATTCAACAAAGCGTGTGGAGTTCTTGGTAGGTTAGGACAAATTAGGGAGTTAGAAGCCACACAAATAGTGAGAGACAGCGAACCACCCACCTGATATCAAGTGAGAAACTGTCAATTGAGTAGAACTATATCATGATCGTATCAAATAAGCGATACTGTATCAAGAGTTGTTTGATTTTGGTAGGTACTAGTATACTCTGGATTCACCGGTTCACTTGCCCTATATTCTGTGAAGTCCATACTCGTATGGGCCTGTTTGGGGGTGTATCTGTATATATATCCTGCAAGTTCTGGTGAGAGGGCAGCTAATGAAGTTCATATTGTGTGCTTCTAAATAGAAGTTATGTGTTCCTAGCACGAGTAGTGTGGATTTACCAACATGCAGAGTTAAGTTGGTTTACCATTTTGGTTGTGGAAGTAGGCGGGTCTTTAATTCTAAGGTGGAGGGTTCATTTAAGCTCTGTGTGCTTCGTGAATTGTGATTTATGATTTACCACATTCATATCCTTGATTCAAAATGGTTGCAATGTGTGACCAAGTGCTTAGTTTGAATTTCTAGGATAATTATCAAGATGAAATTTGTATTCAGCGATACTGCATTGATCATGTGAAGTGAAAATATAGGAGACTAATGAAGAAGGTGTGGTTCTGGGTCATCCCTCATAAGTAACAATCAGAATATGAATTACACAATTGCCTCGACGAATATGATATAACATTAGCTATTGTTTAGCTGGTCTCCTGAATTGATTGGTCACATTGACTGTTCTAATTCTTTAACTTTTCTAGAGCTGAATTTTTTTTACATTGCATTGAGTCTATTTAAGGAATTGGTATACCTAATTGCAGAAATATAACAAACCATCAAATGATTTTATATGTTTCTATACCTCTTTCTGCCTCATGGTTGCATGGATTATGGTGCACGTGCACTTTAATGAGTTCTGATGAAAGTAGTTTTTTGGGTCCAGGCAATGGCTCAAGTGGGAGGCATAGTTATGCTGCAACCTGAAGTGGGAGGCTCTCGTGACAATTTCTTCTTCGCAGGAATTGATAAAGTGAGGTTTAGGAAGCCAGTGGTTCCTGGAGACACTTTGGTCATGAAAATGACGCTAACCAAGTTTCAAAAAAGATTTGGACTAGCAAAGATGGGTGGAAAGGCATATGTTGGAGGTGAGGTGGTTTGTGAGGGTGAGTTCTTGATGGTAAGTGGGAGTGGGACTGCTTGATGTGTATGTTCTTTCGGATATTCAACTTAGTACTGTATTCTGTCTTCTCTTTTGTTTCCTTCTTGTTTATCCTTTTTGGACTTCCTGTGGAGTAAAATACCAATTTGAGGATCTCATTAAAGACATTATGGTAAGAGTTTTTGTGAACTCAGTTAATTGCTGACAATGATAAACAAACTGCAATTTATCGTTATAGTAACTGTAAGTAGGGATCGTTCTAACCGGGGACACTAGGGAATGATTAATTGCTGCATTAAAACAAGTTAGTAATATTTGCAAGTACAAAATACACATACATAGCATATACGATTATCTGTCACATAATATACAAGTGTATACAAATGCATAAGTATGAACATATATACATATTTACGATTTTAAATGGGGGATTCAATTTGGTTATCTAAAATTTTAAATCCTAAGTCTAATATTCACAATAGGTGGTCAACCAATATTTATGCATGTAGAATAGCAAACACTGAAATAAACATATCAATTTCATGTAAGATTAAATAGAGGTATTCATGTTATTTTATGACTTAGTTAATTTAAATCCGTTTTAGACTTTTCATGTAAACTTAGAACCTACGAAAGCGTCTGATCCTAAGCCTATATATGTGTCATCTTATTTAAAGCCTACGAAAGCGTCTGACTTTAACATAAAATACACTTACGAACTAGAGTCGGTTGAAGACATGATTCTAGGTATGATGTCACTCATCCTATTAGCATGCAAGTATCTCACCCTAACAACCCTTTGCAGCAACTTAAAATCAAACTATATTCGCGTCTAATTTGATCCTAAGTTACTATGGCTTATTAAACTCCCCCCATAGAAACGTTTATGACCCTAGACGTGTATGAGTTCGATTACATGATCAGGTGATGAGTAATCAACTAAAACATACTACACACATAAAAACACAACAACTTAATCTAAATCATAAAACTCACACATGCTCAAGACATTACAAACAAGCACACAACCATACAAGAAATCACCAAGAAGACTATATGAACATGCTCAAGTTGTAAAACCAAAAACAAACATAAATATATTATTAAGAACATACAAACACAGTAGGTATTACACAAAACATTGGTGAATTTCATATTTATACCTACCTAAAGGATCGGCTAAGGATGGAAGAGAGATCGGCGACAGCTTGTGGTGGTGCGGCAGCTCATTCAGGAGTATTTGTTGTATCCCAAAGATACAACCTCAACTAATCGGTCTCAGGGTAAAAGACCGGCTAGCTTGTCTCAAACGACAGACGGAAAAGACATATCAAGTACGTTAATGGTTGCTGCTTTGCCAAAAAACAAAATTGCCCCTTTTAGGAGAAACAGATTACATGTGGTTACAGGAAAGAAAACTATTCATGGTTAGTCTTCAAAAAAATTTAAAGAACCAGTTTTCCAAACGAAAAGGTTGTTGGCCTTTAAGAAAAAGATTATCATAGACAATATTCTTTATGCATTCCATGAAGAAAATGAAGATCATTTGCTTGGAACCCTTGAAGCACTTACATAAGAATTGCATGGAATTCATGCAAAAGAGAAGGAAAAGTCTAAGGTAGTATACCTAGAAAATCCAGAAAGTGCTAAGATCCCTATCACAACAATGAAACGGTCTGAATTGTTCAAATTCCATGAGCATTTGGGAAAAAGAAAGATGCTTCTGATATGAGCATAAAATGTGACATTCTTAATATGTTATTACCTCCATTTGTACTTTGTTTAACCCTTATTTGTGCAGAATCGATTAATATTGTTGAGTCAAGAGTCTTTGGTTGTGTAAGGATGAAAACGTGCTAAACATAGAGGAGTTATACAGAATTTTACTAAGTGTTATATGAAATAACAAGAAACCGGTTCAGTTTGGGGTCTTGATATGTTTTGATGATTCTGTAAAAATTTTACATTGTCATAAATTGATTCAACTTCTCTGATACTTAGGTGATATGTAGAAGAGTTCATGGTTGAAATAATTAAAAGAATTACAGCTATGGAAGACAGCAAAATAGGCAACAACATGAAGAGGCCGAGAACATGTAATTTCAACAAAAAGCAGAAATTTTTGGGGGACATCACCCAATTTCTAGACTTTCTTCAATACGACTCACACGGAATTAGAAGATGTACCATACATACACGGAAATATGTGTGAATGTAGTTTCCAGAACATTTTGAATCGCATTTATATCTATTTTTGGAGGGAATTATGCCTGAATTAGTGCCGGAAGGTCAGACTGCCAAAACAGAGTACTTACTGCTACCGAGAGAAAAGGATATCCAATGGACATAGGGAAGCAATTTGACTGATCCAAGTCACTATATCCATCAAGGAGAGGTCCAAACCAAGTCCAATACGGAGAAGAATATCAAAATTCGGTAGAATATCCAAGGAATATCTAAGTCTTGAAAACTCTGATTAATTTGAGAAAATTCATGTGCACGTCTCTCAAATTCAACGAACTCTCCTGGACAGCTCACAACGAATCAGAAAACCTGCCATATATGGATAGAGATCTAAAGGAGTCTAGTTTCCAAATCAATTGGAATCACCTAAATAGCTATTTTCTAGAGAAAGTTATAACGTAATCATCAGACAGATGTCAATTGAGGAAAACTAGAGAAACCTAAACCAACTTGGTTTCAACTTTGTGACCGGTCTCTTAGGGTTTTCCACTATATAAAGCACAACTCAAAAGGGCAGAAATCATCATCTCACCATACATACAAGCTTTGTCGAAATCCTACCTAAGTACATCCAAGAAATACATAGCCGCACCACCACCAAAACCCTAAAAATCTTCTTTCATCTTCCATCTGATTTCACCACCTTTGCCGAACTTCTTCTAAGGTTTTTTAAAGTGTGACTCCACCATGGCTTTGTACTTCTCATATAGTTTACAATTTTGTAATGAATTCTTGGTTTTATTTTGGTTTTATACAATGAATATATTTCAGATTCAATATACATGTTTCGAATTTGTTTAATGATTTAGGGCAGTAGGTTTCGATATTCTTATGTATTTGTTTTGGTTTATTTTCATAAATTTGTGCATCAAAATCAATGCTTAGAGGCTGTCTCGACCATGGTAGTTTTCTAGATTGCGATTTCATATGCTAAGTTAAATTTGGATTGATTCATACACTAAGTTGTTTCATTCTAGATTATTTATTAGGGCTAAGCATTCATAAAACATGCATGTTAATATGATAGGTGACGCTATTACATGTTACATGTTTCCAATTCGGCTTATTGTGTTTTATGTGTTTTTCGTGTTTAATGTCTACGCTGGTGTCTTTAAACCGATTAGCATAATTTAGGGTTATACGTTGGAGTTGATTCTAAATATATTAGAAGTCTTAACGATTAGATGAATCGCTGGTGGTCTCTAATTAGAATTAGAATCAAGAAAAGTATATGAGTTTGTCGAATTTTGCTTGCTGTCCCGAATTGTTTTGCAATTTTGTTACATGTTCTTGATAGTTTTTTGTGCTCGGTTATGTGTGTTGATGATGATCACATGTATATATTTAATTTTCAGTCCATAGATTTTTAGAAAAATCTTCAAAACCCCCCTTAAAAACTTTGTAAAGTGTAAATGTGTAATTATGTTTGTTGTGTAAAACGTCACTATCTCTTATTACATGAACGGCCTTAAGTCCCCAGATCGACCGAACCCTATTTACCAATGCTATAAATGACAACAAAGGGTTCTCAATTGGTTTTCTCGTGTTTTCGTTATTATACCCTGGTTTCAGAGCCACGCCAGCGTTCACCATCTTTGTCTGTTGTTCCTAGCTAATATTAAATGAGATATCTGGTTAATGTCCAAGCTGAACACCCTCAGAAACAAAAACTGTGGCTAATTGAGAATGGTTTTGTTCATACTCTTTGGACAAAATATAATAAAAATTTGGAGGGATTCCCTGAATTGGTAGTTCAAGCTGTCAAGAACATTAGACCAGATAGATGTATCCTGAGATTAAAGTTCTTATCAAATGAATAATATTGAAAGAACAAATGAATTATATCTCTCTTTATAATTATGTCAGGATAATTTAAGATCTGATTAAAGGATCAAGCAGAATGAGCAAAAATGGCAGTACAAATCATAGTATTCCATGGATGAAAACCATGAAAATCATGTGCATCAAAAACATGGTTCGAAGAAATTATGATTCAAGCCTTCTGGCAAGTGTAGAAAAAATAATGGTCTTTTGCTATAATCATCCTCCACTAGTGAATTGTGATTTTTTCTCAGCCATCATGAGAAATGAAGTTGATTGCACTCTAGCTACTACTGAGTAGCTTGAAAAGGTAAAGAAAGAAAAAGGATATGGATTCATTATCACTTTCCTCATGATTCAGACTTAGACAGTGAAAAAAAAAGATGGAAAAACATCAGAAGGAGAACAAGACGGTCAAGATTTGTTGGCTAATTATGATTGCATTGATGAAGAATATTACAATACAGTAAACATGATGGAGAAATGAGCGGTGGCTGATGCATCACGACAAAAGACTTTTCTTTTGTTAAAGTTAGTGTGCTCACATGATGGAGAAATGAGCGGTGGCCGCTTCACGACAAAAGACTTTTCTTTTGTTAGTGTGTCCTTTCTTTTTGCTATCGACGAATGAAAACAAATAGCTTTACTTTTGCTAAAAGTAAAGTTTGATTTCTCCTGTCTCCCACTTTCCCTTAGCTGTGTTTAATTCAGGTTTGGAGTTCGTGTGTAATATAAGGAGCCTCAAGCTTCTAAGAGAATGCATCGAAAAACATGGAACAGAAGTTGAAAACACTCTCCACCTTCCTCTCGAAGTCAGAAAGCCAGAGAAATAGTGTGTGTAAACAGTGTCTCAAGTATAGTGAGAAATAAGAGTGTGAGTACTATGTGAAGATTTCAGTCGGTAATCATTTGGTGTGATGTGCTTTTATTACAAGTAAGTATTTTGTGTTTGTAATTATAATTATGAGTAGCTAAACAGCTTATAGCTGTTTACCCAAAAGCGAGGCTCTGGGTTCTGTATTTGTAGTTATGTTATGTTATGTTAAATAAATTCTATCTGGTGCCTATAAATCCGTCATAAAAATATTTTTGTTTAGAATTATTTCAATTTTCAGTTGCTAGTTTGAATTTTGTATTTGAGATATTTTGCAGACTAAAATCTATCAATCTTCCAATTTAAGACAGCACTGATTTCGTCAGTGTAGTAACCATTTAGACAGAAGGTCGTTAGGTAAAGTTTTGGCATGATGAAGGCTAGTTCTTAAGTTGATTGGTTATTAGGTTTTAGTTTGTAAATTATCATAAATACAAGGAGAGAAGAAAACGAAGATAGAAAGATAATTGGAAAGAACGATGCCTTCATAGTCCAGAATCTGAAAGCATATAATTTTCTGAAACCAAATTAACCAAACAAATTCAAAATTTCTTACGACCAAATTCCCTTTTTAATACCAAAATCCTCCTGACATGGTTATTAACTAAATTTCTTAAGTAATTGTTTAAGCTCTTCATTCTCCTTCAAAATCCAACTTTCTACAAAATGATCACTAATTTAATCACTCATCAATCTACCTTACAACATGACTGATAAGATTCACCTTAGGGATATTATCATATTCCACATTTATCAAACACTCCGCCAAACTATTCAAGTCCACAATTACACTAGATTTATCACCTATAAAAATACTCAAATAGCATAGATAGAGCTTTAAACAACAACCTAAACTTCAAAACATCTCAAACAGACCCAAAATAATACCCTGAAGGACTAGGGCGGTGGAGCTCGTTGTTGACACTCTCCAGAACTGTTTCTCCTCAATTCAGAATCTGTCGCAGCTCCATAGAGAGAGAGAGAGAGAGAGAGAGAGAGAATATGGTTGACGATGTCCCTGTTGGTGTGAAATGGTGGTGGTGGTGTGGTGTTAGTGTTATGGCTGAGAGATAGAGAACAGAGAGTTGAGGGAGAAAGAAAGCAGAGAAAAAAGCCAGTTTAAGGAGGAGAAATGGCCGACCACATTAGACTTTACCGGACGAAAAAATAATCTCGTCAGCTAAAGTATATAATTTGCATGGCCTAAAGTCTAATGTTATCGGCTAAAGTCTATATTTTCATTGGCTAAAGATAAAATTTTGTCGACTAAAGTTGAGAATAGCAGATGACTTTTCTTGACAATAGCCGACAACATTTTTTTTATCTGCTAAAATACTTTAGCCAACAAGTACAAACAATAGCCGACGACATTTTTTTCGTCTGCTAAAGTATAGTATAGCAGACGAAAAAAATTCGCTGGCCTGTTTTTATTCATTTCGTCGGCTAAAATGTTTTTTCTGGTAATGTCTGAATTTGAACAATGTTGTTCTTGGTTCTAAAAGTACGGTTGTGACCTCTACTCTTCTAAAGTATATGATATATCATCTCTCATCTCAGTTGATGCTAATCTAAAGACCCATAAGTATGATTTTTTTTTCTCACGCACACACACTCTGATGGCTTGATTAGTTTTAATGGACCATGTGAGAATACTTCAGTCATATATACATGTGGACTTTCATAGTGATTAAGACATTTAAAATCTTAGTGTCTTACTTTGTGAGTTTATGCTTAAGCTATCTACATGCAGGGATATGTACATACTTTGGTATCCTATGTTTGTTGTTTAGTCATTACTTCTTGTGTGTCATCTTATTTCAATTACTTAAGTTATTTCTTCTTGCACACTCTTGGGGGGGTAATTGATAATCTGCTGCATAAATATGCACCATATTTTTCTTTAAATTAAGGTTATCAAAAGTTTTTGAAAACTCTTGTGTAACTATGGTATTGTTGCTTGAGGACTTTGTGAGATTGTGTTGAAATTGTATGATTGGGATTCTATTATAGTTGGTCATCCTAGGTCTTGCATCTAGTTGTACCTTTTTTTATATTGTGCACACTCATATGGGGGAGAAATGCACCCTCTTATATTAATGATATGGGTTGTATACATACTTACATTTTAGTCAAAACATTGAGGAAACTTATTCTCGTGTGGTACATGTTTTTGAGTGTGAGATTGCTTGTTTTATTATTGACCTATTACATGTGCATTGTACCTATGTGATATGAAGCACCACTTCTGTTCTAAGAAAACTCTTGGCTTTTGCCTTGATAATTCAATTGTTTCCCATGTTTTACGATAGTTGGATTATCTCATCTATGTGGACTCGAGATTTGAAGGGATTACATTATAGTTGTTTCAAGTTATGTGGGTTGTAGTTTCAGTGGCATACTCTGACGTCAAACCATGACACTTTCTCAACTGCCTAATTGCCACCTTAATTACCCCACTCTTCCTTAATTATTTCACCTTCACTCTTCTTGATCACCTTTCCACAAACATTATCTTCAGTTTTTATTAAGGTGCACTGACCATTGAGTTTATTGTTATTGATGTTATTGTTTGGAATCTATGCCCAAATTCATATATGGGGTCATTGTCTCATTACCGAAGGAAAAACTACAGCTGTTGTAGGGGATGTCAAACCCTCTTTGTATCTTAAAAAGATGATTTCTTAGATATTCCTATTCTTCCTCGTTGTTCTCACTTTGTCCTTGATGAGTTTGTGTTACTTTATTAAGGATGCTTGTTTATAAGAATTTCATAGACCCTAAAACACTTCATTCTATTGTGAAGTTGTTTGTTGATGAGTTAAGGTGGGTTCGGTCTTTAGTGTTCTTCCCTAGGATTAACTATACATGGATGCATGATCCTTATGTAGATCTCCCTTAGGACATTAGTACAAGTGTTAAGCTTAGGTCTTAGGTTTCTCCTATCTTTAGCGTAATTAGCCATATCTCTCATATACCCTCCGAGAGTTGTCTCTTGGTTTCTCCTGGTCTTCCCACCAAGCTATGTTTTGTAGCTAATGTTTGAGTGTGACATCATGATGTCTTTGCTAGTGATTTATTCTCTGTTGACACTCATTGCTAAGTTTTCATGACTATTCAATTTTTATGTCGAGTCTCTTGAGCAAAACTTGCTCAACTATGAGATATTTCTTGCCGTCTATAATGGTGAGGATTAGGACGCTACAAATGATATTAATAATGCTGAGGATGATACATATATGTGCATATATTGAACCACTCTGACCTTGTTTAGTTTGGTTTTATCATTCTCGGCTCATTTGATGTCTCTTTTTTTGGCAACTCATTTGATGTCTCTTTGAACATATTATTTCCCTTTATCATTCCTTGACATAAAAGGGGAGAACTGGTTGCAGGATTGATGGTTATACCATAGAGCTAATTGGTTGTTGAGATTTATGAATATTGAGATTTATGCTCATATGTTTATGTGTTTATACTTCAAGATATATAATACACATGTTAATCCTTGTTATTTTAATATTCATAATTAATCATTATTCTTCATTTGTTCTTGGAAGTTCATATGCAGGCTGAGAGTAAGTTTGAACAACATATTGGTGTGTTTTGTTAAGGAATGTTATAGAGAGAGATTAAAGGTGTAAGGTTGTTGGCAATCCTTATATGAAACAAAACACAATCTATGAAGCCTAAAACAATTGGGAGATTGGTCTTTCACAATTGAAGAAAAAGTTGAAAAAATAGAAGAACCAACTTGATCACATGGTCTAACGTAAATCATGCATATGCATATCATATGTTTTTCACAGATGATAGTAGCCTTGCTTGCTATCTTAGGTCTGAGTCCTTGTATTGTCTGAATTTGAAAGTTCTTATTTGTCATGTTCTAATAAGCTCTGTGTTGCTTTCAAATTGATTTTTAACAACTGAATTTACATGAGTGTCGTGGTGCCAAATCATTTTAAGGGTGGGATCTTTTGTAATTTCACCCATGACCTAATGGTTTAGTTGCTTTAAGCTCTAGCTGGTTTTGGTTCTTACATGAACCAATACAATAATTGGTCCATACCTAGTTCAAATGAGCTATCTCTATAGACTGAGTCTTAATCTGATATGTGTATAAGTGTTTAATATCTTTTACTCTTCATTTGAACTTAGGTTTGTTTTGGCAAAACAAATTTTGTTCTTCTTAGTGGATGATACCAACTTCTTTATGCTTTATTGTTATTATGTTGTCTTATGCTTATGATTATCTATCCTCCCTACATTAAGACTTATGTTTGAGTGAGATTCTCATTTGAATTTCAAATTGACAACTAGAATAGAGGTCTTGTCTTGTTGCTCAAATTAGTCTAGGGTTGAGATCTTTTGTAATGTCAATCCATGACCTATGATTTAGAACTTCAAGGCTACAGTTGTTTATGTGGTCCTATATACAGCTGTTGTTTTGTTTGATATCAATGAAAAGTGTTTTGCTTAAACATGTGGTCAAATACTTTGTGAAAAGTTTGCAAAACATTTTATTCTTTGCTTTTAAATCAGACATTGTTTAAGATTGTTTTGTTTGTCTTACCTCTTGGTCATGAACAGCTGCATATTTCATCTCCCTTTTAAAGTTTAGCCTAGAAGAAAAGTCCAAAACATCTTTTTTGCTTTGGCCCCGTGTTTGGCCTCTTGTGTCATCTTTTTGGCTTGTGACTCTCTCTAGTTAGGAGTACTCATTCAGCCAATATATCCAAAGCAAGACTGTCCTTACTCGGTGGTTGTAAATATGTAGTTTCTCTATTTTGTTGGGTTTCTCTATTTTGTTGGGTTTTTGGTCTTTCCTTGTATTGTTCATTAGTCTCTTAGTAGTCCTCTTGTGATTATAAACCTTAGAGCTTAGCAAAACTATTCTTCATAAACTCATAACATTCTGCATACCATGAGATTAGTTGATAGTGCAGCAACCCTAAAGTATTCAAATAAGAAACAGCTGAGGTCTGAGAATAGCTGAGGTCGGATGTATCCCTCTGAGGTAGCTGGGTTCTGATAAATCTGTTTATGATAAAGGTAGCTGAGTTTCTTAGAGTGAAACTTCTTAGAGAAGTTTTCAAGAATAATCAGTTAAGTGGTAACTGAGTTCAGGGTTTCTGCGAGTAAAAAACATCATGGTGTTCATTGTTATTTTTCTGCAACTTTTATTTACTATCATTATATATGTGATTCAGGATAACGACAACCCTTATCCCTGAGAACAGACTCGTATGAAAAAAAAAGTTGTTAAAGGCCTATTTACCCCTCTAGAACCTTCAGACTAGGCACCTATATTGTTATCGACTGCATTGCACTGCTATAGTTTCTCTCCATCCTTTGATTAGTAAATCAACAGTTCATCACCGGTGTAGTGAATGACAATGCTTCAATATGTTGCTATGAGGCCGAACAGCACAGCTACACTATTGTATTGTATTGAACTTTACATTTGCATTGTGCTATACACCTCGTGGAGCATTGCAATGGCTCGAATAAATGAATAACAAATCAACAGATTTAATCGAAGGTTAATCACAGCTAATTCTGGAGACCGTTGACGCTAACAAGTTGAACTAGGCATCTTTCTACACAGACATGTGTTGCTGTCCATTGTATTGCATTGGTATGCTAATCATCTCATTAGTTTCTCTCCATCCTTTGATTAGTGAACAGTTCATCTCCGGAGTAGTGAATGAGACTGCTTCAATATGTTACTGAGAGGCTGGTTTTCTTGTGCTCTACACAGTATATTCTTTACCCTTTCTGTCACCTGTATTAAAAATAAATGCATTTTATCAACTCTCTAGTTACCACATTGTCTTCTAAATAATTTCTGATGTAGATATAAATTATAAACAACTGGCTTATAAAATAACTAATTAATAGAAGATTTGGATAACCTTTTCAAAACTCCCCCTTGGAGCATAAGGAACTGCTCTTTGATATCCAATAAAAGCAGTTTTGGGGGGAGACTTCCGGCTTGTTGTTTCATCTCGGCATGGCAATTTTCCATTACTTCTACTCCGAGTAGTAACCGTTGGAAAGCCATGCCAGTTGCCATTTAACACGCTAGGAAGGCTTGCTTCCTAGTAAATGTCACAGAGGAATTTAATTTTCACTTACTCATTAGAAGGAAAAAAAATATATAAGGTGCGATAGAAATACCAGAAACAGCACAGTTGCACAGTTCTTGAGGACCTCCAGGTTCATCCTGACATCTTCAAGGCTCCTGATTCATTGACAAACAATAAAAATGAATGCAGAATCTCTGGATTATGATATCCCATTGGATTATTCACTATTCATATAAAAAAAATAATATCAAAGCTAATGTTATTCCTCCTCACCTGTGCTTTTGCTGCCCAAGCTTGAAGTAAGTTGCCAATGATGCCATCTAAACATATACAGATCAAGTTAATATTAGTCTACAAGTTCTTGCAGCCAAAAAACTAAAATAAACTGTAGAGTACATGCATGATATTTAGTTCAAACTTTTCTTGTGGCATACATACCTTCATATTGCCAGCTCTTCTGCCAAACTTCTCGGTCAATACCCCTAAGGAGTCTATCATCCCAACAGGCGTAGGCGCACGCCTACCAATGTCCGAAAATGCCTCCTTAATGCGAGAACAATCGAACCTTTGGATGTTATGACCTGCCCAAATTCTACCATTCAAAATGTTGAATATCTTATCTGCAACTTCCTCAAACAGTGGTGCATTTGCAACAACATCCTTAGTGATCCCATCGCATCTACCGGACCTTGAGGGTACAGCAGACAAGTCTGTTGGCCTAATGAGGGTGCTATAACTGCCTAGCTCCACAAGCTTCCGAGGGCAAACAATAATTGCTCCAAATTCTAGTACCCAGAACCTTTGGCCAACTCTATTGGGTACATTTGTTTCTATGTCAAAGAACACAATTTCTGTTGATGTACTTTCTCTGCATGGTGAAGATGTAGAAGGGTTGTCCATTTGAGTTATTGCTAGCTATTGCTTCAGTTGGGTTTGTTGGGATTTTGGTAATTTTCATATCCATTATTGTTGCAGGTTATATAAAGGGTTGAGGAAGGTGGGAAGAGAAGAAAGGATAGAAAGGAAGAAAGAGAACTCCTCTTATTTGAGATTTAAATGACTTGTAGTTTAATTCAGGGTTGTAGGCTATGGCTTTAGCTTGAGGAGTCCTTTAGCGCTTAACTTGTTGAAGATGTCATACAGAAAGCATTTCCAGGTGGACAAGAATTTATGTTCCTCTTTCGAATTCTCCCTTGCTTTCTGGGGAACCTTTACTTTCTGGGAGGTTTTGAAGGAAATGAGCTGAATATGTTGGAACTTGTGAATCATTTTGGCTGGAATAGGTTCCCTAGATATATTGTGCATATGCTTTCTCTAGCTCTTTCCTTTCTCTCCTCTTTTCCCTCTTTAGAGGAGATCTAGCTCCTTTCTGATCTCTTGATTGATCTCCTATTGATGAATGGAAACTTACAAGCCTTTTCAAATGATTCCTTAATTTGATTCACATCTTGGCTAGAAGCAGATGCGAGGTGAATACAAGTTCATGATTTCGTATCTTAAACAAGAATTCATCAATCCAACATTTTCATTCTCTCCTCATCAAGTTACCAATTGACTAATGCAATGTTCCACCGGATATTAAAGAACATAAGTAGAATGGATCATGTGTGGAAAATAACCAACTACTAACAACCAACAACATTGAAATACAAAAGGTCATAACTAGAACACTAGAGATAGTAGGAGCACCCCGACTGCACCTCCATCTCCGATGACTAATCGGCGCCACCATCGCAACAACGTCGTCGTGACTGTAGATATCGGAGGCTGGATCAGATCCGAGGAGGTATAAAATGTGTTATCAAGATATAAAATGTAATTTTTGTGTTTTGATAGACAACTGCTTCTAAAAGGAACATGAAGGCTGCTTCCAAAATTTGCTTCCACCAAGTGCAATTAAAAAAAACAGGTTTTATTTGATTTAGGTTTAGTTTAGGATTGCTGCAACTTTTAAAAAAAATCACTTATGTTGTGTACAGAGAATATAATCAGCTGTGAATTAAAACAGTAAATTAAAACTGTAAACTGTTTGGTAAATGATACTTTTAAAAGTGTTGTCAAAACACAAAAGTAAATTTTTGTTTTTTATTAACATCGGTTTCTAAAAGCAACCTGGAGCCAGCTTCTAAAATCTGCCTCCACTGACCTACAATTTTCAGGAAAAAAAACAGCTTTCCTTTAATTTACCAAAAAAAATTAAATTTAAAAGATCGGATAAAAGCTGTTTTTTTTAAAAGCGAATCTGTATCAAACTAGGCCTTAGAAGTTCAAATAAACTCTTTTAAAAAAAAAAAAGCAAAGCAACACCAAACTAGGTCTTACTGTCCCTAATAAAATTTTCGATTAGCATTTATAACTTTTTTTTGGGTTGCTCTAGTGAGATTTCATCTTTATTGTCATTTAATAAACTCTTTTTTGTCAAAGTAAAAATTTACTGTCCCTAGTAAAACATTTTTTAACATTACTGCCCCCAATAAAACTTCTGACCAGAGTGTATAACCTCTCTTCGAAGTTGTTCTAGTGAGATTCCATCTTTATTCCTCTCTAATAAATTCTTTTTTCCCAAGTAAAGTTTACTGCTCCTAATAAAATATTATTTTACATTATGGCTCCCAATTGATCGAACTTCCAACAAATGTACAGTATGGCTCCGGCAAGGCCCGATGATATTCAGACGACCATTGATATTCTGATGGCCTGAGCCGATAACAGGAATCCGACGACTGAAATCGAAGATCGGTGAGGTTCTAGCCAAGTCTTATCTTTCTTCTATTTTCTCTCTCTAAACATGTTTAAGGGATAAGAGTAAAATGAAATGAAAATAATATATCTCCCTTAGACTTAAAAAATATTTGTTCATTTAGACACAAAATAAGTAACCTTGTATTGAAATGGGTTATTAAAAAAGATTTTCATTTGAATGGACAATGAAGAGTTAAAATTAGTATTAAACGAGCATTTATCGTTGATTTACTTCTCCGGGAAGACGAAGTGTATGGCATTACGAATACAATAATAATTTGCAGATACTTCACACATGCCAAATGTGAAGTGTCACAGGGTTAAAGATTTTGCCAAGCGTACTCGGCACTAGGGCTAACACAGCCTAAGATAAATAAGTTGGAATCACTCTTAAGTTGAACAACCAGAGGCAACAGAATATTAATTGGTCCTACAAAACAGTAGTTTTAGAAACCTTTTCATGGTTTCAACTCCAAAAATCAATTTTCAAATCTAAAAAAAAAACCAAACGAATGATGTTGCCCATAATGGGATTCCACAACACACCAATGACACCATCCTACAAAATGGGTAGGTGTCCAAATTTCACATTTAGCAAAATGTACACACCTATAATTACAAGAATAACCAATGATACAGGACTGAAATCATAATTTCACTAGGGACAAATTTCAAAACACAAATGCTAGAATACAGAATTTGAAGTCGCAAGTGGAGCAATGGCAACATACCAGTGGCATTTTGTTTAGGTCAACTCAGGGCAGCAGGCTTCAGCTCAATGAGTGACTTCTTAATTCTTTCAGCAGCTGCCTGCAGAGTTTGGAGTGATGCTGCATATGAGATTCGTATGCAGGTGTCATCTCCAAATGCATCCCCTGGCACTAGTGCGACCTTTAATCAACAACAACAATAACCCAAGTATGAGTAACTGAATAACTCGATATGCCATATTCACTAGTTAGCATTATAGGGAATCATCAAGAGATTCACAAAGTATTGGCACCACTAGAATTTATTTATTTCTTTCTTTGTTTTCTGGAAAAGTAGTTCAAAAACAGCATGGATGGAAACATACCTGACCCTTGTCGAGCAAGTATTTGCATAGGGACTCTGAATTTTCTATTTTACCAAACCCATCAGCCTCTGTTCCATAGTAGCAGCTGAAATCGATGAAGAGATAGAAAGCTCCCTGAAAGTGAGAAGTAAGATAATATCAAAGTAGACAAGGATAAAAGAAGAAAGTTGAGAAGACAATTTGCATCCTGTGAAGAACTTGTACTCCCCAAAGGGGAAAAAGAAAAAATAAACAATGAGAAAAGAAGAAAGCCAAACTAGGCACCTTGGGTTCCGAAATCTTAACACCAGCAAGTTCACTGAAGCTTTTGACCAAGAAATCTCGCCGCTCCCGGAAAGCTTTCACCATGATAGAAACTGCCTCTCCACCAGCATAGCCAAGACCCAAGGCTGCAACTCCTGCTTTCTGTGATATGCTACTGGCACCTGAGGTGGACTGTGACATGTTGCACCAGGATTAGCTGTCTATGAACACAAACACACTACATGTACAATTCTACATACTTCAAATACGTGATAGTTGATAATCCCAAAACTTCACTGGCATACTTGTTCAAATTTTGACCTCTATTGTAGACGGAAGTTAACTAATTATTCCTTATTCCAATGTACGATCTCCTTCCCATTTTTATGTTTTTCTCATTGTTTACCTTATATACAAATACATGATACATGAGGAGTCATGCCGTACTTGCAAATCAAAATTCAGTTTAAAAAAGACCGAAAATCTGCAACACCATGTAAAACTGGAGCTTGGCCAGTCAATGATTGCTCAGTTACTAAGGATTCTACTGTACAAAAGATTCAACTATTATACCTACATGTATCTTAATGCATAAATAGCCAATTGACATCAACCGCATATAGTCACTTGATCTCATATATCTCTAAAGAAAAAAGAAACAAAAATCCAACCCAAAAGCTTTCTTACGTATACTTTCGGACGTCCTCAAACATAAACAACCAATGAAGGGACATATTAATTGTAAATCCATTGAGTAAATTAGATCTCCCATCAGCGTATCAATGTTTCTGAATCCAATCTAGGAATATGTTGGGTTTAAATATCATGGATATTCAGAATCGCTCGAAAGATAACACTAAAATCAAAGCACACATGCGAGATCAAAGCACACATGCGATGTAAACTTTGGGTCTCGCATAGCAATGATATTATCGGTTTTTCACCATTAAGCAATTTTGCAATACAGATTACAGAATCATATAAGTAAAGCAGGAACCTACTTAACTCTTTCACTCTTTTGATACAACTACTCAGCAAAAAAGTTACCGGAAAACCCCAATTCCGGAAATTATCCAACAGGTAGAACCTAAGAATGCACATAATACAGTTTCTCCATCACCACAGGTTAAATGAGAAGAGAACATAAAAGAAACAAGAAATTCGTATGAAAACAATATATATAATATATATACTGGGAAAATTGGAAGGTGGAGTTCAAAATACCTGACTCTGAATCTTATTACATGCTGAGATAAAGTGTTTAGGACCAGCTATATATCCAAGGCGCCAACCAGTCATTGCAAATGCCTACAAAGACCATCTTCTACATGTCAGATTCATTCAAACTTACCACTTGAGAATATTTTTTGTTTTGTTTTCGACATAATATCTGAAATTTATCATAGAAGAGATACTGAAAACGGACAACATAAAATATTTGAGTATATAAACTACCTTAGAAAATCCATTGACTGTCAAAGTCCTCTCCCACATGCCTGGCAAAGATGCAAAGCTTGTGTGAGTTGCTGGTGCGTAAATTATGTGTTCGTAAATTTCATCAGAGAGGACCTGAAATAAACATATAAGAATTCAAGATTCCAATCCAAAATATAGGAGGCGTCAAAATGCAGGACTTTCAGTTAAGGTAGAGTGAATGTACCAAAAGCCGAGGATGCCTTGCTACAATTTTAGCAATATCCTCGAGCAATTTCTTGGGGTAAACAGACCCTGTCGGGTTGGATGGAGAACAAAGAATCAGCACTCTCGATCTCTCAGTGAGCATCGACTGTAGAACCCTGGGATCCAATAGAAAATTCTCAGAGATGCTCGTAGGAATAATCACAGGAGTTGCATCAGCCTTCCTTGCAATTTCTGGATAACTCACCCAAAATGGAGCTGGAATTATAACCTGCGAGTTACATGTTGTCAAGGCATTGAACAAAACTGATTGACAACCACTACTATACAAAAAAAGAAAATCAAAACGTATTTCTTCATCATTTAACCAACAGCAGCATCAAAATTTTGAAGGAAAACAAAGCCGAAAAATGATAATTCCAGGCATTAACCTCATCTCCTGGCGCGCAAACTGCCTGCACAGCTTGATCAATACTCTGCTTGGCTCCATTACTAACCAACACCTGATCAGGCGTGTACGAGATCCCATTCTCCTCTGCCAAAACCAATCATCACTCACACATTTCGAATCCAACTAAACACGAAAACTCGGAAGATCAAACAACTTCTCACCTTGTAGCTTACGGCAAATCGCCTGGCGCAGCTCCAAAGTCCCTGCATTTGGTGAGTACCTAGTATACCCCTCACGAATCGCATTGATCCCCGCCTTCAAATCAAACCGCAAACAAATCAAAAGCCTTAATTTCGCAATCGAAAACGAAACCAAGCTTAAACTACCTCGGCTATCACAGCTGGAGTATCGAAATCGGGCTCGCCGGCGGCTAACCGGATCACGGGGACGCCGGCCTGGACGAGCGCGGTGGCCTGGTCAGTTATCGCAACCGTCTTGGAGGGCTTGATGGAGTTGACTCTGGGGCTGAGAGAAATGTCAAGCTCCATTGCTTGGTCACTCCCGGTGACCGCGACTGCTCTGACGACGGTTCTTGAAGCTGTGGACTTGAGAGGAGGAATGGTTGTGGTTAAATGACAAGGGAAGGATAGGGATTTCGGGTCGGGTATGGGGAATCGGGTTGAGAAGGTGAGGCGGCGGTTAACGGTGGAGGAGGAGGAGGCGTGGAGGGAGCTGGCCATGGGGGGTTGGTGGAGGAGAATTGGTTGTTGGGGGAGGCGGGTAGAGTTGGAGTGATGATTATATAAGGAGTGTTTGTGCTGCTTCTCGGGGTTGGTGGGAAAATAGAGCAAGCAAATTGAATCTCTCTTCTTTTTTAGCTTAGGTTAGGAAAACATGGTTGTAGTTACATCTTTAGATTTACTATTTACATTTATATTTTTTTTATTAAAACTGTTGTCTGTTTTACCTACTATTTTGAGATTCGTTGGAGGTTAACTTTAGCATTTAACTTGTACTTGTACTTGTACTTGTACTTTCGTGTATAACTGATGCCCTCTTTTGTTTGCAAATTACTCAATTAAGCCCTTCAAGGTATTAAATTTTGAAAATTACCGAAATATCGATCTTTTGAAAAGCGGGTATTTCAACGAAAATTTTAAAGAACTATGAATAGCTGTAAAAAAAAATTTAATTTTTAAGACCTTAGCCCTCTTCGATCAGTTTGCAAATTATGCAACAGACTACCCAACAAAGCTTGCCCAGTTTTATATTTCCTAATTTAATCGATTTTTATAAGAGGAATTGTCGAAGTATAAGATACAGAGCAAATATAAGCATGCCCACCTAATTTGGCGAGTGGGTGAACGTGATGACTGAGAGTATATATCAACTTCATTTTCATGCAGTGTACCGGAAGGAACTTCATTTTCATGCAGCGTACTGGAAGGAACTTCATTTTCAGGTTCCACTCGTCAAGAATTGAATTTTTTTTCCTTTTTGAAGATTTCTTTTGGCCAATTTCTACATTAAACCAAGGTCTTAAATTTTGATAATTACGAAAATATAGACCTTCTGAAAATAGATATTTCGATAAAAATTTTGAGAAAATATCGATAGCAGTCAAAAAATTTAAGAAAATTGTGGAAAATTTGAAGAAAAACATAGAAATTTTAAATGAAATTTTAAGAGATGTTTGTTTACTATATTATGTATTATATTTTAAGGGAGTTGCAGTAATTTAAAGTGAAAAAGTAAGTGTTGAACCGTTAAATGA
This sequence comes from Comarum palustre, assembly GCA_951800085.1. Classification (NCBI taxonomy): domain Eukaryota; kingdom Viridiplantae; phylum Streptophyta; class Magnoliopsida; order Rosales; family Rosaceae; genus Comarum; species Comarum palustre. Next base: position 5,896,437 of record OX637590.1, on the reverse strand, counting down.
GTATTTTAAAACCACGTAGAAGATCTATGACGTACAAAATTTTCGCTATATTCACCATCTATATGTGTGGAGTCTTCAGTGCATTGTGAAAAATAATTATTAAATGATACCTCAACTTAGTAGTTTTGCATGTATTGACTTATATGTCAACCATACGGGTTAAGAGGGAATGATCGTGAGTTTTCATATTAGAAGTTGTAGTAGGCATTAATTGGACATCGTTTGACCTTGGCTATAACCATAATCATTGGAAGGTTGTGTTTTAGACTATGACCATAAGTTATCATTTGATTGCACCCCATAAGACGTGGAATATATTGGACAAGGCATTACCAGATTTTCCCGTAAGGGTATATGGTGGATTATAAATTTTTGGATAAAAAAAATAAGAGATTAAAATAAGGGTATGAATTAAAGTAATTGTTTGAACTTTAACATGAGGATTATCAAATTTTGGGCAAAAAATTAAAAATAAATTAAAAATTTTAAGAAAATATCGAAAATATAGAGAAATTTTGAAAAATTCAGACTAGAAATGCATGGAATGTGAAAGACATTTCGGAGGTCTAAAAAACGAAATTTCGCTGAAATTTTTTGATTTTTAAAACCTTGCATTAAACAACCCTCTATATGTAGAGAAAACAAAGTGAATATAAAAAAACCCTAAAAGAGGAAAGGTCCCTCATCCGGCTGCACCGCCGCCGCCATGCTTGCATTGGCCTTCGGCCTTGATGGTGTGCGTCGATCGCGGCCAGATAGGATGTTGGTATAGGTGATTGGAGTTTGGGCTTGCAAGTGTCTATCTTGCTTCGATCTCAGTCGACGGTGGTTGCATCACGAGTGGTGGCTTCAAGGGTTATGGTGGTGACCGGTGGTGTTGACATGGAGCGGTACTGATCTAGATTGTGGCGCTGTGGTTCGATCCTCTCAGATCTTTACGCAGAACCAAGGGAATTCGGGTCAAACTTTGCCTTGGAACATGGAGTACAGGGTGGTGGTGAGAGTTACAACATTGTGTTCTTCCTTCTGGCTATGCTCTCAGGGTGTATGATGGCAGTGGTCCAGCATGTATACTGTTGTGTCTCAGCCCATGACATCTTCGTGACGGCAAGGAAGTTTCGACGGCCACAACAGTGGGATGTTGCGATGGTGGTGGTTGAGCTTATCGCTACAGCTAGACTGGACTAGATCAAAGGTGTGGACCTTTTTGGGCATAAAACAACAATGGACTTGTTTTGGGCCTGGTGGTTTATGGGATTGGGGATTTACTCAACGCCCATTTGAGTTTGTGTCTTATTTTAAGCTTTTCAATTTTTGTTATGCTTTCTCTTTTGTAGTTTTGTTAATAAGTTTTTAACTTTATTTGGTAAAACGATGTGGTCGTGGTTTTTACACCTTGTGTGCCTTGTCTGTTCTAGCTAGGTGGCGAGTTTCTTGCATTGGCAAACGGTTGCAATCTTCTAGTGACAGTAATATGTCTGCTCTGGGTAGGCGGTGAGTTCTTTGCTTGGTTAAATGGTCATTACCGCCTAGTGGTAGGGTGAAACTTATTGTCGTTGGATTTATACTCTGATAGCAACATAGTAGGAAAGCAGTGCAATTGGTAATTATGCTTCGCAGTAGTTGAGTCAACTTTTCGTTGTGTCATCACTATATCAAAACAAATAGAGTGGTCATTAGAGCACTCTTTGGTAGTGGGTGCACGGTTGAGTACATATGTTTGTTGTAGAGATTTCTGATATGATTTAAGGTCTTTGTAATCAGGAGTTTAGGTTCAATGTCCCCCTCATATATTCAACAATTTCATTAATCAAGATTCAAGAACAGCCGCACCACCGCCCTTTATTAAAAAAACAACCCCTTGCTTATTCAAGAGTTTCCTTTAATTTTCCTGATTAACGTTGTTGCACTAAAATCCTAACCAGTCATTCATCATTTTTTTCTCCAAGATAATCATAGCATTCAACAAAACCATGCACTTGATCGACTAAGTGTTGCAAGAAGATTTATGGATTTAAACTAATAATAAATTAAAAGTTCACAATAGCATGTATATGAATCAATCAGATATCTTTATCTACTTTGCTTCAACAATCTGCAAGCCAGCATAACAGCTAATATGCCACCAGTCGACACTGCGAGAACCACAGGCCAATTCAGCCCCCTCCTCCGCCCTGCGGCTTGAGGCAACTCTCCCTCCTCTATTGCTGGCATTGGGGTTAGGCACCAGGGACACAATTCACTCGCCAGTAGTGATCGTTTGGCAATGCTCTTTCTACAATTAGAACATTTTCTTTGTTTAGTAGTGTCTTCCAAACTATCAGTGGACATGCTTCAAGAAAAACGATCTAAATATATTTGGTGATATGCAGCCAGCGTTGTGTGAATACTTTAGGGTTTGTATTGGGGATCAGGGGGAAAGTGTTGATTGTGTTGTTGGGGACTTTGATAACAATAGAAAAGAGAAGAGAGATTCAAGAGAAGTTGTAGCTGTTCTATTCAAGGGATTTCTGTTTATATAGAGAGGATTTACAGCACACGATACCATCGAGTATATGATGAATCCCTATTCCAAATGAGACTAGGATAGTTAGAAGATTCTACCCTATTCCAACTAGGAATCTAGGATGCATGAACATGTTTTGACTAGGCACACTACTATTCCAACTAGCTGTTACACAGCAAGTACATGCACATTAAAGATTATTGCAATTGACGAACAGGAACAATACACTCACAAACAAATTAACCCAGCAAGCAATACTGCAGTTGCAAGGATTTATACTTTGTGATTGAGAAGCTTGACAGAGATAGAAAAATGAATCAAAACTACTAGCATCTTATTAGCATATTTAAATTAATAAAGAGTATTTTATTGATTCCCAATGTTATAATTCCTAAAGCCACCTTCCTTAAATTTTGGTTGTTAAGGAATCAGTTCCTGATTAGAAGGTGGAACTCATATTCCGATTTTGCCATGTTCAAGCAAACACTAGGATTCTCTTATCCCATAATCATTCACTCACTTTTCAATTTCATCCCAAATAAGTAAACGTGATCATAAACCTCAGTATGACGTAGTAAAAGTATGAAAGATTAACCAGCGTTAAACCCCAAATAGGTGGAGAGTTCTCAAGCGAAAAACTTTATAAGATAAATCTGGAGTTAACTAGAAAATAAGAGAAAAACTCTTAAGGTTTTGATTAAAATTGTTAGAATAAAATGAGGCTACAATTGTTTAAGGATGCTTATATAATGATAAGCAAACCTACAGCAACTAACAACAAACCTAAAAGCCCAAAATATAAAAGAAAACCAAATCCAAAAAAATAAAACTATAAAACCTAAAAACACTAAATCTCTAATCGGATTATTAAAATGATATTATTTGGCCTAAATCTGATAGGGCTCACTTTAAAGTGAGTCTTGTAGATCTCGTCGATCCATTTTTCTGAAAATGTATTATACGTCCTAAATGGACGTTCTACTCAAAAGCAACTCTAATTTTGATTCACGGTTAAAATCTAACTTTTCGCACCGGAAACCCGAAAAGTCTAAAATATAATTTTTTTTCAATATTCCAGCTGCTAGCAACCTCTTTGTATTATCAATCCTCAAATCATTCTTCCTGGTTCTATGCTGCTTCTTTATTTTTATCTTCTTTAACCCAATTTCAGTTTGTTCTCGTCCTACATCACAGTATAAAGACTATCTGGTTTCATATTTCAATTCAACCAATTTTCATCGACTGATTCAAAGAGAAAATAGCCGAAGACACATATTTAATAAGATATAGAATAAGTTATAACAAGTAATCTTTCGTGAGTCGTACTCACAACATCATATTTACAAAAGATGTACTGATCTTTTAAGAACAAATGATAATTTTTTTGAGTAAAAGAACAAACGATAATTACTTGTGAGAGTGCAAAATTGAGGGTTTATAAGATTATTTTGTATCTTTAAAAAATGTACTTGAAATTTTGTTTACTGTTGTTTCACTATGTAATATCAGGTGAGCATGAGGTTCCAAATTACATTACTGTCTCAAAATCAAAGCATGGCGAATGATGTTTTCTTACTTGAAATAGGGAGTCTCGGTGTAATTCCTAGAAGTTAAGGATTTGTGTATAGTTACAAACCTTAACCTATTAGGGTTTGTATTGTATATATACCATGTAAACGTTCCTTGTTAAAATAAGATGAAATCTTCACCAAACACAAACTTTTTTATGGTACCAGAGTGTCGATCCACTGCCTAAGACTCGACCAAAACCCTCGAACAAAATTCTTGCTTCTAAGAAAACCCTCTATCCTCATTCAAACATGTCTAGTGAGGAAGAAAAGGTTCTCGCCTTGTTAAGGGAGAAACTCATGAATGAAGCAGCAGCTTCTCTTTTAGCACCTCTTGTACACACATTGGATCCATGGGAATATCTCAATCATACACTCTATATGCATTATTCTGACCAGCCAAGAGTTGTTCTTATGATTCAAGCTTTGATGGAAGACAATTACTCTGAATGGATCGGAATCTATGACCATGTCTTTGATGATCAAAAACAAAATCGTCTTTGTCAATGGCTCTACTGTTTGACCAGCAGCTTAAGATGATGAGCAACACCAATGGGATGGGTGTGACACATTAGCGAAATTTTGGCTAATCAGTTCTATGTTGAAGGAGATATCCAAGAGTGTGAAGCATTGTAAAACTTATCGTGCTACCTGACTGGATTGAAGGAGAGGTTCAGTCAAACCAACATGGTTCAGCTTTTCAACCTAGAAAATGCCATCTTGACATGCACACAAGGATCTGATTCTGTCACCGCTTATTACACCAAGCTTAAGAGTTTATGGGATGAGAGAGATTCAGTATATGACGTAACAATATGTGGTTGTGTCGATGGTGTGAAACTTTGAAAGTATATTGAAAACCAACAAGCAATGAAGTTTCTGATGGGTCTCAATAATAGTTATGATGTTTTGCAGAATAGTGTTATCATCATAGACCTTCTTCCAAATGTCAACAAGGTTTTTGTTATGGCATTGCGTCATGAAAAATAAGTAATGGTTGTGCACAACAAAAAGGTTGCATATGTAATAACCTTCCCGGTGCGGCGGCAAGGACACGAGAGTCAGAAGGGTCCGGCAAGGGTCCCTGAGCGAGCCCCGACACATAAATTCTCAGCCAGCTCTTCAGGTTGTAATTCAAGGTGGTGTGATATTTGTCAAATGGATAATCATTCCACCAAGTATTGCCGAGAACACATAACATGTGAATATTGCAATTGGAGCGGGCATGATTCTGAGCATTGTCGCTAGAGAAAAACTAATGAAGATGTCGCTGCCGTAGCCAAAGCAAGTCATGCGAATCATGTTATGGGAGTTCAAGAAGGGATGCAGTTCCCTTTTCGAAAGAGAATTGTCAGCAAATCATGGAGCTTTTGAACAAAAACAAAGTCTCAACATCCAAGTAAGTCAGTAATATTTCTTCTCCTGATGAGATATCGGGTAAAGCATTCCAAGTTGCTTGCAATAACAAAACTGGTGTTTAGATCATAGACAATGGAGCTAGTAACCACATTGTTTGTGATTATACTTTACTTACTGAGTCTCATTTTACCCATGACCGATTTTTTAAACTTCTAAATGGTCACATGTAGCAAGAAGTTTATCTCAAGCAAATTCAAACTGAAAGATCTTGGAAAGTTCAAGTACTTTCTAGGTATTGAAGTAGTTCGATCCAAGCATGAGATAACCTTATGACAAAGAAAGTATGCATTGGAAATATTAGAAGATACAGGTTTCTTATGTTCTAGAGCTTCTCGTTTTCCAGTTGATCATAATCTTGTTTTAACACAATCAGGAGGTGATTTGTTGTCCGATCCTTCACAATATAGAAGGTTGTTGGATGTATGATTTACTTGACAATTACTAGACTAGACTTGGATGCCGCATACCAGGTTCATGTACAAGTCTCGATAACCACACTTGGATGCTGCATATTAGGTTCTTCGATATCTTAATGGGACACCAGGTCATAGAATTTTACCGTCTTCAATTGGAAAGTTAAAACTAATGGACTTCTGTGATGCTGATTGAACTCGATGCAAAGATACAAGAATATCAGTTACAAGTTATTGTGTAATGCTTGGGAGAGCACCTGTTTCACAAAGATCAAATAAGCAAACCACAGTTTCACGGTCTAGTGCAACATACTTTAGTGGAAGGGTCATATATATATATATATATATATATATATATGAACGGTTCATGTTTGGCAGATTTGATGCGTTAATTGATTTCGGTTAGTTCAAAGCCTTAACGATCACCAAATTGGATAAAATTTTACAAAAATGATCTACATATATGAATCTAAGTATTGAACAGTAGAGATGTTTACATATGATCGAAAAAGTTGGTCTAATGTTTGATCCCTCATATATGTCAAAAAAATGATCCCTTAGTAGAATGACCCTATATATATATATATATAATTAAACTCTATTATTACCAAATATATATACATCTATATATACATTTTAATTATAGGATTAATGCCCATTAGCCCTAAATTTAAGATTTGTCTTCCCATTAACAAAATCAGATTTATAAATTCTCAATAACCAACTTACACAACAAAAGACAATTATACTCTTCATGAATTAAATAAACTATAATAAACCATTATAAGAGTCTATTATGAAATAAAGATTCTACGACCGGATTCCGACGACCGTTGATTAGACTCCGACGACCGTTGATCGGACCTCCTACTAGGGATAGTACGTGATGGGTACTTGTCATAGTAGGTCCTATTAGCAGTAGGACCTCCTACTAGGGTCAGTAGCTCACCTATAGGGGCAGTAGGCCACATATAGAGGCAGTATGACCTCCTACTGGGAGCAGTAAGGCCTCTTACTGGGGGCAGTACGACCTCCGACTAGAGTCAGTTGGACGTAAGATGCATTGACACAGGCTCAATACAACTCGTGCAACATTTGATGTTTGTATGAGTAAGATGCATTGACCAAAATACATATACCCATATACAAATTACTCTTGAACATGATTTTGTAAACTATTTTTGCATACTACATATAGAATTTGAAACTACCCATATAAATGGTTGCTTTGTTGATGAAGGATACTGGTCTACTACCCCCAGTATCTCCAATTATAACTACTTATCATCAATCGTCACCAACAAGAGAAGTAGCTGAGGTATACTTAAATCTTAGTTGAAATCTCAATGGGTTGAAGTGTATCATGTGCACGACAAAAGTCAAATATAATGTTATAAAAAATATTATCCATGATTGATATCTATATGCCTAAGTAATAATGAACATGAAGAAAGAATTCATGCAAGTCGATCACTATTCTATAGTTAATCAAGTCAATAATCTTTGCTAAATTGTTGTAGCTAATGATAAATTGGGGAACCATTTAACTATGAAAAAGAAAAATAAAAAGCAATAGCAAAAGAAAAAAGTAAAGATCATATAACCAATCCAAAACTAATTCACAGTACTTTAACCCAAGAAATCATTGGTCGTGGAATAAAGTGAACTTCCAGGTTTGATTGTGCTCCACAATTAGTACAAGTAGAGATGGATCAACGTGGAGTGGGAGACATATACGAGCCTACGAAGATCTGAGAGAATTAGGGCAAGCGAGAATGAGTACGGATTGTGTCACCGGCGAAGACCAAAAGTGGCGACGACTAGCTAGCCTTGCTCGTTCACTTAAAACGGTTCCACCGCTTAATCACCAGAAATTCACTGTCTCATCACGTCTAAACCTACGATTTCTGTGAGATCTTATGCTAGGACTTCAATCCATGCGGTGGAGCCATCGTCTTTAAAAGGCTAAGGTTTAGCATCGGGCGTCGTTGTCTGAACCTTCTCCACTGAGGAGAGGGAGAGAGAGAGAGGAACTAAATCTGGAAAAAAAAAAAGTCGTAAAAGAGGGAGAGTGAGATTAAAAGATGGTATTTTGGACAACAAAAAGAAGGAAAATGTTAAAAACTTTGTTAGTAAGAATATTTGTCTAAGAGTTCATAGGGTTAATCAGAATTTTAAAATCTGATTTTGTTAGTGGGAAAAAACTCTATATTTAGGGTTAGTGAGAATTTTCTATTAATTATAATATAATCACCACATATATATATATATATATACTCATTTAATTATAATCACAACATGTATATATATTATAAATACATAACAATATATATATACACTAATTAAAAATTCATCATTATATATATATATATATATCTTGAAACTACAAACATTATTCTACTACTTAATTTCAAATTAACACATACTTATATATATGCATAATATCAACAATTAACATATAATTATATATATATATATATATTTTATCGAAATCAACTCAAAATCAACAATAATATATAACAAAAAAATTGTATACGTACCTATACATAGGGGCGGAGACACACTTATCTTCAATGGGGTCTGTGCTCTAGTTATGTTTTCTATTAAAGACATCCTCATATGTATATACTATTAGTGCCCCACTCAACAAAACTATTACTTGTATATAAATATATAATATTTAAAGTTAATTTATTATGATGAGCTTAGACAGACTCATTGATTCCTTGGCCCATGTAATCTACATTTACATAATCATTTTAGCATATATAGATTTTGTTAAAAACAAAAATATAAATAATGGTTTTTTTGGATACTAGAAGCTATATAGTATAGTAAATGATTTATATTCATGTCAGACTTAGATTTATGGTTAATACAAAAACAATTAAACCACATTTTGAACATCTATATACACACTTTTCTTTATTCACTAGTTCTACAAAAACGATTAAACATACTAACCATACCAAGTGTAGATTCTGAATATTGTGAATACTTGTTTGCAGGTAAAAAAAATATATAATTAATGTTATTAAATTATTTTAATGTGCCTCATTAACTTAAAATTTCTAGCTACGTCACTGCCTACATATATGTATAGCGGGATATATATATATAGCTTCACGAACTCATTTTAGACAGATTCTGACAACACCCAACGATTTGAGAGGGATTTGTGTTTTTCTTACTGTTTTTTTAATTAATGATATGCTTCCTAGATCTGTAAATGTATAGAACTTTAGCCGACGAAAGAATAATTTCGTCAGCTAAAGTATACAATTTTTCGTCGTCTAAAGTCTCATGTCGTCGGCTAAAGTCTATATTTTCATCTGTTAAGAACAAAATTTCATCGGCTAAAGTTGAAAATAACCGACAACTTTTTTCGACAATAGCCAATGACATTTTTTCCGTCTGCTAAAATACTTTAGCCGACGACATTTTTTTCACTTGCTAAAGTATAGTGTAGCCGATGAAAAAAAATATTGTCGGTCTGTCTTTGGTTATTTCATCAGCTAAAGTGTTTTTTCTGGTAGTGTTAATGACAACAGAAACTTTTTTTTTTGATTGATAAGAAACTGATTGAGGTGTCTCTAGTGCATCCAAGGTTTACAACGTCAAAGGCCAAAGCAGATGATGCTTCTGACAGAATATTCTCCTCTCAAAAACACATACTGCTAAGCCTATGATCTAGATTGGCCAAAGAATTGGCTACAAAGTTTGCTTCTATGAGCATAAGTTTAAAGTACACAAACTCAACGGATTTATTCGAAGCCTTGATGTCTTGGACTAACTTGAGCAATCTCCGTAGTGGTGTAGATACTCCATTCACGACATCAATCACAAGCTTCGAGTCACCTTCCACTTCTATCTTGGTGAAACCACGACTCTTGGCACAAATGAGGCTTTTTTGAAGGGTCATAGCTTTAGCAACATGGACAGTGGTAGTGCCGAAGTAAAAGGAGGTTGCAACAAGAGAGTTATCATCTTATGTTCTTAGTATAAACCCCCTTGCAGTAAAATTACACCGCACTGAGCCATCAAAGTTAATTTTGATTCTTCCAAGAGATGTCGGGTTCCATTTAATGTTCATCCCATTCCTAGGAATAGAATGAGTCATTTTCATCATGCAATCAGAATGATTATGCATGTGACATGTGACAGCATCAGTTGTGGCTCTGGTTTAAGGTTTTACTCCTAAATATAACTTCATTTCTTGTTTTCCAAACCTGCCAGCAAGTTATGATCATCTTCTCAAAAAGTTTTGCATCAAAAAGATTATCCAAAAACCAGTTTCGTAGGACTTTGAAGAAGCCCTCATCCCACTTAATGGGAGGAAACATGTTCATTGTTTCCCAAATCTTCCTCGTAAACCTGCAGTAGCTAAAAAGATGGCATGTTATTTCGTTATCCTCATTTCAAAGGCAACAGAAGTTATCTTGAAGTATTCCAAAACGAGAAAGTTGGTCTCTAGTTTTCAGCCGGTCTCTTAATAAAAGCCATCAAAAAAATTTAATTTTTGGTTGAATATTGAGAGACCATAACTTTTTGATCAATTTAATACAAAAATGTTCTTGGGTATCCTGTAATTGCATCTAAGTTGTAGATTTCACTGTGAATCTTCCATGAGATGAGGAACCCTAAATGAATTCATCCTCTGAGTGGTTAACTAAGATGGGAATGCACATGATTTCTTTAACCACGTCATTCTCAAGAATAGAGAACAGTTTAGCTTCATTCCATTTTCCATATCAATAATGTAGTCATGTACACACTCATCAATGTTTACAGTACTCTTATTTTGTTCAGGGATGAGTTCTATTAAAGGGTATTCAAAAACCTAATTAAAAGTCTAAAAATTTATGGACTTACCATTTCCGACGGCCACCTTAAACCTTTGAAAATCAGGTCCCTTGTGTCAAGAATTTCATTCCAAGCCATTGAAGTTAAGCTAGAGTGCTAGATAATAGAGACTCAAGTAAACTTAGTTACTATTAAGCTAGCTAATGGTTACCATACTTTAAATCCTAGATGGACAAGACTAATAAGTTGTTAATTTATTAATCTACTTATCAAATGGTCCACAACATGATTTCAAAGGGTGACAAAATCCTAGAAATATGTTTTTAAGGACAACAAATTCAGATTCAAAACATACATGCATTTATAACAAAGTATCAACATTAATTTAAAATGAATTTAGGGATTCACAACCCTAACTCCTAATATAGAACTACTCAATACCTATAATTAAATACATCATCCAATACGTTGAAAATTAAGAGAAAAGATAAAGTGGAGAGAGAAGTCAAGTTAGGTTCACAAATTGCTAGAAGCAAATATGAACCCAACTTGATCTTAAGCTCCCACCATTTACCAAACTATAATTCTATGTTGGTGAGGTTTTAATGATATTGAGGAGAGTCCCTTGAGAAAAAATTATGGGTGAAGAGATTGGCCTTGATGTGAAAATAGTGTTGAGGAGACTAGGGTTGATTGGAAATTGGGGGTGATGGATAATTGAAGAGGAAAAATGAATGAAGAGTCGAGATGAGGTGTGCAGCTATGTTGCACGGACATGGACACAAACATTGACACGGTTCGACACGTTAAATTTAAAAAAATCTAAGATCCGACAAGGCATGGAAATTGTATATAATTAATATATTTATGTATTTTAATACATAAAAAATACTGAAAACATGAGCTTCAGACCACATATGCGATTATCAGCAAAGGAACGCTGCAATTGAATGAAGATTAAGAAACCACTAATTTGAAGTGGAAAAAGAAGATGAAAGAAGAGGGGAAGAGTGGAAAAGAGATTAAGTTGCAGTTTACAAACTAAATCAGAGTTTAAACATTTCCTAGGAAGGATACATCATATATCAACACTCTTACTATTCTTTTTTGTTTATTTTCTGCTTAGAGGTTGTTATAATTTTTCTTTCGGGTTTATATTTTTTTGTAAATGAAATTACTAACGTGCATGATGTGTCTGATGATGACATGACGAGTCGGTCAAAATGTTAGGCCATGTCAAAAAAGTTAAAAAAATGTGTCGAACACGCCGACACTCCTCCCTCATAAATGTTCGTGCAACATAGGTGTACGGCTGCCTCCTCTCCTTGTATATTTGACGTTGGTCTATTTATATTCATGAGAGAATTGGTTGAGACGGTCAAAAGACTGTCAGGTGGCTGTCCATGATTAGATTAAAGGGGTAAATTCATCATCAGTCCCCCATCTCTTGTGGCAAGGCCTATGTGATACCTAAACTCTATCAATATGATACCTGATCTTTTGTTATGATATCAATGAGATGTCTCCGTCCACTTTCCGTAACGGCACTGTCAAACTAGTGACGTGGCAAACAACTATGGATAACCACAAGTCCCTTACCTCTTGTGGCAATGTCAATGTGATATCCAAATTCTAAAACATGTCAATGTGATACTCATACTTAATTTCGCTATCAATGAGAGGTCAGAGACGTCACGTCGCCGTCAGTTTAGTCAAGTGACGCGCATGTGACATTCATAAAAAAATAATTAAATGACCAAAATAACCTTCATTTGAACTTTTTGTTAATTCTTTCTTCATTTTCTTTTGAATCAATATAATCTCAATTGTCATCTTCGTCTGCTAACAGCACCACTAACAAATTCCTCATTCTCAATATATCATCACATCACATCTCTCAATGGTGATTGAAACACCCCAAAACAAGATTATATGTCTCTCACAGCTCCTAGACATCCCCCTCTCAAACCATCTTCCTCTCCACTCCTACATCTTCCAAAATAAATCCAACTACCAAAGAAATCCAAAAGCCTGAATTGATAGCAGATTAGGAAACAGAACCCCAAATTCAATTCTCATCGATTTAAACCACAAATCTTGATCCTCGACGAAGTTTCCCTGTCCCGTCACTCTCCGCCCTTGTCACCTCTTCCTCCACCTCACCGCGTTAGAACCCTCGATGAGGACTTCTCTGGCCATAACGACGGCTTCCTTCAGCTCTAATTGCAAAGCCTCAATTTTTAACATTGTCGATATGTCGGAGTCGAGCAATTCACCATGGCAATGAAAAGTGGTGAGATAGAGACGACAGAAATGGTGATAATAAAGAACAAGAAGAAAAAGTTGAAGGTGGAAGGAAAAATTAGAAAGTGACAAGTAGCAAATGATAATCATACAGAGAAGAGGTAAGTTCACCATCAAATGAAAATCTAACATTAGAGTCCTTGTATATATATATATATATATATATATATAGAAAAAGTTGAAGGTGGAAGGAAAAATTAGAAAGTGACAAGTAGCAAATGATAATCATACAGAGAAGAGGTAAGTTCACCATCAAATGAAAATCTAACATTAGAGTCCTTGTATATATATATATATATATATATATATATATATATATATATTATATATATATATATATATATCCAAGGGACTCGTATTCGTCTCCACCGACTGTTCTGCCTCCGAACACCACTCAAATTTGCAACAAATCATCTCCTATGTGTTGTACCACACAAAGTCTGAATCTGCTCTTTGGGTTCACGTCGAGCATCATACCAAGTCGCGTCAAACGTTGCAGATCTCGATGTTGGAGCAATACGGATCTTGAGTAGATCAAGCAGATCCAAGGTCGAGGTTGAACTCGCTAGCATCGCAGATCTGGACTACAATCTCTAAATTTGTTGAGGAATTAAATATGAGAAAGTTAGTTGATTTTGTGTGTATGAGCATGTGAGAGGAAATATCATACTGCCCTTTTTTGGGTCACATGCTCGTCACTTGACTAAACTGGCCGTAACGTGACGTTTCCGACCTACATTGATAGCGAAATTAAGTATGGGTATCACAATGACATGTTTTAGAATTTAGGTATCACATTGGTCTTATCGCAAGAGTTAAGGGACTAGTGGTTATCCACAGTTGTTTGCCACATCACTAATTTTACGGTGCCGTTACTGAAAGTGGATGGAGGCAGATTGATATTATAATAGAAGATCATATATCATATTGATAAAGTTCAAAGTTTAGATATTACATTGATCTTACATAAGAGTGAGCGATTGATGATTAATTTACCTCTAGATTAATTAAATGAATAGCAAAGGGGTTGATCATGACTTTCACGAGGCTAGCACCACATGCTCGCATATATATCTTCCCGTCTTTCATTTAATTAAGAGAAGGATTAATCAATCAAAATGTGTTTTGATTAATTAATTCTTTTCTTAATGGATTATGTCATATTTAAATATTGATGAAGGTTGAATCACGTTGATCATTTTCTTCATTTTGCTTTAATTGTACACCGATTTCTTTCGAAATCTAAATTTCTGTTTATTTTCTATAAATAAAGAAAATTAGATTAATTATATATTAATTTACTTAGAATATCTGTAGCAGTTTCTCTGAAAATTCTTTATTATAAGAAAACAAAAGTCAAACCTTTGATTCATTTTTATTCTCTAACTCCAACATCTTCTCCATTTTAAAGATTCATGTTCATTCCCCAAATGCTTCTATAAATTTATGGAGTTTGCTGTAAATATGAGGAATTTGAGTTTATCTCTCTTCACATTCCCCATTTTAGAGAAAATTTTAGAGATTCTGTTGGAATAAAACACTCAACATCTTCCCTAAAATGGAGAAATTCGAGAAAATGGGGAAGCTGTTAGAGATTCTCTTAGAGCATCTCCTACAACTTCCTCATATTCTTGAATTTCTCAAATTTGAAGAATTTTTATGTGTTTTGTGGTCGAACAGCTTCCCCATCTCATTCTTTAAAATGGATGATTGAGAAGAAAAATGAGCATTATTTTCCTAAATTTGCAGCAAAACCATCATTCTCCAAAATTTAATTCTTCACCAATTCTAATAAGAATCAAATATATTTAAAATATTTTATTGATTTTTTATGGATAAAATACAATTTCAATTGTTTTTTATAATTAATATTGTAATAACATAATTCTATTGTTCTATTAAATGTTGAATTCTCTAAAATGGAGAAACTGTTGGAGTTTGAGCAAATTTTTTTTGAAGATTTTGTCTTTTACTTCCCTATTTTAGAGAAATTTTGCAACAAAGTCATCATTCCCCAAAATTTAATTTTTTGCCAATTCAAATTAGAATCAAACATATTTAGAATCTTTTATTGATTGTTTATGGATAAAATACAATTTCAATTGTTTTTTTTATAATTAATATTATAATAACATATTCTATTGTTCCATTATATTTTGAATTCTCCAAAATGAAGAAGCTGTTAGAGTTCAAATTTTTTTTTTAGATTTTGTCTTTTGCCTTCATATTTTAGAGAAATTTTAAGGAAGCTATTGGAGATGCTCTTAAGAACTAGCTTAGTTTACGTGTTTAAGTAGTTATTACGTGTATAGTAGTCGTTACGCATTCTAGAGATGTTTGCCTTAATAAAAATAATGTATTTTTTTCATCTAGACAGTTTGCTGGAAATTGTTTGCAACCTCATTTGTAAGGCTAGGCACTTCATACCGCAATCCTGATCCCACATCGAAAATTGGCAAGACGGGACATAATTTTAAAATGAGGGTATTGTCCCGTCCCGAAAGTATAAATGTACTTGTATCCGATCATAACCGTCTGATTTTTAGAGTGTATAATATCTTACAATGGACTCAAAAACACTCAATGAGACTCCCAAAACCTAAATATAAATTCACAGTACTAGTTTCATACAACAAGAGCTAGATAATTCATTCACATTTGATGATGATCATATGAAAGATATCGGTTACCACAACGAAGCTATATAGTGATAGCTAGAGCTCTTTTGATTTTTCAAACTTGAGAGTTTTCTCGAGATCTTAATTAATTAGTTAGATACAAATTACAAGCATTTAATTGATTAGTTATTGATTCCCTTTTCATTTTTTTAATTTTTGTTTGTCTTGTACTTATATAGAGTTAGGAGTTTAGAAATAGGGCAATTATGCCATAAAAAATGTAACACCATAGAATATATATATATATATATATATATATATATATATGAGAAATTAATACACAATAAAACCCTCATCAATATTGGATGAGTTCATATTGACTTTATAAAAATAGATATAAAATTTCTTCAAGAATTTAGGATCAATTTATCTTTTCTATGTTTTTTTTTTAATTTTTTGTTTGTATCGTTGCGGGATCCCAGTCTCGTCCCGATCCCATCTCGATACCGAATTGGATCGCCCCGTACGTGATACATTTCGAAAAATACAATCTCGTCTCTATAATATATTTTTGGGACGGAATGAGACGGGATCCCATCCCATCCCATGCCCAGCCTTACTCATTTGCATTGATCGGATCCTTCCAAAAACACAACATTATGTATACCAAGATATTTACCAATAGTTTTATTTTGTTGAATATTAATAACATTAACAATTTCATTTTTAGTACTACTATTAACTTTATCAGCGAAGAAGAGGGAGTAGGGCTGGGAAAAAAGCCTGAAGAAAAAAACCTGGACCGGACCGCCGGGCACGGGCAGGAGGGCCGGGCTTTTTTCCAGGCTCATGTGTTGTTATATGATAAACGGGTCGGGCTTTTTTATGTTGGGGCCGGTCTCGGACCTTCATATCCTAAAACAAAAAAGCTCGAAAACCCGGGACCTTAGGTGCTATTATCTAATTGGCTTTCGTAACATGTACAATGCACTAGAACATAACAAAATAACCCTAAATCATCGTTTTGGGTCTGAAACCCGGGAGGACTCGGCCCGATTGGTACCGGTCCAGACATTACTGGGTCCTGCAAATAACTCATCAGAGCCGGGCTTCACCTGGACCCTAATTTGTTAAGGATAAAACCAGACCCGTAATATTACCATCGGATCGGACCTTGAAAAAACCAATCCGTCAGCCCGCGCGCAGCCCTAAGAGAGGATTTTTAGAAGTTGATCATCTGACAAAGAAATATACTAGACATGAAAGATACTAGACAGCTCGGCAACCCTTACCTCCATGCTATACTCAATATTTTTTAAAATATTTTTTACTAGGAAAATGAATAACTGACATCTATTATCCAACTTGAACGGCCAAGATCTCCTCCAAGCAGACAACCAGACAGCACTATAACCACAACTATTCCGGCAAAGCCATACAAACTCGCAAACAATCCAGATAGCATTAGCAATGACAGTCTGCTCTCACCATAACTCCAAGGCTTCAATCCCACATTCCCAAAACCTCATTCCCTTCTTGTTCTTCTTCATGTTCATGTTCTTGTTCCTCATCATCTACTGAAAACAATGCCAAGGTGACTTTGCAACCGAATGTTGTGAATAAAAGGAGCGTGTTCAATGTGGGTATTGGGGTCTTGGCAGCTTCGGTTGTGGCATTGTCACCTCTGGAAGCTTATGCCACGAGAATTGAGTACTACGCCACCGTGGGTGAGCCTCTTTGAGAGATGAACTTTGCTCCTTCTGGCCTTGGTTTCTGTGAGTTTCCAAGCTTTGTTTGTCTTTCAACTCAATGTGCTTAGTTTGGTTAGATTTTTGTTCCAAAAGGAAAAGTCTTCTGGGATCGGTATTTAATGGATAATGAAGAAAGTTTGAAGCTTGTTACATATGAGAAATTTGATATGTGAAAGCCATAAACTTGGGTCATTAAAATAATGGGTATGATTTAGGTTAATGTGATATAGTATGAAATGTATACAATCTGCATTTAGAAGGTAGGAGGATCAGTTTGGAATGGATTTTGCTTCTGAGCATGGCATTATGGACATGAGCTGTTGAAATTTCCTTGATCCACAATGTTATGTCATTCATTGAGTAGGTTTTGATATGTTCTCATGACACCTTAGTAGTGTTGCTATATACCTTGATAATGTTTTGAAGACAGTGAAGATGTACTATTTCATCTGTTTTAGTTCGTTCGACTCAGTTTTTTAGTTATATCTTGTTGGTGTCTTTAGTATCGTTCGATTACAGAAATGTAGCTGTTAAGAGAGAATTTCAATAAGTTATGTGTTTAGTTATACCAACCTTACGTTATTCATATACCTACAATTTTAAGAAAATTTTTGGGGCTATTGAAATGGCATTCAAACTACCAACATTAAGATCAATAGATTAACAAACAACCTTACTCTAATGGATCTCTTACACTTAAGAAGCCCAGAAAGATGACTAATGAATGATCTTTTCCCACAATCCTGCAATGTTTGCCAACAACTTATATACACCCATTGTAGATTCATTACACTGCAAGATTCAGTGATGGGACAGTCTTTGACAGCAGCTACAAACGTGGTTGATCTCTCACAATGCGTATTGGAGTTGGCAAGGTATGAAGTTTCTCTCAATAATTGATACTAGTCAACCTTGTTACTAGTCTCTCTTTGTATCCATTTGATATTAATCTTGCATGAAAGTTTTAAACATGCGATCATGAGTATAGGCCACAGCAATATCTTCACTAGAATGAATACTAATAAAATAGTATTTAGCATATTGTGTCTTCTGATCACATCAACTACGTATTATAAAAGCTCTTTGCTTTTGGTAAGTTGATGAGTCTTTGCGTTCTTTTTCTTAGTGAAGTTACATTTTGCCTTTCTTTAAACAGAAGAATGCATTCTGGTAGATAAACTGAAAACTCACAGGGGAACAGTGTATGTATCATCTAACTTCTTCAACGTGTATTTCAAAGCAATTGAAAACTCACAGGGGAACAGTGTGAGTAGATAAACTGAAAACTCACAGGGGAACAGTGTATGTATCATCTAACTTCTTCAACGTGTATTTCAAAGCAATTGAACTTAAAGAAATCAACTTCTCAGTAAGGAATGTTCATATCCTACTGAAGCTATTGGAGTGATTGCGTATTTGATTCTTTCTTTTGACCATTTTTAGAATTCCAGGAAATACAATAAACACTAGTATCTGTTCTTTCTTCTTGCATCGTCTTGTTTTCTTTTCTCGCTACTTGTGGTAGTTTTATGACTTCATAGTTAATGGAGTGACCCATTTTGTTTTTTTATTAGAGACTTCTTCTGAAGGCTGTAGAATTGAATGTTTGAGGATTGTAGTTAATTTTTCATATCGTATCCCTTATTAAGTTCATCTTTAGAAATAGATTACAGTGCTGAGGCTGAGGCTGAGACAATGACGTAGGAGAATGACTACTTCGATACTAATTGATAATAGACATAAAGAAATAAAGAGAAATAGAGATTGAAAAGAGGAGAGGCAAGAACACCTAGAGGGAGACTTTTGCATAAAGGAAGTAGATTTCTTAACTAAATTAAAAAAAATAGACACCAGATCTTTTCTGCATTAAGCTAGGGATTCTGTATAATGAATCCAAGATAGATCCAGCATTCTTTTTTCTTTTCTTTTTGGGGGGTGCATGTGGATTTAGACAAAATATGGCCTAACTTACCACAAATTCTACTATATAACTATTTGACAGTTGACACCCAGTTTTATTTTCATAATTGCTTGGTGTCAGCCTCTAGACGTGATTAACAACATATTTTTTTCATCTTGTATGCATTCCTATTCAGAGAAATGGTTTTACTAGGATGTTAAAGTGTGCTTAGTTAAAATTATCAGTAAAGCAATGCTTATCACCTTATAGTATGCTCATCTAACACTGTCTCCTACATGTTTATGGAGTTCAGGTCATTAAGGGATTGGATCAAGGAATTTTTGGAGGTGAAGGTGTGCCTCCAATGCAAGTAGGTGAGGTTTTGAAGCTGATTATCTGTTTATGCTCATCTAACACTGTTCAGTATTACTCTAAAAAAATAAAAAATCATTTGTTACTTCTCATTTGCATAAAAAAGACAAGTCTTCACCCAACAAAATATTGCACAGGGGGGAAACAGAAGCTTCAAATTCCTTCAAATTTAGCATATGGGCCAGAACCTGCCAGTTGCTTTGCAGGTGAAGTTGTAGAATCTGTGAAACTCCATATATTGATTCCTTAGATTTTTTGGTCA
Source organism: Comarum palustre (assembly GCA_951800085.1). NCBI lineage: Eukaryota > Viridiplantae > Streptophyta > Magnoliopsida > Rosales > Rosaceae > Comarum > Comarum palustre. Next base: position 5,876,521 of record OX637590.1, on the reverse strand, counting down.
TATATGGAGCCACCATGGTATCTTTACTCTTGTCATCAACAAAATTATCTTAGAGTGCCAGAGCCATAAGAGACGTTAAAAAATGCTAATCAGGATAATTACAATCTACTGTCTGCTTTTGTATGTTTATGAACATGATTTGATCAACTGATCAACTTAGTTTAATCAATACATATCGATGGTAAACTTGATGGCATCATAATGATGTACTGCCATGCTTGCTTACATTGTGACATTTTTAATGTCCGATGGAGACTGAGGACAAAATGAACATATGCACCATCGATTATCATGGTAACTGTTGAGAAACTGATATATGTATATTTCTGTTTTAGGTGACTGCAATATACCTGGAAATGCTATTCTTGACTACGTTATTAATTTTGTTGGCATTTGCTCGGGATATAGATCATTACCTACAAGCCTACTGGGGAAATAGACATTACCTAGTAAGTGCATCTCCAGATTTTCCATGACGTAAAGCTCAAGTTGAGACAGGAATGCAAGTACAATTCATATATGAGAGCACCTTTTCTTACGCTTGGCTTGCAGATCAAAATTCAATCCCCTGGATGACATAAAGCCCCGGCATTCTATGTTGAGCGAAATTGGTAGCATCCCAGCCCTTCTGTATTTTATTGTACATTCTAGACATGTATGTATTTAGCATTCATTACATCTATGGAGACTATAATAATTTAACAAAACTATTCACCCCCAAATAACAGATGAATAAATATTTATCTTCTGTGATATGAGGTAGCTTAGTTGTTTTATCTCATAGAGTATCAAATCCCATTGTCAGTCTCAAAGTATAAGGTGGTAGATGATAGTTCAATTCTCTAGAGGGAATCACTGAATAAATTCAAAAAAACACATACACCGGAATATGTTAGGCTACCTCTATTCCAATACCATTTATCTAGGTTTTGTGCTAGAGTTCATGTGTTGCTTTTAGCATTTAACCAGAACCCTTATATTATTTGGGTGCAGAACTGGGCAGTACTGTGGGATCATGCATAAAAAGCAAATATATCAATGGTCCTGCCTTCTTTTATTCTTCTTGGTCCTATAGTTACTAATGGAATTGATGTGGTTGGTTTGATATATGGCCCATGACACATTCCTCTTATAGTCTAATGTATCTCACCATCAACACTACCAAAAGGTGTCACTATGCATGCCTTTGGGGGAAGAGTACTGTGATCTGTGGTGCAATGCCTTTGGGGGAAGAGTACTGTGATCTGTGGTGCAATAAGAGATCGAGATCATTAGAAGAATGTCTGAGATTGCTTTTATGTTGGGTAAGTTACTTAATGAGACCTGTGTTTCTTTAGGATCTCTAAAAATCTAAAATTGCTTTGAATGAACTAGTCTGAAAGTTGGAGGACCTCACTGCTTAGTTACCATCTCACTTGACATTGTTCTGGTCAGCTTTTTGTAAAGGGGAACATGCTCCTGTATGTAACAGTGTAACCCTGCTGACATTGCTTCTGGTTTGAGCTTTGAATTTATTTACTTTCATTTTTTTCGAGAGAACCATTTAGTCCCGAGACCAATGATATCCAATATTCTGGAATACTTCTATCAGACCATGAATGGTTTCTTTACATTTTAGTTACTGTTTTAAGTGTTTATTCTTTAAAAGGAAGTAATCTGATTAGTTAGCATTACTTTTTGAAATATATTTTGGTCCAAAAGTTTTTGTTTCTTACCACTACTCTGAAATGTAATTGAGCTTTGTGGTTCCATTTACTGTCAAATGATAATCACTTAAGGTGTGATTAGACTAAAGATGCTTATGGTTTCTTTTGGGGGGGGGGTAAATAAGATGCTTCTTGTTTTTAATCAGAATTGTAGATCAATTGCTGTATGTTTTCTTGAAGTTATGAGGTGAGTTTCAGCCTTTGAGATGTTGCTTTCAAAACTCTAGGTATGTATAGTAAAATGTCTTTACGCTTCCTCTGGATCAGAGAAAGGATACAGAAAAGAAAAGTAAAAAAGGCTAAAAGGGAAAGAAAGCTGATTCCTTTTCATGCTTGGTTGAGTAACTAAAAAGATGGATTTTCTTTTGCCAGGGGGGGATTTCCTTGCCTTTCTGGAACCAAAATGGTTCTGAATAATTTTAGCTTTTGGCGCCAATTATTTTGAATTCTAGGCTCCTCTAGATCTTTTTACACATGAGGGCTAGGACGTTGGTTTTACTTGACATGTTCTGCGAAGCACATGTAAGCGAGTTTCGATCGAGAAGTCTTCAGTGGAGCACCTTGTGTCACATAGATGACGATTTCATGCAAGATATCATTTATACCAAAATGTGATTTTGAGCTCGTCACTTGGAATCTACTGAGATCTTTCAGTGTCACACATTATAGATGTAATCTTGAGTAAGCATTGCAATTTGAACCAGAACCACTTCCTTTGCCTTGAATGTTAGTTTTGCTTATGAAGTGGCAATAGGTACTCCCATAAGGTCCTATATGTCAAGCAGCGCGTGCTCGGCTTCTTCTGCTGGAATTCCCCAGTTTAGTTGAAAGGCTCAAGAACCCTCTGCTCATCGCCAATATCAGATGTCACTCTATATAACAGTAACATCATGAACATGGACAAGATAGAGCGCTCTGATAAGTACCACATACCAACCCAGTTTCACCAAGTACCCAAACCACTATTCTTCTGCTTTTGAAATGTTGCTGATTTCAGACATAATATACAATGTGTCTGGTACATCATACATTGTTTACACAATTCTTTGTATATAAAATCTCAAACATCCCCACTCATTACTCAGGAATTTTGGTTGATTTTGGATTTGTGTGTTCCAACTTTTGGACCATCCACCAAATCCAAAACCACATACATATGATATGCAAAGTTTTGAAATATCGTAAGCAAAGTTGGGTTAATGTCTTCATCCCACTATAATATTGTGTTGATTCGGGTTAAGCCCGATGATTTGCTGATAGAATTTTCTGGGTTACTCGTATATTTGTAGAGACTAGTTGAACTGGTTCTTGCTTCTTTTCAATTGGATTAGAGGCATATCATATTAGAGGTTTAGAGATCATCACCCCAACAAATCAAAAACTCACATCTCATATGTGAGGAAATCCCACACAAAGTTACAAACTTGGGGAAGAAAATATTTGAAAAAAAAAGTTACCCTACATTCAAAATATTACAGTGGCTTGGAGCTAGGAGACTAATCAGAGTAGAATAGGGAGAAAATATTTTGTTCTATTTTGTGAAACTAGCTACATGATAGAGCAGGCATTGGGGTTTTCATCACTGAACATGGATGTGTAGGGGTCTTCATATCTTGTCATGGTGCCAGTAGTTGCAGTGTTCTCCACTTTCCTGACATAACCAGGAGGTGCCTTCTTGTCATAAGCTTGAGCCATGTATGGCTGAGCCACTAGATTGTAAGGAACATAAGGCCATATCTCTGCCCTCTTTCCTGTAGACTTTGCCTTCTTCAGCACCTTGTTGGGTTCAACAAACCCTGTAACACTCACCTTCTGTTGCTTTCTGTTAATCTCCACTGATTTTACTCCTGCAAAAACACCCAGTATTTTGATCAGCCTAATGTAATGCCAGTTATGTCTTATGACAAAACAAAGAAAATGAAAATGAAGCAAGGAAATGTTGACATACCACTTAAAGAAGAGAGGGCCTTCTTGACCTTAAGCTCACAACCATCACAATCCATTCTGACTTTGAGCTCCACAGTCTGTAACTGCTTCTTCTTGTGTTTATGGCCACCACTACCCATTAGATCAGACAAGTACTCCAAAGTTCCTCCAACTCCCATTTTCGGCTTTTAAGGTTTACTCAAAGAATAATGAGTCTGGAAGTTTGATGAATACTGTAGGGCTTGAAGAATTTGTATAAAGAGAAGCACAGAAGCTGATTGGCGGTGTCTGAAGAAAGTGCAAGGAACTTCCTGGTGAACAAAACAAGATATCCTTGTCTTCTAACACAGAAAGAGAAAGAGAAAGGCTTCTAAGGCTGCTCTGAGGTTTCTTTTACTTGCAATGAGATCTTTCTTTTACACTGGCATCCTTATATAGGGGTTTTTCTTATCCCTTTCAGCTTGAAACAGAGGAAAGGTAGTGGACCCCTAAACAACAGTAAACAACAGCTTTAGGACCCAGATATTTGTTGTCATGGAGGTTATATTGGAATTTAAATATAATTAATTGTAGTTTATAATTGTTCTTTCTTATTAGAGAAAGCTTTATATATCCTTGGTGCCGATGAAAGAATACAAGGCTCCATCATTGCATTTGTTCCCCAACATCTTTTACCTTTGCATATCATTGCACATAATCTTTGCCTTGATTATGCACCCATTGTTTGAGGAAAATGAAAGAGAAACTGGGGAGGGGAAGAGGGTTTAGAGCTGCAAAGAGGATCATGCTCTCATTGTAGCATGTATATAGAAATGCTACAACTGAAACTCTATGCATGCGTCTAGAGTTATCGTAAATTTTCTAGAGCTTGTGAATGTGTAACTCTTGAAAGAACCATTTTCGAGCATCAACGAAATCCGAAGAAAGCTAGGCATATCTAGGCAAAATGCCATAAAATGGATGGACCCTCCGAGGCTCTAAAGATTCGAATAGAGTGTACCCAGTGAAGGTTAATTTGAAAGCAATGTTTTGACATGGAGAAAGTGCCAAGAACCGATGTTTATGTGTTTGAATGGATCCAATCAGGTCGATTAAACAAACCAGCTTCCACGTTCGAAGAAAACAACACCAGGGGCACCATTCGAAGAACAATCACAGGGGTGCTGGTGAGGACACATGGCAAGAATCAGAAGGTGGTGATGAATGATCCAACGGTAGGGTCAGCTGGCTAGCTGCCTCTGAATGTGGGGGGTGGTTTGTTTATTATTCCATATTAGACGTCGTCGTCTGGTTGGGGTCGCTTAATTCTGAGCTGTTTCGGTTGGTAAGCAGGAGCATTGAGAGCATCTTTCATTGTAACCTAAATTTAGCTTAAAAATAAAATATAGAATTTTATTTTAGAGTAACTTTATCAGACTTTCTATTTTAGTTTTTAACTATTTTAAAGAGCGTGTTTAGTTTTTTTTAATATTTTCGGAGCTCCAACAGACTAGCCAAATTTAAAATATTTAAATTTCAGCTATCTCGCTAGCTATATTTAGCTAGCGAGATGACTCAAGTAAAACTAGCTATAATTCAATACATTCATTTTAAGATAATTTAGTTGATATATAAATACATTTAAACTATTTAATATTTATTTAAGGGATAATATTGATGTAATGCTAACTATAATAGAGAGCACTGATGCGTGCATATTTCTAAACGGCCTAGCCAAAATAACATTTTAACTATTTTAAGTTAAATTTGACTTACAAATAACTAGCGTTGTTGAAGTTGCTCTTAGTTTTTTAGTTTACCAAACTCTCTTATCATAAGTTAAATTCTTAGTTAAACCAATACCAATTTGACTTAAAATTGACTCCCATTATAAGCTAAACCTTAAGCTAAAACCAATTTTTTCTTTTTGTCATGTATTTCTTTTGAGTCAAAAATTAACCATGAATTTTTTATGTATAAATATACTCTATATGGGGCTTATATAAATATATCTCGTCGAGATCTTTACGATGATTATTAGTACAAATTTTTAAATTTATATGATAGTGTATAATAAAAGGATAAATCTAAATTTGAATAAAATATAATTAATTTTAGCCTATCAAATTCTAAAGCTAAATTTGGCTTACCAAATAGCTCAAACTAAATTTTTCTCATTGAGAATGATAATATAGTTTATGATGGAAGCAACTATAGGCCAAATTTGATTTTTTAGCTTACGGTGGGAGATGATCTTAGCTTCACCTTAGGATGATCGAGCCACGAACCTTCAAAGCGTGTAGGAATCGTTGCCAAAAAAAGCGTGTAGGAATCCTGACGTGCTTGATATGGGAAGGTTTCCCAAATATGGAACTTGTTTGGTATAATGGAATGCTAGCTATGTCAATCTTCGATGCATTAATGAACCCATTTGGTGTATGGATTAAGGTTGATCGATTTACATTAGAAGAACTAACTCTATTTAATGATCCACCAAGTTATACATCACTAATTAAACTTTCACGATACATTAATGTAACAATATTTATGTTAAAATAACACGATTTTGCGTAAGAAAGACTAATATGCACTATCTAGTGACTAGTGATGACCAAGCTAATCTATTATTAGATTGGCTAAGCGCATTACAAGGGACAAGCAAATTTATTTACGTTTCCGTATGTTTTTTGTTGAATCATTTTTATTCGAAAGAAGTAAAGGAAATAGTAAAGGAGTTATAAGATGCGTGTACATGAACTGTTAGCTTGGCAAGCTAGCTTAACTTCATGAACACAATAACCTTGCGGCAGACGCGTTTGGCTGCTGCAGACATAGCCGGTTTACAATATTATGCAACTCAAAGCTAGAGGAAACCAAGCTTGACAAACCAGTACTCATTCCAAAAGAAAATAACCCTCAACAAATTGTCCCCAGTTTCAATTTGTTGAAAGCTTCCTAGATCCTTCTGTTGTACCAGCACTACCAGAATAAATATCATAGCCGACGAAAAAAAAATTAGCAGGCCGACGAAATTTTTTTTCGTCGGCTAAAGTCCATTTTAGCCGACGAAAAATAGTTTCGTCGGCTAAAGTGGACTTTTAGCCGACGAAAAAAACTTTCGTCGCCTAAGTGAAATTTTCGTCGGCTAAAAGTCCACTTTAGCCGACGAAACAACATTTCGTCGGCTAAAGTAGTTTTTTTCGTCGGCTATAGTCTGTGAACTATAGCCGACGAAATTTTAAAACTTTGGCCGACGATATATATAATTTCGTCGGCTAAAATTCTTTATATTTCCAGATCTAGACAGTAGCTGATTTGAAAGAAAAAACGGGAGAAAAAATTTTGGGGTTGGCGAAATTGTTGGGTGTTGTCGAAATCTGTCGGAAATTAGTTTGTGGCGCTATATATAGGTACGTATATGTATATATCTTGTTTTTGAGTTGATTTAAGAGTTTTATTTTCGTTATGCACATTGATTTTGAGTTTTAATTAGAGTTGATTATATTGTGTTTTGAGTGTGATTGAGTTGATCGATTTGGGTTTGATAATATATATGAAGTTGTTGATATATATATATATGTATATTAATTTGATTATATTAATTAGTAATTATTATATATATTAATTGTACGTTAACTCAGATATAATATAAATTGAATGATTCGTAAATTTAATTAATTAGCGTTTATACATATATATTATGTTATTTTCTCAGGATATGGATAAGAGTTGGATTTCGCTTCCAAAATGGGACAAAAGATATGCTAAAGGAGTTGTTAGTTTTATTGAATATGTGATCAATAATGCTAAAGGGAATACAATTTTCTATTGTCCGTGCACTAAATGTCAGTGTCGCAGCGATATGTATCAATTTCCAATTGACAAGGTTTGGCAGCACCTTCAAAGTAATGGGTTTTGGGAGAAGTACACATGTTGGATATATCACGGTGAAACATCATCAAGGGGTCCGCATGATCATGGGCAGTTTTCTGAGACGGGCAGTACATCCAACGATCCAACAACGGCCTTCATCAACGATATGTTTCCTTATGAGAGGGGTGTATGCTCTGAAGGACCGTATATGTCTGACCCGGTGCAGCCCTTCCCTAGAGTTGTCAACACTGCTGGTATTGACAGGTACAACAAACTACTTGCTTTCCAACAGACCCCTGTGTACCCCGGTTGTCAGAAAACGGTTCTTGAAAGTGTGATGGACGTTATGAAGATTAAAGTTGAGACAAAATCGACTGTGAAGGCTGTTGATGAGTATCTACAGTACACTGCTTCGATGCTGCCCCACGGTCATCGTCTTCCTACCACTCATCATAAGGTCCGATGTATACTGAAAGATCTTGGGCTTTCCTACATCAAGATCCATGCATGCAGATATGATTGTGTTCTCTTCTGGGGTAAAGATCCAGAAGGGAATGACCTTGGTGACCTTGACACATGTCCAGTATGTCAGAGTGACAGGTATAAGTTGACTCCTGCAGGCAATAGGAAACCTATGAAGGTACTTCGGTATTTCCCGTTGAGGGATAGGCTGGAACGGTTGTACATGTCATCACACACGGCCAAATCTATGAGATGGCACGCTGATAGGGAATTGCAAGGCGAAGATACCCTTATACACCCTGCTGACGGGGAGGCCTGGAAGCATATAGACAGGGAGTTTCCTCATTTTGCGTCTGAGGTCCGAAATGTGAGGCTCGGGCTCTCATCCGACGGGTTCAATCCTTTTGGCAACATGAGTCTTCAATACAGTGTATGGCCGGTGATTTTGGTACCATACAATCTTCCTCCATGGATGTGCATGAAGAAGGAATACAATATGTTGAGTTTGTTGATTCCGGGACCCGGTTATCCAGGGAAGTGTCTCGATGTGTATTTGAGACCCTTGATTGAAGAGCTTAAGTTTTTTTGGGACGTTGGTCATCCCACTTATGATAAGTTCATGCACGAGATGTTCCAGATGCATGCTATGGTTGTTGGTACCATTAGTGATTTTCCTGCTCGTGGGATGTTGTCGGGCAACGTTGTTAGGGGATACAAGGCTTGTCCAGAGTGCCTAAGCGATGAGGGGAGCAGTAGTCATTGCAACAAGATATGTAGATTGGGTCACCGTACTCTCCTTCCGTATGATCACGAATGGCGGTTCGATGACAAGGCATTTGATGGGACTGTAGAACTTGGTGTGCCTCCTAGAAGATGGACAGGGGAAGAAATTTTAGCAGTGCTTAATGAGTATGATTTTGGGCAGCTCAGCAATCATCCCAATATAGTGGCGGCAATACCTGACAGACCCGACAGGTATAAATTTTGGACACATAAGAGCATATTCTGGGAACTCCCATACTGGAGTAAGTTGTTGATCAGGCACTACCTAGATGTGATGCACATAGAAAAGAATGTGTGTGACAGTGTGGTGGGAACCGTGCTGAACTTGGAGGGAAAGACGAAAGACGGTCCGAAGGCACGCATTGATCTTAAAAAAATGGAGATACGAAGACATTTGTGGTTGAAAGAAGGGAAGAAAAAAATGCCTCAAGCTCCGTACACCGTGAAGCCTGAACAGAAGAACGTAATTTTCAGGTGGTTGAGTTCTGTGAAGTATCCTTCAGGCTACGCAGGAAATATAGCCCGGTGTGTAAACATTCGGGACAATAAAATGTACGGGTTAAAGAGTCATGACTGTCATATTCTGCTACAACGTCTCTTCCCTATTTTCATTCGACCCTTCCTTCCCCGTCAGGTGGTGGAGCCGTTAGTAGCGTTGTCAAGATTCTTCCAGAAGTTATGCACAAGGGAAGTGACAAAATCTGATCTCCGGGAAATGCAACAGGACATTATTTATATCATGTGTAAATTTGAGAGAATATTTCCTCCAAATTTTTTTGACATCATGCCGCACCTGATGATCCATCTTCCCGAGCAATTGTTGCTTACCGGTCCAGTACACTATACTTGGATGTATCCTATGGAAAGGTATGTTTTTGACACCTAATGTTTTTATTGTACATGTTCATTGTATAATCGTAACATATGACAACAAATTTATTTATTTACAGACAACTTGGAGACTACAAAGCTTATGTGGCTAACAAATCCGCGCCTGAAGGATGTATAGCAGAAGCATATATTGCGCACGAGTGCGTCACCTACATGAAGTTGTAACTAGGAGCATTGAAGGAAACTCCACAAACCATGCCGGTTGATGAACCGAAGTTTAACCTTTCCATAGTCTCAAATGATGTTGAAGTTTATGGAATTTTACCAGAGTCCTACAAGTTGCAACCCCATGAGCTCGTCATAGCCCATTGGTGGGTATTGATTAACTGTCAAGAAGTTGAATACTGGAAAGACATCCATCTACACTGTCCAGACATTCAAGGTGATCTCGACTACCACAACAAGGAGTTCGCGAACTATTTTGGCGATTGGGTATGTAATTCTTCAATTTTGTATGTTGCAAGTCTCCTTGATTGCATAATTATTCATATTTATAATACATTGAATCTTTGGTTGCAGATGAACCATATTCAATTTGATGGTCACCCAAATTGGTCTCACGAACTAAGACTTCTAGCTATGAAGCCGATAATGTCAAGAGTTTACCCGATGTGCAAGGTCAATGGCGTGCAATTTATATGTGAAATGAGAGACAACAGACGAAGAACACAGAATTCTGGGGTTATGGCGCATGGTGGCCGGAATGGAGTTGATTATTATGGTGTTCTTGATTCAGTGGTGGAACTCGTTTATGGGCAAGGCATGACCGTGCACCTGTTCAAGTGTAGATGGTTTGATACTAGAAGCTCGCAGAGCATGAAGATTGATCAGTACGGGATTTTATCGGTGAACACTGGCACAAGCTGTTACGAAGATGACCCCTTTGTTTTTGCGACATCAGTGAAACAAGTGTTTTATCTTGATGACCTTGTTAAGGGTGACGCGTGGAAAGTAGTCAATCTTGTGCACCCTCGAAACATTTACCGGGCGGCTACACTTGGAGAGGCCGAAGACGAGGAAGAAAATGTTGCATATCAAGAACACAGTGCAATAGATATTCCTGACTCCTCTACAATTCGCCTTAATAATTTTAAACCGGGTCGTTCGGTTCGAATTCGTGATTTAGACGCTCGCCTTATTGATGTGGATCCAAATCAAGAAACAGACGACGACTCTTGTGATGTAGAAATGCATAGATTACCGGAAATTAATTCTGACACCGAAGAAGACTCATCGGATGATTCTGATTACGAGCCTTCTTAGTTATTTGAATTTGTACTACAATTTGATGTGTTTCATATGGTACAAGCTCTACAATTCATAATGTATCTTAATGTTGGTTATATATGCAGGAAATTGTTATGGGTACGGTTAAACCAACTGTTTTTTTTATCTATTTGACAGTTTTAGCCGACGAAATATAACATGTTTCGTCGGCTAAGATACTTTTAGCCGACGAAACATGTTATATTTCGTCGGCTAAAAGTATCTTAGCCGACGAATACCCTAATATTTCGTCGGCTAAACCCTAAACCCTAACCCCTAAACCCTAAAGTATAGCCGACGAATACCCTAGTATTTCGTCGGCTAAAGTTAAATGAATAAAATAATAATTTTATACCGCTAGCTGCGTCTCCTCGATATGAAACTATTTGTAGTTGACGGTCCGGACATAATACGTATTTTAGGTGGCCAAATCACCGTTTGTTTGTGTTTAGGGGTTTGACCAACGGGATTGACCGTGCGGATCGAGCTCGACCGTGTGTCCGATGATGCTGAAATTTTACCCTCACACATGTTTCAACATAATGATGATATCTGACGGTCGGTTTTCCGTTTCACAAGATGGATTGTCACAATCAAAGTATGCCTACTAATGTTGTATAACTAATTGACCAAGTGTTAAGTAAATGTTCCGTTTTAAAAACAAACTATACGTAGATGCTTCAAACAAAAAAAAGTCGTGAGATAAGATATGACCGGAACGATGAAATATGTCTACGGTTGAAATTTCACGTAATTCCGATAAGTTTCGGTGCCAATACTTGCGGTCATTGCATTTTTTCTATTCGTTCGCCATAGAGGACGCCCTATCTCCGACGGTTATTTTTCTTATAAATTTTATACCACTAGCTGCGTCTCCTCGATATGAAACTATTTGTAGTTGACGGTCCGGACAGAATACGTATTTTAGGTGGCCAAATCACCGTTTGTTTGTGTTTAGGGGTTTGACCAACGGGATTGACCGTGCGGATCGAGCCCGACCGTGTGTCCGATGATGCTGAAATTTTACCCTCACACATGTTTCAACATAATGATGATATCTGACGGTCGGTCTTCCGTTTCACAAGATAAAACAAATAAATTGTGCATGAACTTACGGAATATGAATAAAATATACTTTAGCCGACGAAATTACTAACAGTCACAGTAATTTCGTCGGCTATAGTCCAACTATAGCCGACGAAATTACTTAAAAAATTTCGTCGGCTATAGTTGGACTTTAGCCGACGAAATTAGGGTTTTGTCGTCGGCTAAAGTCCAACTATAGCCGACGAATTTTTTATTTCGTCGGCTATAGTTCTTACTATATATTCGATTGCAGCGAAACAGAAGCCCACTTTCTCCATTTTCTCAAACTCGGCCGGACGGTTTCTCCCTCTCCTCTCGATTTTCTTTCGCCATTTTCGACGGTTTCCGGCCTCCACTCCGCCTCCCTCATCTCCCAAACCAATTAGGTATGCAATTTCATGTTTATATTGTATTATAGAACAAATTTGGGTTGTTTTTTCAATATATTGCATTATATTGAATTGTGTTGAATTATATTGTGATAATGTTGAATTGTATTATGTTGTGATAATGTTGAATTATATTGGGTGTATTTATTGAATTTGGGTGTATATTTGGTTGTATTTGGGTGAATTTGGGTGTATTTGGGTGTATTTAGTATATTTGGATGTATTTTGGGTGTATTTAGTATATTTGGGTGTATTTGGGTGTATTTAGTATATTTGGGTGTATTTGGGTGTATTTAGTATATTTGGATGTATTTTGGGTGTATTTAGTATATTTGGGTGTATTTGGGTGTATTTAGTATATTTGGATGTATTTGGGTGTATTTAGTATATTTGGGTGTATTTGGGTGTATTTAGTATATTTGGATGTATTTTGGGTGTATTTAGTATATTTGGGTGTATTTGGGTGTATTTAGTATATTTGGATGTATTTGGGTGTATTTAGTATATTTGGGTGTATTTGGGTGTATTTAGTATATTTGGATGTATTTTGGGTGTATTTAGTATATTTGGGTGTATTTGGGTGTATTTAGTATATTTATTGAATTTGGGTGTATTTAGTATATTTGGATGTATTTGGGTGTATTTGGGTGTATTTAGTATATTTGGATGTATTTTGGGTGTATTTAGTATATTTGGGTGTATTTGGGTGTATTTAGTATATTTATTGAATTTGGGTGTATTTAGTATATTTGGATGTATTTGGGTGTATTTAGTATATTTGGGTGTATTTGGGTGTATTTGGTATATTGTTCATTTTTTATTTTATTTGGTATATTGTTCATTTTTTATTTTATTTGGTATATTGTTCATTTTTAATTTAACAAAATATTAATTATTTTATTTAGGATGAAAGGATTATTCAGCAGATCCAAGAGTTCGAAGGGCCGGGGTGAATCGTCAGAGGGAACGTCTAGCAACCCTCGAGGTTCGTTTCAGGGCCCAATGACGGCCCGACGGGCGTCTCTTCTGGAGCCGACACATTCCTCCAGGCAGCCAGATGGCCCTCCCGCCTCCAGGCCGCCTAGCGCCCCTCGCTCTTCCGGCCAGCCGGACGCCTCTCGCTCCTCCAGGCAGCCTAGCGCCGCTCGCTCCTCTGGCCAGCAGGACGCCCCTCGCTCCTCCAGGCAGCCTAGCGCCCCGCGCTCCTCCAGGCAGCCCAGCGGCCCTCACTCCTCGAGGCAGCTGTGGCCTCCGACTCAGGCGGAGGTGTCTGCACCACGTATGCCTGACATACGTAGGGCACCGGCACCGGGCCCTAGTGCATCGGAGGGTGGGTCTTCCGGGGTACAGATGCCGCCGCCTCTCCTCTTCCTTCCGCGCTTCATACCGGCAATACCTGCAGTCGATGACTCAGGGGCGCCGATTTATCCACTACCCCCCCAGGTGACCCCATCAGCGGTGTACCTGTTCGTGCCGTTTGCTACAGAGTTAATCTCTGCGAGGGTATCATCGTCGGCGACAGAGTCGGAGTCCGTCGCATCCGCCCCAACGCCCTCAGGTAATGATTATATAAGTAATTTGTTATGTTATAATGTTATAATAAAATTAATTTACTAATCATCAATTTATGATAGGTACCGTCGGAGCCAAGCCGACAAGGAAGAAGAGAGGTCCGGTCACGGGGAAAGCTCTCGAGAAGACAGTGAGTACATCGGGAAGGATCGTCATTGATACTGACGAGGATGGGAACGTAGTATCCGGCGGCAAGACGAGGATGTACTCTGGCCGCGTGGGAGCGCTTATTAGGGATAGAGTCCCTATGTTGTGGTCAGACTGGGGCGAGG